>CM052440.1:15828821-15870408 GCA_028533085.1 Varecia variegata | reverse complement strand
GTGGCTCATGCCTGTAATCCTAGCACTCTGGGAGGCCGAGGCGGGTGGATTGTTTGAGCTCAGGAGTTCGAGACCAGCCTGAGCAAGAGCAAGACCCCATCTCTACTAAAAAATAGAAAGAAATTATATGGACAACTAAAAATATACATAGAAAAAATTAGCTGGGCATGGTGGTGTGTGCCTGTAGTCCCAGCTACTCGGGAGACTGAGGCAGGAGGGTTGCTTGAGCCCAGGAGTTTGAGGTTGCTGTGAGCTAGGCTGACACCACGGCACTCTAGCCTGGGCAATAGAGTGAGACTCTGTCTCAAAAAAAAATTTATGAAAAAAAAAAAAAAGGATTTTAAAGTTATATTTGATGAATTTCTATCCACAGACACCATATACAGATCCAACATTGGCCAAATTAAATACACGGAAAAGCATTTATGTTGTGATTAAGCTAAGAAATTGCTTGCTACTGTGAGGTAGTTGTTCAGACAGAATGGGGTCAAAGGGTATTAGTCATCTCTCTCCCCATTAGACGTGGTCCAGATAAACACACTATTTTGCCAGTCCTTGAAAGATGCATTACTAAGATGCATGCTACTAAGATGGGACCTAGATGGAGAAAAGTTTGTATGATTTGTTACCATTTATCTGAGAAGTGGAATAACACGTTATGTTTTTTAAATGAAAGGATAAGTCAAAAACAAACAAAAAATAGTTACCTGTAGGAGAGGAAGGAGATAGGGTAGAGGAAACAGATATAACTTAGACTTCTCTAAACAAATTTTGATTTACAGATTTGACTTTGGAACCATGTAAATATTCTACATAATTCTACAAAATTAAATTAGAAAAAAACTCAAAATCGAAACAAAATAAATTGAACCTAACTGTATATCAAATTTATGACATTACCACACAGAGAAAAATATGTCACAAGACTTTAAAACACATTAACATACATCCTTACTAGGATACACTCTATGGGAAAAAAGAACTATAAAGAAAAAAATTTTAACTCTTTTTGCCCATCATATTATCAGTTACAATTTTGGAACAGCAATTCCAAATTTGTAACTAATAACATGGTTATCAACTATGCATATTAAAATCACCAGAGGAAATTTTAAAAATCCTGTTAACCTAGCCACTCAACAGGCCAATTAACTCAGAATCCCAGGGTGGAGACCCAGGAAGCAGTATTTTTTAAAGTTCCCCAAGTGAGTCCAATTTGTAGCCAAGGTTGAGAAGTCAGGAGGCAATTTGAGGAGGCTCATGTTGGACGAGAATGGGCTAGTTGAGCGTCGATAATAATATTAACCTTGATGGTATGAAATAACATCAAACCTTTAAGTCCATGAGTTAGTTCATAAGGATGTTTTTTTCAATTTCAGTTACTCTTGGAAGATAGTACGGAACAAGTTTATTATTTTAAAACCATATAAGTAAAGGGGAAAAATCAGACATTTATCCTGCCTTTCCTATATAAACTATTTTTCAAGGTAACTAAATAGTCGATAAGAGGAAGTTTCTCTTTATAGAAGTATTCCATCTAATCAAGAAGATGGAATAATAGAATTAGAATATCCCATTTGATAAGCCCTAATGAAATAATAAACCTAGAATGATTATCAATAGCTGCTAATAATTTTTTTTTAGAAAAAAAACTGACATTCTGTGCCTTCTGAAGGAAATAAACTTATAGATAGTGCCAAGGAAATACTATCTCTAAAACGTTGAACTGGAGTCTGAGAAAACTTCTAGATCTAATTACTACTAGTTTATAAGAAATACAGAGGAGTGGGGACATTAAATGACCCCATAGGGACACAGTCAGTAAAACCAAGAACCTGGAAAACTTGACAGAACAAAAAACCCAGTTTCTCCAACAAGTAAATTGCAATTTAAATGGGAAAAAAAATGGGAGGGAGATTGTAAGTTCAAAAGACTTTAAAAGAGCTTCTAAATACAACCAGTAAAAATTGACAGAGAAATTGGAGAAATAGAAAAATCAATAGTTATATTTGGAGATTTTAACATTCTTCTCTAAGTAATTGATATAAGTAAAAAAAAATCAGTAATGCTATGGAAGATGTGAACAATATCGTTACCCAATTGAACTTTTGATCTTTATAGAACATTACATCTAACAAGTACCCATATACATTCTTTTCAAGAGTACATGGAGTGTTCACCAGCATAGACCATATCCTGGGCCATAAAACAAATCAATAAATTCAAAGGATTAAAATCATAATAGTTATCTGACCAAAGAAGTCTTAATTTAGAAATAAATGACAAAAGATATGCTAAAAATCCTCAAATATTGAAAATCAAGCAACACTTCTAAATAACCCATGAGAAAAAGAGATCACAAGAGAAATTAGAAAATATTTTAAATTGAATAAAAACATAAAGTATCAAAATCTGTGGGCTGCAGATAAAGTAGTGCTTAAAGAAAAAATAATAACTTTAAATATTTACATTCTAAAATAAAAAGTATTTAAAATCAAAGTAGACCTAAGCTTCTACCTTAAGAAAATAGAAAATTGAAATCCAAAGTAAGCAGAAGAAAAGAAACAATTAATATAACAGCACAAATGAATGAAAGAGAAAACAATCAACAAAGCTAAAATGATTGTTCTTAGAAAAGATTAAAAACATCAATACAAGGATAAAATGATAAATCAAGATAGAAATTGGTATTAAGAATTACTGGTATTAGGAATAATTAGAAGGGACATCACTATAGCTATTACAAACACTAAAAGGACAGCAAGAGGCTATTACAAACAACCTTATATCGATGAATTTGTTAAGTTAGATCAAATGAATGTATTCCCTGAAAAACAAAATTCACCAAAACTGACTCAATAAGAATTAGAAAATATGAATAACCGTACTAAAAAAATTAAATCCATAAACCAAAACCTTCACACAAAAACAAACATCAGGCCCAGATGCCTTCATTGTGAACCCTATCAACCATTTAAGAAAGAAATCCTTATAAAATATTAGCAAATCAACTTCAGTAATATATAAAAAGGATAATATGCTATGACCAATGAGGTTTATCCCAAGAATGAAAAATTGGTTTAACATTCAAAAATCAAATAATGTAACTTTCCACATTAACAGTGCAGTAAAACAAGAAAAAGAACTAAAAGGTGTAAGGATTAGAAAAGAATTAAAAATTGTCTCTATTGATAAACAACATGAAAATCCTAAGGGATCTTCAAAACCCTACTTAGTGAAGAGAATAAAAAAAAATTAATAAGTAAATTTAGCAAGTTCTCAAGACAGAAGACCAACAAATAAAAATCAATTGCATTTTTACATACTTGCAATAAATAATGGGAAAAGGATATTATAACACAATACCATTTGCAATAGCATAAAAAATATCAATTATCTAGGAATAAATCTAAGAAATATGTGTGATATCTCTACATCAAAAGCTACAAATCATTAAGAGAAATTTTAAAAGGCCTAGGTAAATGAATAGATATGCTATGCAATGTATTAGAAGAATATCTGCTTTTGTGGAGTATCTGTATAAGTCTTTTGATCACTTTTTATGAGACTATTGGTCATTTTAAATTCATTTTATTATTTCATGAACCAATAAACCCAGCCTCAGTAGTCATCAGGAAGATGCAAATTAAAACCACAATAAAATAATAGATGATACCCATCAGAATGGCTGAAATAAAAAGTAAGAATACAGAATGTTGGCAAAGATGTGGAATGACTGGAATTGTCATATATTGTGGAATGGGCATGTAAAATGGCACAACCACTTGAAAAAGCTATTTGGCAATTTCTCTTAAATTTCATACATACACCTACCTTGAGTTGGGTCAGAATAGACATATGTTTATCTTTATACAATTTCCATGGAACAGAATAAAGAACTCAGAAATAAAGCCAAATACCCACAACGAACTGATCTTCAATAAAGTAGACAAAAACATACACTGGGGAAAGAACACCCTATTCAATAAATGGTGTTGAAAAAATTGGATAGCCACATGCAGAAGAATGAAACTGGGCCCATATATCTCACCACATACAAAAATTAACTCAAGATGAATTAAAGACTTAAATGTAAGATCTGAAACTATAAAAATTCTAGAAGAAAACCTAGGAAAAACTCTTCTTGACATTGGCTGAGGCAAAGAATTCATGACTGAGACCCTAAAAGCAAATGCAATAAAAACAAAAATGGACATATGAGACTTAATTAAACTAAAAAGCTTCTGCACAGCAAAAAAAATAATCAACAGAGTAAACAGACAACCTACAGAATGGGAGAAAATATTAGCAAACTATGTAGCCAACAAAGGACTAATATCTAGAATCTACAAGGAATTCAACAAGAAAAAAACAAATAACCCCATTAAAAAGTGGACAAATGACATGAACATTTTTCAAAAGAAGACATATGAATAAACATGAAAAAATGCTTGACATCACTAATCATCAGAGAAATGCAAATTAAAACCACAATGAGATACCATCTTACACCAGTCAAAATGGCCATTATTAAAAAGTCAAAAAACAATAGATGTTGGCAAGGATGTGGAGAAAATGGAATGCTTATACACTGTTGGTGGGAATGTAAATTAGTACAACCTTTACAGAAAACAGTATGGAGATTTCTCAAAGAAATAAAAATAGAACTACCGTTTGATCCAGCAATCCCACTACTGGTTATCTACCCAAAGGAAAAGAAATCATATCGAAAAGATACCTGCACTCACACGTTTATTGCAGCACTATTCACAATAGCAAAGATATGTAATCAACCTCAGTGTCCATCAACCAATGAGTGGATAATGAAAATGTGGCACATATATATGCATGTATATACAGAGTATATACAGAATATATACAGAATATTACTCAGCCATATAAAAGAATGAAATCATGTCTTTCGAAGCAACTTGGATGGAACTGGAGGCCATTATTTTAAGCAAAATAACTCAGAAACAGAAAGTCAAATACCACATGTTCTGCCTTGTAAGTGGGAGCTAACTAATAGGCACACATGGACATAGAGTAGAATAATAGACATTGGAGACTCAGAAGGGTGGGAGGGTGGAAGGGTGGTGTGGAACGAGAAATTTCCTATTGGATACTAAGTAAACTAATCAGGTGACGGTTACACAAAAAGCCCAGACTTCACCATTACACAATATATTCATGTAACAAATCTGCATATTACCCCATAAATCTATAAAAATAATTTTTCAAAAAGGAAATGAAAATAGTTGTCACAAAGCAAAGCACTCAAAACCTGTACAAGAATGTTTTTAGCAGCCTCGATTCACAGTAGCTTAAAACTGGAAACAACTCACTGTCCATCTATAAAAGAATGGATTGAAGGGGCACAATGGCTCACGCCTGTAATCCCAGCACTTTGGGAGGCCAAGGTGGGAGCATCTCTTGAGGCCAGGAGTTTGACACCAGCCTGAGAAACATAGTGACCCCGTATCTACAAAAAAATAAAAAGTAAGAAAAATTAGTGGGGTGTGGTGATGCGCACCTGTAGTCCCAGCTACTTGAGAGGCTGAGGTGGGAGGATCGCCTGAGCCCAGGAGTTAGAGGTTGAGCTATGATCCTGCTACTCTGCTTCTAGCCTGGGTGACAGAGTGGGACCCTGTCTCTAATTAAAAAAAAAAGGGAATGGATAAATAAATTTTGATGCATGCATACAATGAAGTACTACTAGCAACAAAAAGGAATGAACTATTGACACTTTAGCAGCATGAATGAATCTCAAAAACATTTTGTTGACCAAAAAGAAATCAAGCACAAAAAAGGCTTTATATGATTTCATTTATATAAAATCTAAGAACAGAGAAAACTAATTTATGGTAGTAAAAATCAGAAAGTGGTTGCTTGGGGTGGTAGGGGGGTTATTAGAAAGAGTCACGAGAAAAATGTCTGGGGTTGGATGATAGACATATTCTATATCTTGGGTAGTAGTTACATGAGTACACACAATTATTAAAACTCACCCAACTATACACTTAAATTGTGTGCATTTTGTTGTATATAAGCTATGCCTTAACAAAAACTGGTTTTCAATTTCAAAAAACAAGAAAGAGAAACTTAAAAAATACCATCTAATTGTGACTACATAAACTTATTTCCATCCTGATTCTAACAAACACTGAAAAAAAATCAGGGAAATCTGAACACTGACTTAATATGAAATTAAGAAATTAATATTAATGTTTTAGATATAATTATGGTATAATTATGTTTAATAAAAACAGATTCTTATCTTTAAAAGACATACTAAAATACAGATGAAATGATCTAACATCTCAGGTTTAGAGCAAAATAATCTAGTGGGGGAAATAGGAGAGAATTAAAATTAACCATGAATTGATAAATATCAATGTAGAGTGATGAGTACATTAGGGGGGTTCAATGCACTATTCTCTCTATTTTAGTATTTGTTTGAAGTTTTCTATAATCAAAAAGTTGAAAAAGAAAAGAATGAACCTAGAGAATGTTAAGATCCAATTCAGTTAAACGAGTTTTTATTGAGCACTGTTGCACACCGTGTACTGCGTCTATTAGGCCTGTGCCTTGTTCACGGTAAAATATAGAATTGACACTCTAGTCATCAAAGTGCAGTCCCTGTCTCCCTAATTTACTACCAGGGAGTGGCTCAAGCCTGATAAGAACAGAATCCTTGATTTCTTCACAGGCTGAAGTCAGTGCTCTGATTATTCCCAGAACTGCACTTTAAAACCCTAATATCTTTAATTACACTTAAAGCCAATAGGTAACTTATGAAGTTTATAACTCAATTCTTGACATATGAAATGATCCGGTTATGGTGCTGGTAATATTGACATGGAACATGCCTGGCATTCAGAGTTCAAGAGCACATTACATAATGGCATTCCTCCTTGTAATGATACTGTTGTACTTTATAAATGTAGGTAATAATTATTATCATAAAATCAAGAAATTAGAGTGTAGAGTTAGTAGGTTTTCTCCACATTATATTAACTCCAGGAACTGCACCGCATTCTTCCCACCAACACTTCTCCATTCTACAAGGAAGTTTTAGAGATAAACTCACTTCCGATTGATAAAAATTCAAAGGACATGGAAGTTTCCCAGAAACCTTTTAAAGATATAACTAGCATGAACCTTTGCCTCAATAAACTATCCCAGTCCTGCTGCTTTTAACTGCCCAACTCTAGAGAATGCGGGTAATTTGTTGATCAGCACAATCTTCTTAAATGTATTAGTAAGAACTCTACAGTTATTTGTCCTTTTGTCACGAGGAGCAGTCCGATATTGCAAATCACACAGCTCTCTTTCTCTTACATTTTGAGCCATATTAGAAGTGGGGAGAAGAAAAGCTTCCCTCCCTGCCAGATTTTATTAATACAATGGACCTGAGCAGAATTACAGGAAAGTCTCCTGGACGCTAGTGTTGACACTCAACCTACTCTGCCTCCTTGTAAAGCCGACGTAGGTTACCGGAAGCATTCCTCCATCTGCTCATCTCCCCAAGGAGAGAGGTTTATTAAAAATGAACCCCAAAATGTGAGTTACCTAATTGGCAACTCTAAAATGTACCTTGATTCAAAGCCAGTGCAGGGGCATAAATAACAATTCCAGTATACAGAATCTAGGGGGGAAGAAAAGAAAGCCAAATTAATTTTATGTATGAATTATAAAATAAAATACTGATTTTTTTCTTATAACTTCAATTGTGACTTAAAATAGCAGTTTCCATGTACTTAATTAAATTTGCTTATAACTTGAAAATGTTATTTAAATAAAATTGATCCTTCTCTTTTATTTTTGGTGTGCTCATAGGTTACAAACATTTTTTATGACAAATTTTATGCAAAAATATGGACTTTTTATGTGGTGCTTAGGGCAAATGGTCACTGATCCACCAACTCAAGCTTGAAATCAGGTTTCCTAGATCTAAAACAATTAGAAGAAAGAAAAAATATTCATTTAAAAAGAAGATGGACCCTCAATCATATGTCTTTAAACTATTCTTAATTACTGCATAATTAGTTGAGAAGATAGTAAACATTTTTTAAACTGATTTTTAAAAGTTTATATATCCATAAATTAAACAAAAGTGTAAATTTGCACTAAAAATTCTAAAAGCCAACAAAAACTGTATTCCACCTCTTTAATATTATTTATTATTTTCATTCATACAGTCAGCAAATATTTGTTGATTTGGGGTAAAACAATGAGTAAGATAAATGCAGCCTTTTTCTCAAAATATCATTTTCATTGCATTTGATCTTTCAGATATATCACATAGAAGCCAATTCTGTGATTAATTCCATAAAAACACATTATAGAAAACATATTAAGTATTAAATAATTAATAAATAATATTAAATAATGTTTGATTATATTACATAAGTAAAGCTATGGAAGTCTTTCAAATGGGAGGTCCTAAAGCTCCTCTTTTTTTGCAAAAACGAACTAGCTTTCCACAGTCATTATTCTGTCCAAGTTGAAGCTTTATTAATAAAAATGTGACCATGGGCCACCTTCCTAACACCCTTGTCCCCACTTATTTCTGTTGACATTTCTAAGATCCAAAGAGGGTTGGCGAATGCCGGCTACCAGGCACGGCTCTGTATTGGACCCTCTACCAGACCCCAAAGGGCACCTTCCTTTTACACAGCAAGTGTTAAGGACTGATAAAATTTAAGTTGTGTAATTTACAAATACATGTAATGGAGTCAAGTTAAATAATTTACAAAGGCACTCTGTCTCGCTGCAGCAAATACTTAGGTAGCTATTGATGGGAGAAATGAAATTGTAATTAGAGATGATAATGAAAACCCTTTCCTCCACCTACATTACCAAACCAGCCCTAAAGTGCTTAGCTACCAAGAGGAAGACAAATACAAGTGACATAACATTGATCATTACAGTCCTCCAGCGGCCAGATGTGCAGTGGGAAGTGTTCTCCATCACTGGCTACTTGGCAAACCCTTGCTTTCCCTTTGCGTCAATCAGTAAATCCATATATGCATATTCTAGAATTACTGGATTATTTGTCTTTAAAAACTCTAGAGCTCATGACGATGACGTCTTATAGTTCAATTTTTAAAAGAGCACTGATTTTTAAAGTATGCTCTCAAATGAAGAAAACTTTCCTGCTGTCTTCCCATGTCAGTTAATTTTTTCATACCTGTTACTCAACATGTAGTAAAAATATTGTGAAACACGCAACTTGTTTTCCCCTTGTTAGAATTCCTAATTTCAGCTACTACAGCTCCCTCAAATATCTTTGTCATCTAGAAATGCCCTTACTGTCACCTTGGTGGAGGTGGGGGCAGGTGGGATAAGGGAAAATTATATTTTCCTAATGTTGCTTGATCAATGTGATATTTAACATTCACTTAAATCATTCTGGTTTTCCAGGAAGCAAAGCATTTACTGAAACACTGTTTAATGATCTCAACGGCATATGCTGTCTAGTGACAAGTGTTTTTCCTTTTTGTTTCCTCATATTTTCAACATCTCTTTGTTATCCGTCATGTGTTTCCCAAGTAAGCTTAACCCAGATGCCATGGTTAAAAACATTTTAAATGACAAAAGATAAAATAAATTAATGGAGAGCTACTTACTGTTTGAACAATGAAGAGGATTGTTCCACAGAGACGAACATATCTGTTAAATCGAAGTTCTAAGTACTGTCACCAAAAAAGGAAAGGGAGTTATTGTGTGAATCCTCTGGACAGTTTTTTTTATCAGTTTTATTTATTTTCTAACTCTGCCTTAAGAAGAGTTAGAAATTTAAGGCAACTTTATAACTGATTTGTATTTTCTATTTTTATGTTACTATTATTTTTATTACATACAGCAAAATTGACTCTTGTTTTAGAGTACAGATCAATGAGTTTTAACACACATATAGGTTCACATAAACCCTGTCACCATCAGGACACAAAACAGTTCCATCACCCCCAGAAAACTCCCTCATGCCTCTGCTTGGTGGTCAAGCCCTCCTCCCACCCTTAAACCCCAGCAATCACTGATCTGTTCTCTTTCCCTACTTTGGCCTTTTCCGGAATATCGTACAAATAAAATTACATTCTATATTTTTAGGGTGAACAATCTATTGTTCTCTTCTTTTTTATGGTATCTACTCCTTACATCTCCCTTGACTCACTTGGGGAATCACCCCTTTCTGATTGATTGCAGGCAGTTGTGATGAAATTGTCAATCAAAGTGCCCTGCCTTTACTGACCAAGAGGAAGTCACGTGACACCAGCTCAGCCAATCAGCTTCTCTCCCAACAGGTATTTGAATCTCAGAGGCAAGATACAAGAAAATGAGAGCAGACTGATGCTGACACAGTGGCTTCTGTCCTATCCAAGACCTTCTTATTCAGCTTTTCACTCTGTTCTATGAGCTACCCCCATGTCTTTCCACCTTTTTTTTCTTTTTTTACTTAAATTACCTAAGTCAGTTTCTATTCACAGCCAATGATTCTGCCAATTTCTCCCACTCTCCTTGAAATCTGCTATATCTGCTATATATATATATATGGCCTGCTTGTCTCCTACATTATATAATATACCATAGTATAGGTTTTACAGAGTTAGAATCGTAGAATTTTAGTGCTGGGGTCGGTCTAAGACAGTCTTTAACTTGAATATTATTACTAAGAAGTTTAAGGCTGACAACAGTCTTTTCATATAGCAGAAAAAAAGGAAGGAAAAACTGGCATTAGGTAATAACCGAAGGAAAAGACATTTGACATGTTTGCTCTATAATCACAGCTAACACAGAGCATTTGCTGTGTGCATCTTCCCAACAAGTCTATGAGGCAGGTACTATGCATAAGCTTATGTTAGAGATGGGGACACCGGGACTCAGAGAGAATACCATGTTTGCAACCTAATAATTGGCAGGACAACAACACAAATCTAAAACCTTCGATGCCAAAATCCATGCACATAACCACATTATTACACATACATAAGTAAACAACCTGACCACGTGTTTAAGACTCAATAAGTGAGTGGATGGCACTGACACACAGTAGGGCCTCCAAAAATCACTGATGGGTGATAAATACACAACTCAGTATAGTGCATTGGAGGAAGAGTTTGAGGCAATCACTGTCCAAATCTAAGGTTTCTTCTCTTTAAAATGAGGAGCATAGTAACAATTCTTTTCTCTCTTAATGTAGGGTATGGAGACTTTCCAATGATATAAATGAATGGGAAAATGTCATAACCTGTTCGTTCAAAAGTAAAATTTTGAGAAGCTAGTGGTGTCCATATCCATGTGCCTCGAGAAACTCGAATCTCAGTGAATTACATATGTCAAAATCATTCAAGGATATTTTGGAAGACTTTTTAGAAAACTGGAGAAGTTTCCAAAGTCTGGAAACTGGGCAGTGTTATTTCTTCAGAGTTCTTTTAGTAAACCTCTAAAAACTCCTAAACACATGAATGAACATGAATAGACAAAGAAGTCTTTGCCTTCTAGGTACAAGTATCCAAATTGCTAGAGACTAAAGAAAACTTAGGAGAAAAAATGTGACAGAGGTAAGAATGTAGCAAGTTGAACCAAATAACTTGTATATATTAATTTTTTCCCCAAGATCAGTTGATCCAGGAAAACCTATGGTTTAAGATCACACAAGACGAACTCCAGACAGGACCAAGAAGTCTCAGCCAGAGATTATTAGGCTGCTGAAGAAATACATGGAGACCTAACCAGAAGCCCAAGTCACCATACAGTAGATTAGAGAATAGCTCTATAATTTCCAGACAAAACTACAGACAGACAATATGTGCTTACAGTCAACCAAGATCGCTAGCAGTCCTCAGACCTTTGAATATCTTAGGGACACTAAGACTTCTGTTGATACAAATAAATAAATAGTAAGGTCTGAGCAACTCAGTTTAAACACAGATTTAGCTGGATCCAGAAAGATCCCAAAGAAGTGTTGAATTAAATTGGATTCCTGCATTATACTTTGTGCCACTCTGTGGGTCTGGAAGTTGCTGAACACCTGTCAGGCCTACATTTTGAAGGCAGTGATAAATTGAAAAAATTGCTTGTGAACAGCCAATTTTAGCT
Source organism: Varecia variegata (assembly GCA_028533085.1). NCBI lineage: Eukaryota > Metazoa > Chordata > Mammalia > Primates > Lemuridae > Varecia > Varecia variegata. Next base: position 15,858,306 of record CM052440.1, on the reverse strand, counting down.
AAAGAAACATAAATAGGGAGAGATTTCATACTTGATCAAGAATGCCAGGGTATCTATTACTCAATGTACCATGTACTCTGTATAAGTGGCTCCACCTCTCAGCATAAAACAACAAACAAATGTTTCCACAAAAAAGCGTTTGTCATGGCCAATTGTCAGGCTCATAGCATGTTGCCTGGCTTCCCTGTCCTCAATTGCCTGGCCCCTCTAGTGGCGGACACCTGCAGTATGACCACAATGTCCTGTGTGCTGTATTGCTTCCCTTGTTCTCTCTGTCCTGGTATAAGCCCTGCTTGGAGTTATAACAGACTCACCAGAGCCTTCAGAAACAGCCAGTATGCTGCCAGGCATATGTCTACCTTGCTTCACACTCTCTTAGTAGCTTAACTTACTCTGAGTCTCTTTGCCTGCACAATGGGGCTCTGACAGTACCTCTCTCCTCAGGGCTGTTCTGTATTGAGTCAGATAACGTATGTCAAACATGCAGCCCAGTGCCTGGCATGTATTAAGCATTCAATGAACTTTAGCTTTTTGCCAGTTTTAGGTGGATCCTCTGCTAACTTAACCTCTACCACTGTAAACGTGTGTGAATTCCATTTCTGTCTGAGTTAACGCTGCAACCCTGAAGATGCACGGGTCAGTGATTACGAGAGTAGCATTAATCTGCGGGGACTGAAGTCCTCTTGCCAGACTTCTAAAAACTCTTTCCAAGTTTTGGAGTTGGTTAGCTACAGATCATAGCTCACAGACTGAAATCTCTGCAGGTCCCATCAGGTAATATACATGAGTGACATTGGCCAGGTGTTCATCTATTAACATGTTGGACTATTCCTCACATCCACTAAGAAATATGTTCTCTCATATCTCCCTGGAAGCAAGAATTCCCTTCACCCCTGTCCATTTTCCCTTTCACATTTTGTTTGAGACAGACATAAGTACAAAGATTTCTCCACCATAAGAAAGGAACTATGCAAACACAGTAAGACCTCAGTCTAGAAGTTAATAGAAAGTGAGAGCAATGGCTATAAACTAGAGTTCCTGAGGCCACAGGGAATACAGGCCTGGTGTCACCAGTCTTCTGAGTTTTCAAAAGATGTCAGAGTTAAATAACAAATTATTAACATTTTTTTTCCAAAACACTATAAGGCTCAAAAAAAAAAAAAAAAAAACACAAAAAAAAACTGAGGACTAAACTCAGCCTGGGGCAGCCAGTTTGTCACCTCTGAGCAAAACAGAGAAATTCCATCCCCCTCACTGCTGGGGTGATGAGTGAGCTCTCCCACACACAGTGACCAGAGTGAGTGGAAGGCGGTGCTGCCCCAGGGATGCCTCACCCTGGAAGATGTCACTAGAGCCCAGGCAGAGCTTGTCACCAATGCTTGTTGTGCCACTGGGGCATGTCCCCAGCACCAGTTGAAGCAGCCTCACTAGGAAACCACCTTCCAGTGGCCCTGGGTTGGAGCCGTCTGGGTAATGGCCTATTAAAGAGGAAATTTCTGCGGGCTTGTCCACGGAGCTGGTGGATCAGTGCCTGAGTGAAAGCAACCACTGAGGGCATGGAAGTGGCCACATGGCTCCCCTGAGCTTTTACCCCCCTCCCCCATTCAACAGCTCTTTAAACTAAACCAAAACATTCATCTTCTTTGCAAAGCTCTTTCCTGCAGACAACTTGAGAAAACTTGTAATCAGGGAACCTGTGCAATAGAGGAAAGACAGTTATCCTTAATTATCTTTCCATAGAGAAGCCGGGGCTGTTTGAGAACCTTGTCGTCTAATTTTCCTACTGATCCCAAGGTAACGACCACCACTACTAGCACCACTACAATAATTATGGCCAACATTTATCCAGCACTTACTATTCTGTGCCGGGCACTATTCTAAATGCTACACCTTGCATCATCTCATTTAATCCTCCCAACAACCGTATGAGGTAGGTGTTGTTAGTATTAGTCTTTCTGAGATGAGGAAATAGGCACAAAAGGTTAAATAAATTGGCCAGCATCACCTAGCTAGTAAGTGGTAAAAATCTGGCCTGAAACGCAGGTACTGAGACAAGAGATGCAGCACCTTAAGCACCTGGGCGCCTGCTCCTGGTGGAAAGGGTGTGTGCGTGGAGGGGGGAGCACAAATTCTTCACCAGCTATCCTGGAAAAGTGAATGGTGCTGAGGACCTGGAGCTGGAGGAGTCACTGCAAAGAGGAGGAGCTGGGATTTGAGTGGCTTACCCTTCCCTCCAAATACAAAGTTTTAAAGTCTTTCCCCTCGACTGGGAATCAAAGCTGTTAAAGGTAGAAAGGACCTTAGCGAGTACTACTTCAGTCCACTCCCTTTACTTTGTTTTTTTTTAATTTATTTATTATAGTTTATTATGGGGGTACAACGTTCTGGTTAAGTATATTGCCCATGCCCCTCCCAACCCCCCGAGTCTGAGCTTCAAGAGTGTCCATTCCCCCGACAGTGCACATCGCACTCATCACGTAGGTATACACCCGTCCCCTGTTTTCGCTGAGCTCAGGAGAGTAAATGCCAAGATTCGCCCCCCACCCCCGCTCTTGCGGGACACTGCTCCCCGGAAAGCGGGGGAGAGGGGAGGGGACGGGACGGGGTTGGGGGAGGGCAGGTGACGAACGTGGACAGGGAGAGATTTCCATGTGGTGGTGAGAGTGTGCTCCTAAGAAAATTCCTCCAGAAGCCTGAAGAGTCCCCCACCTGCACCGTCCCAGGCCACCCTCCCCCTTTACCTCGTAGGTGCTGGTAATCCCCAGTTTGTAGAACACCGGGAGGAAGACCTCCGCGGTGATGACGATCACAAAGAAGTAAGTGAAGGCAAAGATGCTGTATATGGCCCCAAAACGATAGACCTCGGAGGGGGTGCCCAGGACCGTGACCGCGGACATGAAGCTGGCGGCGAGGGACAGCGCCACGGGCACCGCGGTCATTCTGCGGCCGCCGATCAGGAAGTCCTTGGAAGTCTGCTGGCCGCCCCCCGCGAAGGCGTAGTAGATGCCGATGGCGGCCGAGATGAGCAGCATGCCGGCGAACACCACGTAGTCCCACACCACGAAGGTGCCGATTTCCTGTGGCTTTTCCATAGCCCCCCGGCGCTGTGGCCTCGCCGGGCGCGCGCTTCTTATTCCCGGCGGGAGTGGCGCCCTGCGGGGGTGGGGGGAATGCAGGCGTCCCCCAGGTGTCTGTCCCCGCCGACCCTGAGCGCCCCGCCAAAGTGGGAGTGGGGACACGGGCTGGCAGTTGTCCCTGCGTCCACCGCTGCGAGCCGGGCCCCTAAAACCCAGGTCTGGGACTGAGCGCTCACCAGGTGCGGGACTGGGTGGGGTGGCCGGGATCGCCAAGGCGCCAGGGACACCCAGGCAGGTGAGAACTGGAGCCTCCAGCGACGTCCGGCGAATCCACAGAGAGCGCTCAGCGCAGATTTTACCAAGTGGCACCAGAGGGGACGCACCCTTTAAATGAGTAGGCGACCGGTCGGGGAGTGAGGGACGAAGGGCAATTGTCACGCCTTGAATTTGAGCTTTCCAGTTCAACAGTCCAGTCTGGGTCCTTGCGGGAAGATGTGCGGAGAGTTTTGAGATTTCCTTAGTTGATAGGTTAATGGGTGACAATAGGTTGATGTGGGTGACAGTCTGCAGTGAGCTAAGATCACAGTCCTTAGACAGGTAAACGGTTACAAAAGAGAGGAAAGTCTGTGCTATTTATTGGTTGCCCTCGTTTTTACTCAACAAACATTTCTGATGCCCTACAGTTTGTGGTAGAAATGACAGTTGCTGTAATATTAATAATAATTCCTACTGTTTAATGAGCCTTAGGATGTGACACATACATGTTTGGCACCTTTTATTAAAATACATTAACATAATTCTATTGCTCTTGAAAACTGAATTATCTCCATTTTTCAAAAGCGAAAAGTGCTTTAAACTGCTTTAAAATGGTTAAGTCACTTGCCCGAGGAAATGGTAATTAACATGTTTAATCTAGGTCTGATTTCAGAGCTTATTCTCTTTACCATAGTGCTGTACTTTGTAGAGTCCAAATGTAGATACGTGCTAAAGGTAGGCACAAATGTGTACACTTAAATAAAGACACTTGCAAGCACACAGAAGAGAAGAGCATTTCTAGAATCAACACTCAGGACATATTTTAAGTGGCTCGTCTTGAAATATTACTAATAATGCAGGAGTCATGCTCACAAAGTAATATAATTCTCAAGTTTTCCTGCTAAAATGTACACACTAGCCAAATATGCCCAGCTACAAGTCTATTTCTGGCTGTCCTTGTTCATTTTCACCCATCTCTATAATTTACCAGTTGATCCTTGGTAAATAATCCACAGAATGCATTTAGTCCAGCTTGGTGTGTGAAGAAAGCTATATCAGATTTTATTTTTTGTAAACTGGTGTTATTTGCATAACATTTTCAGAAGGAAATAAAGAGGGAAATAGAAGTTAATCCAAGTAATTCAATCATTTAAACAAATACGTGGTTTGGAATTATGTCCCACCTGTGTGAAATTTACTGTATTTACATATTATGTTATATACACATATTTACATATAGTCTTTATTTAAAATAATACATATATATATCTGTGTCAGACACTTGGTGAAGGAAGGATGGGATTTTGAGTTCACAGAAGTTCTAAATACAATGCTATGATAAAGATTGGCTTGGGAGTAAAGAATATTTAAAATTGTTAACAAGTCAACAGTTAAGGGAGTTATATGAGCTGCCTTCAAATTTCAAATTTCATTGGCTTGTTGTCTAAAAGTTATTATAGTAGAAAAACTAGATCCTTCCCTAAATACGGTAGATGATATTAGATCTAAAGTACAAATCTTCACTTTTTTTGTTTCTCTCCAGAACTTTCCTACTATTTTAGCTTTATTCCTCTTACTAATCAATGTACTTATAAGCATATAAAAATACATCATGTGCTTATTTATGTAATGCCTTATAACTGTATAGTTCTTTCAAGTTTCAGAAGTATATTCACATTTAATATTTTGTGGAAAATGGTGGTTTAAATGACAAAAGTGTATATGTACTTTTTATTCAGCCCCATGTTTTGGAGTATTTTTAAAATTTGGCAAAACATCTTTTTTTCCCCAAAAAAGTAATCAGTGGCCCTTTGCCACATCTGTAGGCCATTGATATAGATATTGAGAAGAGGGCCAACAGAGCCAAGCTAGTTTCCCTAGAGTGACAGTAGGTTGCATTTCCTATCACTTACTTCCCATTACTGTGAAATGTTTATTTACTAATTATCCTGTAGCAAGGAAACAAGGATGACATTTATATCAAAAATTACAGCATTGCATTATAAGTTATTTCATATCTTGTTGGAGTAGGTTTCTTTTGTAGAAATACAGGAGTTTTCTGAATGGCCTCTTTAATTTTTTTTAAAGCAAAGTAGTTAGAGGGAGGCCAGGGCGAATGGATTTATATTAATAAATGGTGGTAATTATTTCCAAGTGGAAAAAGGGCCTATAATGTGCTGAATTGTGTCACAGCTAATGCAAGGACAGAATCTGCTCCAAGAGCTCTTGAATTTTCACCAGAAAACCTGGCCATCCCCACTCATCATGGAACATGCCCCCCAGTTTTCTCTCCCTCACATGGTTCCTTTCACTACTGCTCTCAACCCATCTCCTCCTATTAGAATCTTACCCATCATTTAAGTTGGACTCAATTGTCAAAATTTGTCATGAACTATTTCACTGTTCCTAATCCCACCTGCTCCACAACCAGAGGTGCTCTCTCTCCTTCTTGAGGCGCCCTTGGCATGTTTATACTCATTTCTTGACCTTCATAGTGGTATAGTATTCTAGCTGTTTGAATCAAGGCTTTTAATGAAGGGGTATCATCTCATGGATTCCATGAGACCAAAAGCAGGACTGGAAAGCCACTCCACGTGGCTGCTGTGTTCTTTCCTCTCTCTCTCTAGATGGGTTTTCTCTGCATTGCCACTGGTATTTGGTCAGAAATATCGAAGCCAGTGCTTATATGCCCTTAAATCAGTGGACAGTAGAAACTGATTAGTGCCTTTGAATGCTAATTTTAAATCCCTTAGAGAGGAAATCAAGGGTTCGGCTTGGGTCACATGTCCCTAAACTTCTAATCTAATAGGCTGGAGCCAGAAGGGCAGGGTCCCCTTTTTGGCTGCCCAGATTCACCCTGGGGGTGGGGAGGGGGGACTAGGTCTCCACTTAAGAGGGTGGTAAGCTGGCGAGGCACTCTGACAGATGTCTGCTCTGTTAATCATTCGTGCCATTTTACTGTCTCTTGGGAGAGATCATAAGCTCTTTGGGAAAAGGGACTGTTGCTTGCTCATCTCTGTAAATCCCCAAAACCCAGTACTGGTTATTGTGTAAAGAAAATGCTAACCTTGTTATTGTACTGATGCTACTTTATAATGCCTGTTGGCATCGAGAATTTCCCCAAAATTGATAAAAGTGAAATTTGGAAATCTGAGAGTGATCTTATTGGACCCTGAATCTAGGCTTACTCATGTGCTTTCTTATCAGGGGGCAGGGAAAGCTTCTTTTCTCTTATTTTGAGAGGAAAATTAAAGGAAGATATCCTCCCAACATGATTCCCTGCTGTCTGCTTATTCTTTGCCTTGAAATCACAATGACAGTTGCTAGAGGGCTTCAAGAATATCCTTTTGAAATGGCAAAGGAAGAGAAGGGTATAGGATTCCTCTACAGAGTGTTTGCTTCATGTCCCTTCCACTGAGAAACCTGTTTGAGTAATTTGGGAACTTTGAGTAACAATAACTGGTGTCATCACATAGCTTGAATTGGGAAAGATGCGAATCAATCAACACTTACCATCTCTACCCCTCACATCTGTTTTCTTTTATTTTGTTTCTTTCTTATCTGGGTCTCAGTCTAACCTCCTCAATGGAATCAGTTCTAAGTTGGACCACCTGGTACTTTTATTAAGTAATAGAATCAACTCACTCAATGAACTTGCAGTAGAAGTTTTATCTGATGCTCTGGAGTACTTCCTGCTAGATAATGAGAGCTGTGAAACTCCTCCAGCCAGGTTCTCCTTTCAGCATTTAGTAAGGGTCAGCTTTTGTGCAATCATTGGGGTGGTGGGTTTCTCCAGAAAGGAATTCCCCCCAGTCTTGCCTAAGAGAGTGTAAGTCTGACATTAAGCATGCTGGGAATCTGGTAGGGGAAAGGATGGGTAGGTCCGGCATGGGGTGTCTCACTGTGCATTAGGCAAACTTCCTCTAATCCCTGTTTTCCAGGAAAATGTTTCACTCCAGCCCTTAATTATGACTAGTGTCCTCAAGCCAGAGTTGCTTTTTTTTTTTTTTTTAGTTTAACCTCTCCAGAAAGAGTATCTTTAGTTTTCTGCCAAGAAGTGGGGAGGGGCAGTTACTTAGTTGCCCAGCCTAGTAGAGGAGAAAGGGTGTGGTCTCTAAGAACTCCTTATAAAAGTCTTTAGGTTTTTCATTCTACCCCATATCTTCACCTTTAGAGACATATGGCATCTTTGGTTTTTGACACTTCTTGTGGGGGTGGGGGAGAGTACTGTAGTACAAATTGTTTTGTTCTTGTTGGCTTCCTTCCCTTAACGTATTTAGCAAGTGAAGAAAGCTGAAATCGAAGTCAAATTCCACTTGTTTATCTGCATTCGTTCTTCCAAAATTGTACTGAATACAATTGATAAGTGGTATTTTTCTGCAGTCATCTCTTCTCTCCTTCTCTTTGTCCTTTTGGCTAACCAACATTTTTATTCCTTTGATGCCATTTTAGTGGAGTATATACAATCAGCATATTTTACTAGACATTTTTCCTTCTTTGTTTATAATTTTCTATATCCAAAAGAGGATTTGAGATTACTTGTAATAAAAATACATAAGCAAAAAAAGGTTGAAATTTAGGGAAAACAACCCAGATCAAGTAGTGCCAGAAAGGAAATATATCATGCTTAATATCAGACTTACACTCTCTTAGGCAAGACTGAGTGGAATTCCTTTCTGGAGAAACCCACCACTCCAAGAGAACAGACCTACAAATACTGACATTTAGGAGTTCTATAAAAAGACAGGGCCCCCCACCTGACCATCCTAAAGTGAGGCCCTCCAACGACAAGTCCAGCCTCAAAACACAGAGTTTCTGAGTAGCTGACGGTCCCTCTCTCTTTAAACTGAATAGACAGTTAGGGATCACTAGCCATTTGGAAAAAACCCTTTTGCATAGGAGACAGAGTCCAAAATAAACTGTAAAAGAAACATTAAGCAAACAGTCAATGTAGGTGGCAAAGGAAACCCTTTAAAAACTAGACTTAACCTTTTTCTGAGAAAAGAAGGAAAATTTTGCATTCATAAATTGTGAAAATTTTCCTATTAAAATGTCACATGTAGAAATAAGAAGGAGCTCTTGGGAATTAAAAGATATAGGAACAGAAATTAACGATCAGTGGAAGAGTTAGAAGATAAAGTTGAGGAAACCTTCTATAAAGTGGAACAAAAATACCCAGAGATGAAAAGTAGGAGTGAAAAGAAAAGAAAATTAGATGTTCAATTCCTAGAACATTCCTAGAATTCTCTAGGGATTCTAGAGAGCAAGTAGAGGGGAGGAAACGATCAAAGGAAAATTCAAGAAAATTTCTAAAAATCGTAACAACATATTCTTCAGATTGAAAGTGCTCACCACGTGTGTAGACAGTGATTTTAAAGAGACCCACATCAAGAACCAACATCCTGAAATGTCAGAACCACATAGAAACAATTTTAAAAGTTTCCAGAGAGAGAGAGAGAGAGAGAGAGAAAATAGGTCATATACAAAGATCAGAAATCAGAATGGCATCAGATTTCTCAACAGCAACATTGAAAATCAGAAGATGATAAAACAATACCTTCAAAGTTTTTTAGGAAAAATTATTTTCAACCTAAAATTCTATACCCAAACTATCAACTCAGTGTGAGAGGAAAATAAACATGTTTTCAAATATGCAAGGTCTCAAACACTGTATTCCTTACACATCAGGTCTCATGAAACTTCTGGAAGATGTGCTCGATGAAAACAGAGGTGGTAGAAATGCACAAACAGGAAGAAATGGGAGTCACGAAATAGGCGATCCTGACGGAACCAGTGAGCTGCTAGTTCCAAATAGAGCAGGTTGTCACAAGGCTCTGTGTGGAACCAGCCATCTCTAAGAAAAAACAATGGAACATCCAGTTTGCCTTACCAGTTTGACCTCTACAAGAGAGGAGTTTTAGAAGTTTCTTCTAAAAGTGTGGTGATAAAGTGATGGTAGATACATGGAAAACTAAGCAAAATGTTTCCAACTAAACACATTAGGTTGCACAGCCACCAAATCGACAACAACTTCCAAGTGTGCAGACACTTTACACTTGGTGGCCGTACAACAGCATCTCCCTGCAGAGGTCTAAGAGGCATCTCACACTCAGCATGGCCAAAGACTAAAACCCAGTCCTTCGATATCCACTCCCCCACTCTGCTCTGCCAGAGATATTCCTGTCCAAGCCTATGGCAACACCACCCATCCGGTTAGTTGCTCAGACCAAAACCAGTGTTTGCAGTGGTTATGGATCTCAACTCTGCAGCCACAATGCCTGGGACCAAAGCTGAGCTCCAGCATTTCCTACGTGGATTAACCTTAAACAAACCATCGAATCTCTCTGTGCCTCCGTTTTCTCATCTGAAAATGGAGATGACAACAGTGCCTACCGTGTGGGATTGCTGTAAGGGGGTCATGCTTGAATGTATCTTAAAGCATTTAGAATCTGGCATAGGGAAGGCACGAGAAAGGCATTCAGTATTATTGTTATTCGTATATGTAAAGCATAGGAGCAAGGCCTGCACAGAGTATGTGTTGGAACTGATTCCTCTTTTCCTCTCATGTACCACAGTCAACTCAAAGTGGATCCATTTGGCTTGACATTCAAAACACAACTAAAATATGACTACTTTCTGTCTGCACTATTGTAACCCTGACCCAAGCTACCTCGTTTTCTCAGCTGAATCCCACAATAGTTTCCTAACTTATCTCGCTGACTCAGAGCCTACTTTTCATATATGTATTGCATTGGGTCTCCCCTGGCTCGAACTCTTCCACTGGCTTCCAAAGTTCTCAGGTCTTGAGCACAGCCAGCACCTGGCTACCTGGCCAGCATCAGCTCCTACCACTTAACCCTCCCTCAGGGGGCCCCCTCACACCAGACTCAGTGTCTATATAATTCAATGTCACCACGCCTCCATCCTCACCCCCATCATTCCCTGTCCTCCCTGTCCTATTTTTCCTACCACTTATCATGAGCTGCCATTACACTATTCAGTCCTGACCTGGATAGTACTCTATTTGGGGTGGGGTGAAATAGAGTTTAATGGGTTTAGTTAGTTCCTCAACTTTAGCTTATGAGACATTCTTCACATTTAGGAGAATGGATTTAGATTCCCTGGGCCTAGGAAGCCACTGAGCACATTCAGCATAAGTTACCATGCATCATCTTTGCAGTCTTAGAAATCATGCAGGTTGCCTTAGGTTTCTCCTTTAAAATACTCACAGAAATAACCATCTTGGACATCATTGTCATCAATGCCTTTAGACATTATGGTTCATTTTTTCTTTTTGCCATTAAACATTGAATTACATAGACACTGAGTATCATAGAGATGCTTTGTGAGCATAGACATTAAGTCCTATGATAACTATTACTCAGGAGATAACTGTGTCTATTTTAATGAGATTGGTGTTATTTTAGCATAAATGGGTGTTAATTGGGGAACTCAAGAGAAAAAAATGTTTTTCCTGTCAAAATTAATGTTAGGTACATTTTCAACCTATGAGAATTCACTCCATAAGGACCTTTATTCAGGAACCAATTATCCTCATTGATGGGGAAATATTGTACATTACTTGTTTATTTATGTATTCTATGTTTACCCCACTAGAATGTTAGCTCTGTGAGGATAGTTAGGTTGTTTTACTTAGAACAGTGCCCGGTGCATGGACACATTCAATAAATAAATAAGAATGAACATTAAATATTTACTTAAATTGTAGGTAAGAAAATACTTTGTTTTGTTTTAAAAAACAGAAACACATAATTAATGGCTATGGTTATGTTAAACATATGAAAATAAAGAAATGTTAGAAGAGAATACATAAGAACATAATAGCTATTAGAAGGTTGTGATTATGGGTGATTTCCTTTTTTGCTAAAATTTTCAATTTTTTTGAAATATTACATTGTTTTATTAAAAAAAAAAAAGAGGGGCAGGGTACAGTGGCTCATATCTGTAGTCCCAGCATCTCAAGAGGATGAGGCAGGAGGATCACTTGAGCCCAGGAGTTCAAGGTGGAGGCTATACTGATCTATGATTGTACCACTGCACTCCAGCCTAGGGCAACAGAGCGAGACTCTGTTTCTAAAAAAAAATAAAATAAATAAAAAGTATCAATAATATCACAAGTTAAAGCACATTGAACTGTAAGTCCAAGACTTGGATTCCAGTGTCGACTGTGCTGGGTGATCTTAGGTAAGTCTCTGAATCTCTCTGTGCCTCTGTTTCCTCTTCAGTAAACAGAAGGTCACAAAACTTCATAGCTCCAAAATCCCGATGCTCCCTTCTGACAACATTAGCCACTCCCAATCCTTCCATCTGTCGTTTCTATTTTTCACTCTGGGCCAGAGGGTAAGAATGTTCTAGGACATCAGTAGGCCAGTCTAGATAGGTGGAATGTTTTTCATTACTAATAATCTTTATGATGATAATTTTCTTTAAAGCCATAGATTCTGCTGTACTTGAAATGACTGCTCCGGTTCCTGGAAGTGGTGATGGGTGATGTGACCTGCTGTGCTGACTGAATTCACTGTGTGTTCCAGGAACACGTAGAAAGCCCCGAATCTGCCTGGCAGGAGGAGGAAGCACAGAATGTTCCATGGTATTAGGCTCCTGCTCTTCTGGTTTGGGTGGGGTGATGGGCTGGCCCCAGGCTGGTGCTGACTTTCTTTTGCTTTCCTTCTGTAGGACTTTTGCTGCCCTGAAAATTCTCAGAGAGAATCTCAGACAGGGTAAACTAGCTTCTGCGGCCCATCTGATTGGGGGAATCTACCAGGCTAGAAGGTCAACCTCGAAAACCTTGTATGTTACAGGCTGTATTTCACTTTAAATTGAGCCACTTCAAGTGCATGTGTGATCACTCAGTGCGTCATAAGACGAATGAATTAGGCAGGGTGGTACTTGGAGAATTCCCACGTAGTGAGTGAATTCTTTTCACAAAGCAGTGACGTGGAACCCAGTGGACTCTCAGTTTCAAAATCTCTAATCATGGAAACAATTTCTTTAGTTCATCTACATCTCTGCTTATGACACCTGCAAGTCCCACATGATCCGGTAAAGGCACCACACCTTTGTGCCAATATATTATATTTAGGTCATTAAATATGAAATGTCCGATTTCGAATCAAAAGTGTAGTTTATTATATCTCAAAAAAGGGGTACAATTAATCAAAGGGTGTGCCTAAACTATCAACACAGTTTTGCCATCTTAACAGTAGCTTGTTTATGCCAGCAGCAAAACAGCCTAGAGAGCGAGTGGCGATGAAATTGCAAAAAGTGTTTTCCACAGCTTGTTGAGAATTGAACATTTTGCCTTGCAAGAAGTGGTCCAAAGCCTGGAAGAAGTGGTAGTCAGTTGGTGCAAGGTCTGGTGAATGGTGGATGACAGAGAGTTTCCAAGTCCAACTTCTTTAGTTTGAGCAACATCGTTTGTGCCACACACAGTCCAGTGTTGTCTTACAAGAGGATTGGCCTGTCTCTATTGACCAGTCTCGGCCACTTAATCGTAAGCATCCTCATCATTTTGTCCAATTGACTGCAGTAGACATCTGCTGTAATGGATTGACCGGGTTTCATGAAGCTGTAGTGGATGATGGCAGCACTGGACCACCAACAGACACCATTAGCTTTTTCTGATGAATGTTCAGTTTTGGACTGTGTTTTGGTACTTCATCTTTATCCAACCATTGTGCCAAACATTTGCGATTGTCAGAAAGAATCCATTTTTCATCATACATAACAACACAGTGTATAAATGGTTTGCCTTTATGTCTCCTGTTAATTTTCTTCTACAGAAAAAGGAACATTTCCCTTTTTAAAATAAAATTGGAAACTACTGAAAGCACAAAGAGAAATGACTCTAAGGAAATTCACGTTGAGTACAGAAGGCATATTGTGTCAGGAAAACAGAGACTATACAATAAGCATTATTAAAATACTTGAAAGGATACAAAAATACCTGTTCCCATGCATCAGCCTCAGCCCTCTCCAGTCTATATGCCACGTACGTGTTGGCTGTTTTATTGCTTGGGTTTTGTCATGACAAGTTGCTATTACTAGATAATGGTCAAAAAACAGAGTCATGAGGCAGTAGGGTGCTCCTGAAGAAACTCTCATAGCTCCCACCACTGAAGTCACAGGAAACAAAGTTAAGACCAGGAACTGGTCCTCAAAGGCCAGTCTTCAGTGGGGAATTTCCCTTTTTTCAAATTGTTGCTTTGGTAGTACAACTTCCCTATTTATTTTATTCATTGTCCCTTATGATATTTGAATAAAACCAAGTTGATCTGACTCATTAAATAAGCATAGGTTGATTTTAGAAAGGTTACAAGGAACTATTTATTTGCTAATATAAGGGAGGAGATTGGCCAAGGTATAATAAACAATGAACACTAATGAAATCCACATACTTTTTATGCATGTTACCTGCTAATGTGTCCTTTTCTTGACTGTAATGTAATGAAGTCTAAGAATACAATCAGGTGAACCCTTTTTTAAAAAAGGAATCTCATAATTTAGACATGTAAATGACGGCTATTCCCTTCAAAGTAGTTGCCTTGAGAGACTATATTCTACTCTTGTAATGCTATCATTATACAAAGCAGTTTCAGAAACTGCTCTTCTAGAATGATCTTTAGCACCTAGGTAGGGTATCCAGACAAAATACAGGTGCCCAGTTAATTCGAATTTAGTGTGAGCATGGGACATATACTACAAAATTATTCATTGTTTATCTGAAATTCAGATTTAACTGGGTGTCCTTGGTTTTGTTTGGTTTTATTTGTTTGTTTGTTTGTTGCTGAATCCAGAAACCCATGCCTGGGTACCTCTACGTAAACAACTTAACTGATGTCAGTCTTCCATGGAAGGAGGCTGTGATTTTAGACACAGTCTAAAGTCTTTCAAAGTGAAGTCTGATGCCAAGAAGGATAATGCCACTTTTGGTTAAAAATAACACAATACAGTAAGCAGACAGGTTTTTTGAGGGGTCTTATAAACTGGCTCTCACAGAAATGCTTAAAGAATTTTCTGAAATGGCTTTAATCAACAGCACAATTTGAAAGAGTAGTTAGCCTCCCAAAATAAATCAGTGAAAAAGGTAGATTCTGAGCAGGAACGAACAGAACAAAGCCATAGACTTGTGTACAGTATCGCATGTTAGTGTCAAAGATTGGCATTCAACTACTGAATCTTTTACATACTTGGCTCTATGAGTCCTGGGTTGGTTTTATCATTTGCATATAACCTTAAAAAACCTTTTGCTGTGCTTTGGAAGAAGTGTACAAGAAAGAACTCTTCTCCAGAGATAAAGGAGTTTACTCCTTGGTGAATTAATTTTCTCCGTGAAAAAATTTGATCATTTATGATATTTTCCAGTCCCCTTTGGTACACTGTAAACCTCAGAATCTGTGTCATACTTCTATTTCCAAAGTTCTTGGTGGTGTGCCACTTCACAAAGTATTAGTGTGCTGTAGGTACTTTTTCATCTTATTGTTATTTTTGTTGTTATTTTCATAATGACATCATGATGTTGGCATGGCAGGAATTATTCTCCAACTTTTGCAGATGTGGTTATTGTGGTTCAGAGAAAGTAAATGATTTACTATCAAATAGCATCAGACAAAAGCCCGTTGTGCTAAATGGGTGCTTTTTTCTTTAGGCAAAGCTGTGTCCGAAAAAATACAAAGAGTTGAATAAAGAACATTTTGAATTTTCCTACAAACTTGGAGGTTAAGCGATGACTCCAAAAAATAAGTAAGGAAATAAAATAAAATAAGGACAGCAATATTTTACTGAAGTGAAACACATTTGTTGGCTATTGGGTTCTACCCAGAAATTTAAAAATTAAGGCTCTATCAAAAGTAACTGAAATAACAACCTGAATTGATGTGTATTATTGATAAGTCCCCTGAATGTGTGGTCCTGAAAACATCACTAAGATATGATAAAACTTCACTGAAGTTAAGTTTGTTAGTTGGCAAAGTTTTCCTAAACAGGACACGAAAAAACTAAACATAAAAGGGAAAAAATTGGCCGGGCACAGTGGCTCACGCCTGTAATTCTAGCACTCTAGGAGGCCGAGGCAGGTGGATTGTTTGAGCACAGGAGTTCGAGACCAGCCTGAGCAAGAGCAAGACCCCGTCTCTACTAAAAATAGAAAGAAATGATTTGGATAACTAAAACTATAGAAAAAATTAGCCATGCATGGTGGTGCATGCCTGTAGTCCCAGCTACTCGGGAGGCTGAGGCAGGAGGATTGCTTAAGCCCAGGAGTTTGAGGTTGCTGTGAGCTAGGCTGACACCACGGCACTCTAGCCTAGGCAACAGAGTGAGACTCTGTCTCCAAAAAAGAAAAAAAAAGAGTGAAAAAGCAACCACAAAATTATAGACAATAATATCTGCAATAATTCTATTAGACAACTCCTATTCAGAATATATAAAGAACTTCTACAAATCAATAAGAAAAAGACAATAGAAGAATGGCCAAAAGATTTACCAAAATGAAAAGGATATTCAAATAGCCGTTAAGTTTTAAAAAGTGTTCATCTTCATCAATCATCAAGAAATTTCAAATTAAAACCATAACATGATGATATCAGTACTTACCAGAATGGATAAAATAAAAAAGATGTAAAATGCCAAGTCTTGGCAAGGATGTGCAGCAACCAGAATCCATATATACCACTCATGCAATGGTAAATTAAAACAACCTCTTGGAAAACTGTTTGGCAATATCTACTAAAGCTGGACATATGCAGTTTTTAAGACCCAGCAATTCTGTACTTGTATACATACCAGCAGAAATGCATACACATATTCACCAAAAGGCAAGCACTAACATGTTAATAGCATCACCTAAATAATACACCCAAAATGGATATTTCCAAAATGCCCATAGACAGTAGAATGGATAAATTGTCATGTATTTTCATACATGCAGAAATATGAATAAATCTATAACTACAACAATATGTATTAATATGTATCTTAGAAGGATAAAGTTGGGTGGCTCATGCCTGTAATCCCAGTGCTTAGAGAGAGAGGCTGAGATGGGAAGATCACTTGAGGCCAGATGTTCAAGACCAGCCTGGGCAAGATAGCAAGACCCCATCTCTACAAAAAGATTTTAAAATTTGCTGGGCGTGGTGGTGCACACCTGTAGTCCTAACTATTTGGGAGGCTGAGGAGAGATGATCACTTGAACCCAGGAGTTCAAGATTACAGTGAGCTATAATTGCACCACTGCATTCCAGCTTGGGCAACAGAGAGAGACCCTGTCTCTAAAATACAAACAAACAAACAAAAGAGACATAATTTGGGGCAAAGACGCCAGACGTGAAAGCATATGGTATCGTTCCCTTCATATAAATTCTAAAAATAGGCAAAGCTAATCAGTGTGGTTAGAAGTTAGGGCAGTGGTTATCCTTGGCAGAAAGAGGGGAATGTGGACATGTGGATGATGATGGAAAAGAAGCACAAAGCAGGGCTTCTGCAGTGTTGGTAACGTGTCTTGATCTGGATGTTAGTTGTAAGACGGACTCAGTTTATGAAAATTCATCCATTTATACTCATGTGCATATTATAATTCAGTAAAAAGGTTTTTTAAATCGCTAGAATTATAAAGAGATCCAATATTCCATATTTTCAAGAATCTCTTTTGAAGAGATGTTTGTATGTGGTTGGAAGCACTATTTTCATGAGATGCTAGGTAGTAGGTAGTAGAGTAGACAGCTATTGTTTTGCTTGCCTCCATACTTGCTTTTTTGGAGAAAAAAACAAATTTTCCTTTGGATAACTATCTGTATTTTACATAAGGAAGCTTTCAAATGTACTGTTCTTCTCCCCTTCCCCACTCCATGCAACCCAAGCCAACCACTCCGAGAACCCTATGCATCTAGACACAGTAATTGGTCCTAATATTAGCATGTATCTCAAAAAGAGTCAATCAGAGTCCTTTTTAATAGATCTGAGGTTGAGGGTGTTTGGTACACCCTTAACCTGTCGAGTATATAAGTCAACAAATCTCATTTTTACTTAAGTTTGTTGGAGTGGGTCTCTGTCACCTGAAGCCCAAGGAGTTCTGACTTGTCGAGTGGTAAGGTCTCTGAAGGGTGTGTTCAGGTAACACAGCTGATCATCAAATTATGTTGTAAGGAAGATGGTTCTAGTTAATAACGGAGCTTCAGCTGGGTGGTATATGCAACCTTTCCTACTCACTACTCGTATTAATGTATCACTGTGTAACAAATTATCACAAATTTAGTGGCTTAAAACAACACACGCTGACTACCTCCCAGTTTTGGTGGGTCAGGACCAGGCATGGCTTAGCTTGCTCCTCTGCTTCTCAGGCCCCCCCAAGGTGCAATCCAGTGTCAGCCAGGGCTGGGGTCGCATCTGAAGGCTTGACCGGGGAAGGATCTGCTTCCCAGCTCACATGGCTGTTGGCAGGATTCAGTTGCTCATGGCTGTCAGACTGAGAGTCTCAGGTCCCTGCTGGATGCTGACAGGAGGCTACCTCATTTCCTTGCCACGTGGGCCTCTCCAACATGGCTGTTTCGTCAACATGTGCAAGCTGAGAAGGGATTGAGAGCGTCTGTTAGCAAGACAGAAGTACAAATCTTACGTAACATAATCACAGAAGTGACATCTCATCATCTGTGCCATATTATGGTGGTTAGAAGCAAGTTGCTAGGCCAGCCCACAGTCAAGAGGAGGAGATTACACAGGGGCAGGATTACCATGAGGCATGGATTATTGGAGCCCATTTACAATCTACCACAGAGTTCAAATGTTGAATACAAATTTAAATAATATCAGTTTGAAGGGGCAGCAAATTATTAGCCCCCTAGGCTGTGCATTTTGGCCTGGTATATATTCACAGCTGGTATAAGTATCTACTAGGGCTGCTAGGAGGTTCTGGAAATGAGGCATAGTTAATCAAATTAAATCTCTAAACTAAAGGGAAAAAACACACTGTAATCAGATACCCCTGTACTCCTGAGACCTTGAGAAACCAAAGAAGTATAGTAAACTTTATGGAACACTGGCATGTCAAGTATTTTAAATTGTCTTTGCATTAGTCATCTATTTGGATTCCCCATAAGTCCTTAGATATGCATCAGAAAAGGCAAAATAAATTGGTTAAGATCACAGGTATTTAAACTCCAAGTTAAAAACTTGAAAAGAAAATTATATATAACATTACATAAATTATTATATTTATAATATAATTTTATATATTTCTGTGAAATTTATATATAACACACAGCATATTATATATAAGTTATACATATTACATATAGGTTGTATATAATATGTTTTTGGTTTCATTTTCCTCATTTTGGTATCAGTTTCAATCTATGCTCTATATTTTTATCCACCTCTTGTGGCTTTGAGATCAGCATTTGTTGCTATATCTTTGGTCAAACAAAGTTTCTAATAATTATCACTGGTTCTTTTTTTAAAAAAGCAATATCAATGACCAATATTAATCATAACCAATAGGAATGCATAATATTAATATTTTGTCACAGGTATTTGCTACTCTATTAAAATTAATGGTTTGTGGGGCCCTTCTTTGGTGCTTCCTTTTATGTTATGAAAAGAAGATCCTATTTTTGTTGAGTGCCTATTATTTAGAAGCATTTATTATATGAGAGGTGGTAGAACATAGTTAAGGGCACTTAACTATATTAAGTAGTAGACCTGAGACAGACTATCAAGGTTCAAACACTGGCTCAGCCACTTCTTATCCCTGTGACCATAAGCAAGTTATTTAAACCCCTCTGTGTTTCCGTTTTCTCATCTATAAGATGGGAATAACAAAACCATCTTATAGATTACAACGTTGGCCAAAAATTCTTCCTTTCCCTCCATATATGCCTTTGAAATGCAATATTGTAGATACTCCCATCAAGAAGTGGAATTCGTTTTCCACCCTGCAGGTCTGGGTTGGCCATGTCTCTTGCTTTGGCCAACAGAACACTGGCAAATGTGAAACAACCAGATGCTTGTAAAATACTTGCAGAAGCAGAGTGCCTGACACTAACTGATTGCAGATGTACAAGCCCAGACAAAGCCAGCAAAAGAACTACCCCACTGAGCCCAGTCCCAAATTCTGATCCTGATTCTTCTACTTCCCTGACCTTGTCTGACTTTCCTTGCCAGATACCTTGCACTGTTCACCTTATAATATTGGTATCTTAAAAGGTTTTATTTTCTTCTAATCTACTATGGTTCACTGTAGGAAACTCCAACCACTTTCATATCTCAACTATTACCCACATACTTATGGTTTTAAATTTATATCTTCAGTCTCTGTCTCTGTCATGGGCCCATAACAATGACCAATTACAAATCTCTTTTTGCCTTGTTTTGAATACAAAGGGGTGAGTTTCTTCCTGCTTTTTATAAAACTATTAAAAGAAAATACATGATTTTTTAACAAAGACACCTCAAGAAGGGGATTTGCAGATGTTACTTGTTTTTGTTCCTTATGGCAGCTATGTGGCCTTCTTATGGAAAAGGAGCACCAAGATTTTGTTGTAACTTACTTAATAACATGAGACAATTGTCATAGTGTGTTAATATGAACTGCTTCCCATGACAAGGAAAAGCTGTCAGCTGGCCTTGTCATGAAAGGATTTTTTTCAAGGGTTTCCCATAATAATGATGTAATTTATACCAAAACAAAGTAGGTTATGAAATAATATGTACTCTATATTTATATCTTAAATTATATATGTATTTATAGGCATAAAAATGTTCTGGAAGGGTACCTTCAAGGGCATTAACGTATTAGAATTATACATAATTTTTAATTTTTTGCTTATCTAAATATTCTTATTTTATTTTATTATTTATTTTATTTTATTTTTTTGAGACAGAGTCTCACTCTTTTGCCCTGGCTAGAGTGCTGTGGCGTCAGCCTAGCTCACAGCAACCTCAAACTCCTGGGCTCAAGCAATCCTACTGCCTCAGCCTCCCAAGTAGCTGGGACTACAGGCATGCACCACCATGCCTGGCTAATTTTTTCTATATATGTTTTTAGTTGGCCAGATAATTTCTTTCTATTTTTAGTAGAGACAGAGGTCTCGCTCTTGCTCAGGCTGGTCTCGAACTCCTGACCTTGAGGGATCCTCCTGCCTCGGCCTCCCAGAGTGCTAATTATTCTAATTCTTGTACCACAAAAATATATTGTTTTTATAATAAGAAAAAAATGTTTCACCTACTAAAATAACACAAGATTCAGAAGAGCTACATAAACAGTTTCTGAGAGTACCAAAAGTGCACTAATATTCTATGCCTCCAGAAGAGGATAAAAAAATTAACATTTATTAAGTTCTTGCTATGTTTCAGACACATTGTCTTTTCTCTTTCATTTAATCCTCACTGTGATCCTGCAAGGTAGGTGGCATTATTCCCAATTTACAGATGAGGAAAGTTGAGGCTCAAGAAGATTCTATAAATTATCTAAATCATATACCCAGTATGAAGCAGAGCCAGGATTCAATCAGATTCATCTGATCCCAACGGTCACACTCCTTCCACTTGGCTGACCAACTTCTAGCGAGGCATAATAGAAAGAGGACCTGGTTTTACTCATCACAATTCATGGACCTTGCACAATAGGCCCTCAGGAATGGCTGCACCTAAGTGCATCTAAGTCAAGTTCCTTTCTTACAGGTCCAGGAAGGAGTGCAGTGTCAGGCAGACAAGCATTCCACTTACCCCCTTCACTTATCCTGAGTTAAGGCAAACGGCCGTGAGATTCTTGTTACAACTGCCGTGCAAAGTGCTGCGTCTTTTCAGACTAAATGTGGATTGCATTCTCTCTGCTTGTGGTAAAGGCTCATTATTAGGGTGACTTAGAGCCCTTTCATAATTCTGAGATCCACATGCTCTTAACGGAAGCACCTTTACATCATAGTCGGCTGACAATTGGCCTTTTATTTTAAAAACTGGCGAAACATCACAGCTTTGCCTCCCTCAATTACCCTTTGTTTTCCTGTCCTTTTGGAAGTTTCGTTAAGTATTAATATGACTTTTGCTCCCCCTCACACCAAGGAGCTTCAGGCAATCTATTTATGATTTCTCCGTGCTGTCATGTCCCTTCTGTGAAGAACATAATCACTAGACATGGTCTCCCCACCGTTCGAAGGGGGCGCCGTGAGGAATCGCAGACTGCACCTTAATGAGTAAGACGGGCAAAGTGGCAAGTGGTGAGTGACTGGCAAGAAGCCAACATTATAGGAAGGAGCAAAGCGGACTGTGAACAGGTGGGGATGGTCACTGATGTTTAGGGAGTGGAGGAAAGATGAGGGGGGACGTGCGGTAATGGAGGGCCAGACCCTGGACTAAGCGCTTCCCATGTGAGGTGATTCGTTCCCGTCGGCAGGAGCTGATCCAAGGCTTGAGAAGCTTTGGAGATTATTCACTTTGAGGTGGGGTGGAGGTCTTTTCGACTACAAAGTTAGAAACACAACATGCCTAAGGCCCTCCTGTGAGGGGCCTGTACACGTGAGGTATCTCAAGGCTTAAGCTTCATGACAAACTCATAAACCCTCTGAAGGGTGTATCATCCGTTCAACTTAGAAGGAAGCTCAACAAGGTTCAGTAACGTGTCCAGTCACAGAGCTACCCAGTAACAAAGGAAGGATTCTAAGCAGGCTCCGGAAATTCTTAAAGAACGTCCCAAATCCCCCAAATGAGCAAAGTCCCATTTGTCATGAGGACGACCTCCCTTGAAGCAGCAGCACAAACACCTTGATGTGGTTCTGGGAGTTTCCTGGCAGGGCCCAGCGCCCCTGTCAGAACCTGCAGAGCTCGGGGCTGTGGGATCCTGCCAAGACCTCTAGAGGAATTTGTGTTTTTCAGATTCATAGATTCTGTAAGGAAAGCCACTGATGAGGAAGAAGGAAAGACAGCTTTTAATGACTGTGCTCTTTGTGTCCACAAACCAAAAAGCAGGGGAGAAGGAAAATTCTTTTTAAGACACAAATATTTAATGTAGCCGCAGGTGTGGAGAAGTTCCCGTTGTTCAAAGCTGGGTGCAGGGATGTGCTGGTAAATCGGCTCAGGGAAGGGTGGAGGTAAGGAGAACCCAGATTTGTAGCACTTGCTGATTTCTGTGGTGTCAGTACTCTCCCGATGGCTGATTTAAGCTACCCATGGTTGTTTGGCTTGAAACAATCCTGAGTATTTAGTAACCAGCTCTTACAAGCAGGTGGGAGCAGTACTCCATTGGCTGTGATGCTCATGGC
The DNA here is from genome assembly GCA_028533085.1 of Varecia variegata. Classification (NCBI taxonomy): domain Eukaryota; kingdom Metazoa; phylum Chordata; class Mammalia; order Primates; family Lemuridae; genus Varecia; species Varecia variegata. Next base: position 15,835,703 of record CM052440.1, on the reverse strand, counting down.
CTCAAGTCCTACAGTAATCAGGAAGGTCTTTTCTAAATCTGAGTCAAATATTCTTGGCCCTGAAATCTTGTCTAGTTGGCACCATGGAAAGAGGATTTGAGATTGTTAAATCTCAAGAATGTCATCAGGGAAATAACATTCCTGAGTGTTCTTCATGGTCCACTGTGAGCCATGTATAAAATCTTCCTGAAACATGGACTCAACTAGTGATAGGGGCATGAACCCTCGGCCCCGTCCCTCCCTAACCACCAGGTTTATTGCTCTCACTGGGCCCCTGCAACCCCTCAAGCCATTGCCCCCCTGAGTAAATACAATAGCCTGGATGGAACAACTGGTAAAATCCAAAAGGAACTAGTCCAACCTCCTCATTTCATAGATGGGGAACCTCAGCCAAAGAAGAAGAAATGTGTCAAAGGTCACATAGGATTTTAAGTACTAAAAGTGGGATTAAAAGTTAAGTCTCCGGTCTGTCTGCAGTCCTTTCTAACACCTGGCTGTTCAAGCAATTAAACCTTATAATAAATATTTTGTGATACTATTTGAATAGTACCCTATCTTCCAGATTAACTTGGTAGCATCATCAGGAAGGTGATAATTTGGCTGTTGGGAGCCCTGACTTCTTTCCCCTGCCTCTGCCTTTTTACATTTCCTAGATCTGGAAACATTTATCACTGTGCAGATAAGTTTAGCACTGCCCAAGTCAAACAGCAGCTAGATTCTCCACAGAAAGCAGAGCCCAAGACACAGGCTTGTACCAAGACAGTTTATTTGGGGACATAATCCCAGGGAAGCAGGGAAAGGCAGAAGTGCATTTTATTAAACTGTGGACAACTGGGACTTGAGCCCACTGGCACCCCGTGAGGAGTCTTGTAGAATGCATTTCAGAATCAGGAGGACCAATGCAACATGGGATGCCCGGTGCTAACCCAGGGAAAACTCAGGTCCCTGGAAAGCCAGAACAAGTTGTTACCCTTTCAGAATCATCTGCCCAAGAGTCAGAAGAGAGGTACATTTCTCCACTAGCTCCTGTCCTGCAGTGGGTAAGTTGCCCCATGAGATGCCAACTCCCTTGCACTTGCACATTTGTATATGTGAAAGTTAAAACACGTTTCTGCAAATGCCCAAGGACATGGAGTGAGAGCAGCCTTGGGGTGAGGCAGAATGAGATCCGGCAGCCAGGTGAAAGAATGTAGGTTCATCCATCTGGCAGCAGGTGCTGCAGCACTGGCTGGAGTCAAGGTAGGTTGAGAGGACGTGAGGTGGTGCTCAAGCAGTGTCTGATACAGGGCATGGAGGGCATGCAGACAGCATTGCTCCCTAAGCTGGTAGGAGTTCAGTATCCAGGGACCCTCTGGGACCTAGGATTTGGTAACTACCAAATCTGATGCGCAGTTTACCAGGCTGCTCTTTCATGAATCTACCCATGGCAAGATATGTGGCTTTCCTTCCTTCCTCCATTGCTTCCTTCCTTTTCTCCTTTGACAAATATTTAGTGAGCACCTATAAGATGCCAGAGATTATGCTAGATACCTAAGATATAAAAATAAAAATAACTAAACACAATCCTTGCCCTTGAGAAGTATGTAGAAGAGGGGCCAACCAGAAAAGAGACAGCTAAAATATAACTCTAGTAGAGAGAATAGGCAGGAGAAGAATAAGGAAAAAGAAAGAATTTACATGAGGAAGTAACATACAAGCTTAATCTCTAGGGATAATAATAATAATAATAGCAGATAACTTGGATGGGATGCTTACTAAAAGCCAGGCAATGTTCTAAGGTTTTTATAGGATTAATGCAATTAATATTACAGAAACCCTGTGAAGGAGGTGTCATTATTATCCTCAATTTAGAAATGACAAAATTAAACCATAGAAAAATTAAATAAATTTGCCAAGGCTTAAGGCACAATGGCACAGACTGCTAGCTACTCATTCACCAAAACTCATGTTCTCCTCTTCCTGGCACACAGCTAGACTACGTTTCCCAGCCTCCTTTGCAGGTAGGTGTGGCCATGTGGCTGCATTCTAGCTAAAGGAATGGGGGAAGAAGTAATGTGCACCATTTCCAGGCCTAACCCATTAGATCCTCCATATCCTTTCCCCCCTGTGGATGCCTGCAAGGGGTGACCTTGGAAAGCATGTGTTGAAAATGTTTGCTGCTCCATTAGTTTGAATCCCTAAAAAGAGAAGGGTGTGTCCCACTGATTGTTCACCTGCCTGGGAATATTATTTGACCAAGAAACAAGCTTTTATTGTATTTGAGCCATTATAGAACTTTGGGTCTTTTTGTTACGGCAACAATTCCACCTATTTTATGAATCTATTTGTTAAGGTAGTTAATCTATCACAATTAATATAGGTGCATATGGCAGAAAGTTAGGTTGAAAAGATAAAAATGAAGGGCATCATGTACCATGTCAAAAAGTTTATCTTTATTTTTTCCCAGAAATACTGATGAATTCTTTTTCTGGGATGGAGCAGAAGGAAAATAATGGGTATATGTAGCTCCAGTTGGGTAGAGAGGATAATTGAGGTTCACATAGCTAACAATCTTTTTCGTGAGCAACAAGAGGCATCGTTGTCCTCCTGAGGGTGTGCTGGATGTGTGGGTGTGTGGTGGGGCGTGTGGATGGGAGCATGAGAAAGGTGATGAAGAGTTAGAATAATGTGAAAGGCAGTTAGGAGAGCAGACTTTGGAGCTTGTATCAGTCAGCTTCTGGTGGGACAAACAGATACCACTCTAGGTATTTCAAGTAGAAGGCATTTGATACAGGAAATTAGGTGCTCACAAGACTGGTGGAAAAGGCTGAGAAAGCAAAGTTCAGCAGGATCCCCACTAGCTTTTAATTTCATTGCCTTAGGCTGGGCACGGTGGCTCACGCCTGTAATCCTAGCACTCTGGGAGGCCGAGGCGGGTGGATCATTTGAGCTCAGGAGTTTGAGGCCAGCCTGAGCAAGAGTGAGACCCTGTCTCTACTAAAAATAGAAAGAAATTATATGGACAGCTAAAAATAATATATATAGAAAAATTATCCGGGCATGGTGGCACATGCCTGTAGTCCCAGCTACCCGGGAGGGTGAGGCAGGAGGATTAATTGAGCCCAGGAGTTTGAGGTTGCTGTGACCTAGGCTGATGCCACGGCACTCTAACGCAGGCAACAGAGTGAGACTCTGTCTCAAAAAAAAATTCATCACCTTAGAGCCAGAGAGCTGCTGCCATCCAACTTAGAAGCCTGTGGGAAACCACTGCCAACTTCAGAGACCTCCACTATCCCAAGGCAGGTGAAATGGCAGGGGAACGTCGTGACTGCTGAAAAAACTCATGTGTGAGGAGTTACTGGGGCTTTCTAAAACCATAACTGCAAATACTCTGATACTCTTTTCATCAAGAGATGTGGCCTATGTCCTTTCCTCTGGAATCTGGTGGCTATGATTGCTTTGACCCATGGAGTATGGTGGAAATACAGCTATGTGACTTCGAAGGTGAGTTCATAAAAGGCCATGAAGCTTCTGTCTTGCTTGCTGAGAACACTCATTCTTGGAGCCTTGAGCTTTATCATGGCAATCGATAACTGATACAGTGAGCTTCCAAGTTTCCAGGTGAGGCAGAAAATCTGATATATGAATTATTCCTGTATTAATCAGAATAATTAATCAGAAAACAGTAATCTAGGTTGCAAGTAACAGAAATCCGACTCAGACTTGCTTAAACACTCAAGGGGATTTATTGGCTTGTGTTATTGAAAAGTCCAAAGGTAGACATGGCTAGATCTAGACACCCAAAATTTGTCATCAGGACTCAATTCTCTCGTCTCTCTTGGTTCTACTTTTGTCTATCTTAGCTTCATTGTTGTGTAAGTCCACCAGCAGCCTCCAGCTTTTACTCTATTGCATTAGTCACCAAGTAGAAAGAGGGTTTCTGTTTCTCAATAGTTCAAGTAAAAGTCCTAGGTTCCACTTTCACTGGACTGACTAGGATCACAACCTATCCTTGAATCAATCACTTTTTCCCCCAGGGGGATACACTCACTCTCATCTAGACCTGGGTCATGCGTCCAACCCTGGAAACAGGGAGTGTGTTAGTACCAAAACCTATGGATTCAGAATGAACAAAGGGGGGATTTTCTAAAAGGTAATTGAGGTAATGCTACCCCCAAAAGTAGGGGGGGCAATAGATGAAAATAACATGTCTACTACAATCCTCCATATTATTAATGAATTGAAGAAAAAGAGAGTAAAGTGATGACTGCCCAGTACTGACTCTTTTTCAGAAAAGTAGGCAGTTCACTCCTACCTGTAAAAACTTTCAACACTGATGCCCAAGTAGCCGTTGCAATGCATGATACTTCCTCTACCCCACACGGATAAACCACATCTCTCTATCACATAAGTGAATAATAAGACCAAGTGGCCACACACAGCAAAGGAAGGGCTTGCGACAGTCATAGAAGTGGTGGGGTATCTGAACTGATCTCAAAGACTCTTGAAGTGTGCCTGTGAGCTACTTGAATCATAAAATTACTTCCAAGTCCTCCTAATTGGAGAAGGAGCATAGTGCAGTGGCGAAGAGCTCCAATTCTGAATACAGCCCGCACGTTTGGGTCCCAGCTCTGACTGCTTTATGAGGCTATATGGCCTTTGCCAAGTTACTCACTCTCTCTGTGCCTCAGTTTTCTCATCAGTAAATGGGGATAACAACAGAATTTACCTAGTAGGAAGAGTAATTAAGTCATTATATACAAGGCACTTGGAACAGTGTCTAGTATGTAGGAAGAGCTATAAAGTGCCAGTTATTAATCACCTGAAGATGCATGTGGTGCCAAGTCTTTCAGAGCTGGAGGAAGAAAGTCTGTCACCATCAACTAAAGGTACATGACCTCAACTGAGTCCCTTAGTGTTTCTGGGATTAATTTATTTCCTTCTCTATAACATGATGGAAATTATATCTACCCTGCTTACCTCACAGGACTGCCAGGAAGATCAGAGGAGGTAATGGATACTAAATTCTTTGAAAAGGTCAAAGTCCCTTATACATATGAAGTCTCATTAATACTAATTATCTCCAAAAAGATTATCTGCTTTGTGTGTAATCAGGGCAGTTTTTCATCCCACGCTGTTTTGTGCAAAGAATCATTACAAAAGAAAACATGCAGCTGACATAAAATAATGGATTCCCCAAGCAAACCTAGTCCAAAAGTCATTAGAATTGTTTTGTGACTTGAATTATCCACCACCACCTTTTGTACCTGGCATGAATTAAAGTTGATTGTAATGGAAAGAGTATTAAACTGGTGCCATGTGCATTTTCCCAGGTGATAAATAGCTGGCACTTTATATTAATAGCTCTTACTACATACCAGACACTGTTCCAAGTGCCTTGCATATAATGACTCAATTACTCTTCTGACTAGGTAAATTCTATTGTTATCCCCATTTACTGATGGGAAAACCGGGGCGCAGAGAGACTGAGGGGGTCAGGACACCTGGATTCTAGTTCCCAGTTCTGCCATTAATTTTATGTGTCATCTTATTTCTCTGGGTTCCCCTAGTCTGTAAAATGAAAATTGGATAAGGGCTTATAATTCTGTGACTGTATGGCTCTTGTGGCAGAGGTGTTCCTGGGCATGATGGGGTCTGTTCACTTCTTAGTAGGGCATTACTCATCACTTGGGTTAAATTTCCACTGAATTTCTGGAAAATACATCTTCCCAGACAGCACTTGATTATAAATAGTGTATTTGATTAAGGGAATACGTCCACAAGTATACACTGAGCCTCACAATGTCTTTGTCTCTGTAATTCCCTATAAATATGAGCCAAATTCAACTTATATGCTCCAGAAGGGGATGGCATTCTTCCTTTCTCTGGTCCCACAAGGCATCAGGCACTGTCCACTTCCATGGACTCTCTTCCATTGTCCTTGCCTTGGGACTCTCCATCAGCTTTTTGCTAGAGGCTGTTTCCAGAATTTCCTATGAAGGCTTGTAAGGCCCTATGTGATCTGCTAACCACAAATCCTGATTTTCTCTCCTCTTTACTGTTTTCCAGACATGTCCTGAACCAGCCTGGAGCTCAATCCTGCCTCAGTGCCTTTGCACTTGCTATATTCCTCTACCTGTCTTTGTCCACATAGTCCCGTGGCTCCCTCCCTCCCTTTTTTCACATTTCTACTTAAATGTCATCATATCAGGGAGGCCTTCCCACCTTATATAATATAAAAAACTCCCCCCACTTTGCCCTCGTGCTCCCTGAATTTGGTACCACCTAAGCTATAATAACAAAGAAGTGCAAAACCAAAGTGGCTTATATTAGATAGAAATGTATTTCCATCTCATTTAACAATCAAGAATTGAACAGCCTGAAGGTGGGGGCTCTGCCATCTTTTACTCTTGGCTTCTGAGAATTCCTCAATCAGTATTTCTCAGCCAGTGGGAAAGAGAAAGAAAGAGTCCAAGATAAGCAGCTTCATCTTTCAGCAAATGACCTGGAAGTTACACAAAGCACTTGCACTCACAACCCATTGGGCTGAACTTTGTCACAAAGTTATACCTAGGTGCAAGGCAAGGAGGTGGGGCTGGGGTTGGGGAAATGTAGTCTGTAATTCATGGACACATAACCAAGTAACACTTGAGTGGGGCCCTTTTTCTAAAACATGAAAGGGGGAATGAATTCTGTGGAACAATTATAAGATTCTGCCACACTCTTCTTTCCACCAGCTATATTTATCTCCATAGCACTTATTGCATCTGACAATCTATAAATTTCCATGTTTATTTTTTTCTCCCCACACTAGAACCTGGGTCTCATGAGGGTAGGAACTTTGCTTGTTTACCACTGTACCTTCAGCCCTTACACCAGTACCTGGCACATAGTAGGCACTTA
>CM052440.1:15708769-15828321 GCA_028533085.1 Varecia variegata | reverse complement strand
GAAACCTGAATCCTCCCTTTGTTTTCTGGAATACACCTTTGTTTTATACCTAAAGCTGCCCCTCCCTGGTTTTCAAACTGTTCACTAGAACAATGCCTCTTTCCTCTAAATCCCCTTTCAAAGATCTTTTGTTCACCTAGGCAATAAGGAAACAAAGATTAAAAAACAAAACGTCCAGGAGCTCCCTATAAAGCTAAAAAGGAAAAAATAAAAGAATTATATGCATAAGTTTCCTGGCTAGAATGAATGGGGAAGGCAGAGACATGCCAGAAAAAGGAAACAGAGGATGGTGTAGGGTATTCAAGGCCTTGGTACAAGGGTCAAAAACTAGGGGCAGGGAGATACTCATAAGGAAACGGTGGGGCTTTTCATAGCTGCTTTGGATATTCCACAGGACCTCAGAAACTTAGCTTTGGGAGAAACCTCAAAAATCCTATTATGTAACCCATAGTGAATTCCAATTCAGGAATTATATTACTCTTAAATTTGTCAGGGTTAAGTATATTGTATACTTTGTTAGTGCAACAAAATTCATTAAAAAACTCTTAAGTTCAAGGGACACACTGGTGACACAAAGTTGCAAAAGTACATGGTTTCTGTTTTTAAGGAACTTGTCAGGTAGCCAGATAGTAGAGGATAAATGGTCACTTATTTATCCATTCAGCAAACCACTTATTTCATGCTCTATGCACCAACACAATATCTTGAAAGATTGCTATTATTAACACTTCCATTTTATAAATGAGGAAGTTGGGTCTCAGAAAAGTTAGATGATTTGTCAAAGGTTGCACAATCATGGTGCCTGGCACCACTGTAAGCATCTTTCATTAGTTAGCTTATTTACCCTGCACAACAACTGCCTACGAGGTAGGTACTTCTGTTAGCTCCATTTACATATAAGAAAATGGTGCTAAGAAAGGGTAACTTACCCAAGGTCATACTACTAATAAATGGCAGAACCAGGATTCAAACCCAGACAGTCTGGTTCCAGTATTCATGCTCTCAAACACATTATATTGATACATTGTTAAACCAATTAAAGTCAAATCAATATGTGATGATATATAATGAGTAATGTTGACCCACAATAAGTGACTGAGGCAAAAATCTCAATTGATGGAGGTAATAAACCTAATAAAGGCTGAAGTTGGGGATGTACTTGGGAAAAACACAAATCACAGGCAAAACTGTGGCTGTCTTTCCAAAAGGGAATTTGGAAATTTCAGCAATTAAACGCACAGAGAAATTAAAAAAAAAAAAAAAGTGGGGGGGGTGTTAGTGAGACAAAATGCTTACTTTCTTGTGAGACTCAGGAAAATCTACTTTTACATAAGATGAGATGAATGTTGGAAGAGAAAAAGAGAGTGAAGGAAGCATCAATTATGTAGATGTCCCTGGGTAAGTGGAAGAATGTTTGATCCTATCTTGTCTCTGTCCTGTACCTGTGAAAATAAACTTGTAATTCATTATTACTGTGGAATCAAACAGACTTTAGTTTTAGTAGCTAGATGTAGCCTGCAGATCCAAAGCTACAATTTGCATGTCTTTGCTTATGGAAGGCCGGCAAGGAATTTCCTTAATGAATGATCTGTTGGACCGGTTCTTCACAGGTGTTTGAGGCCTTTACCTTCTCTTTTGTATAAAGAGTTTGGGGGGGAGATGGTCCTGAGATTTTTATTTTCTTTTTACAGTAACAATGCAAAAAAAAAAAAAATCAACGTAACTTCTGTCAGTTCTTTTAGTTTGATTTTTCATTTTTCTCTCCATTCCTTATCGTCCAGTTAACTCTATTACCAAAAATAAATAACAGAGAAGGAAAAATACACAATTACATGGGGATGATTTTGGCAATAGGTTGGGAACATTACTTAGAGTGGGAGCTACTACCCTCAAGAGGCTTCTGTAGGCTTCTGACTCTCTGAAATCACCTACACATTTTTGTGTGAATGAGCTTACTTGCATTTTTCTGGGGAGAAGTTCTACAGCTTTCATAGATTTCTCTGAGGATCTGTGACCTATAAAAGACTAAGAACCCTCTAAAGAAAAAAAAAAAAGCCAATTATTAGCCTCCTGGAAGCCAACCAAACATTGGGCACTTCAGTATTTTATTATAAAAAAATAAAAACTATAAATGCTATGAAGGCATTAAAATATTTAGAACTACCCTGTGATGACACAGAAAATGTCAATGCTATAATGCCAATAACAACAATTTGAAAGTGTTCTGTCCACTTTCTCAATTCTGATTACCTCCTCAATCCATGTATATTTGGCTTCCTTTCTTCCAGCTAGACTGTACTTGTCAAGGTGGTCAGTGACCTCTACCTTGTCAGATCCAGTACCCACATCTCTATCTATCCTTAACTTTCAGTATAGTTGGCCACTAGCTCTGCTTCCATGCCATGGCTAGTCTGTTTCTACCTTACTAGCTCTTCTTCCCAGTCACAAACACCTCACACTTGAGATATTTAGGTGTATTTAAGGTATCTAACTGACACCTTTAGCCCTGACTGCTACACTGAGCTCTATACAGCAATGTATCCAATTATCTACTTAACATCTCTCTTTGACTATCTGAGATGTAAACACCTCAGACAAAATATCTATTAATACAAACAGAATTAATTAGTAATACTATTACTGTCTTTCTCATTAAGCTCCCAGAACAGTGCCTGGCCCATAGAGGACTCTCAAGAAATAGTTATTGAATGAATGAATGAATAAAGGGGGGGGGTAAAATATTTAAAAAATTATTTTTAAAAATTACACATATATGTGTATATATATGTGTGTATATATAACTGTTTTTACAATTATCTTTAACAACACAGAGACAGTAAAGTGGTAGGAAAAACACCAAAACATTAACAGTGGTTGTACATGCAATTAAAAGATTTTTCTTTAAAACTTTTGTTTTCCAATTTCATTTTTAGTCCATATTGGTTAAGAATATCAGAATTTGGAGTCTGAGTGAAGACTGCCGTTTACCAGCGGCACAACTTTGGTTTCCTTTTTTGTCAAAGGGGCTTAAAAATACAACCTGTACCTCCTTTGTATTTACATAGCATTCCCAGTGGGCTTTACTGTAAAATTATTGATGGAAAGAGCTTTGCACAGTGCACGGTACATAGTGAGGAGCAGTAATGTTAGCTGATAATGATGATAGGCATGTTTTCTCTTATAATGAAAATGCATATTTTCTTGCAAACTTTGCCGGAGTGAAATCAACTCCGCACCCTTTATAAACCCGCCCCCTTAGCATCGCCCCGGCCCCTGCCAGCTCCCGGGGAAGGCTGCGCCTGCTCTGTCCTCGTTTCCGCCCACGTGACCCGATCAGGCTCTTCCCCGTCTCGAACATGGCGGCGCCCAGCGGCTTAAGCCGCACGTGAGAAAGTCTGGGTACCCGGGAAGTAGAGAGTACAAGCTTGTGAGCCATTTTCCCCTCCCTACTGCGGGTTGCATCCCTTCGCCCCTTCTGCAGGCCCTCGCAGGCCGCTGCCCCTCTGCAGCCATGAAAACAAGGCCCGTTTCCCACAAGACTGAGAACACCTATCGGGTGAGTGTGGAAGCTTGGGTCGGGAGCTGCTGGTCCCTGCTGCCTCAGCCATGAGACTGGCTCTGAGCGGGACTCCAGGGGCTACAGAGTTCTGGGCCAAACATGAATCTCTTGCCTGGAGGCTCTGGCGAAAGAGGGAGATTCTGCAGGTGTAGTAAACATGGGGTGGGGAAGGAAAGAAGTCTGGACAGCAGATTTCGCCCGCAAATTTACCGAGTCTGGCCCGTCATGGGAATTCCCTTTAGTCCAGAGTTGAATTCATTATCGCAGGAGATTGCTTAGGTCCGATTCTCCCCTGTTCTTTTACCTTTAAAGACCGAGTTGCGGGGCGGCCCGGCTGGAGGAGGTTAGTGATTTCCAGCTAATGGCTGCTACAGCACTTTCTCTGTTTGCCCGTTGATAGTTTCTTTACAGGTCTTACTATACAACCGCAGGTCTGTATATATTTAAAAACACTTATTGCGGCGACTTAGCTAGTTCCCCTGTGCTTGTGGCGGGGTGTGAAACCTAATAGGTCTAGGGAGACAAATCGCCAGCCTTCACCTTGGTTCACCAGGCTAGCGTGGAAATTTTATTTGAAATGACATTGTTGGAAGAACTTTTATACAAACACATAGAAGTATTCATTATCTTTGAATAGTAATGTAGTGCATTTGTTTACGGGTCTATGTTTTTCAGTTTGTTTTTACACTTATCCTTTGTGATTTATCAATAATGTCTACTTGTAGTTTCAAAACTCAATTACACATTTTATTGTATAGAGAAAACAGTTCTGAAATTACAAGCAAAGCCTACCATTAGTTGTAATGAGAATACATAGAGCTTACTGATGCTTTAAACTTTCTACTTTTACAAGGAAATTGCCCACATATAATTATTATACAGCACTCAAACAGATATCAAGATCTAATAAGTGATGATGTATCTTAAATATGCCTTCTCTCCCAGTTTCTTACATTTGCTGAACGATTGGGGAATGTGAATATTGATATTATTCACCGGATTGATAGAACTGCGAGCTATGATGAGGTAAGAGAATGTGATATTAACCACCTTCAAATATTCATAGTTGGTGTTTTAGTTTCTCCTGTTAGTAGAAGTGAATTGTTTTTCAAGCCATTCTTTTGTGAACATGAAATGCATTAGATTTGTGTTGTCTAATACAATAGCCATGCATGGCAAATTAGATTTAAAGTAAATTAGAAATTCAAGTACTCAGTAGCCATATGTGGCTAGTTGCTACCGTATCAAACAAGTGCAGATACGGAACATTCTGTCATCGCATAAAGTCCTATTGGGTGCTGCTGTGTTAGACAGTTAACTTGAAACTCAGCTGGATTTTGTGATTCTGGCCTCTCCCTTTTCTATATGCTGCAAATCCGTATTCTTGTTAGCTATAATTTTAAAGTGATTTTGAGCAATTTTAAAGTGATTTTTCTGGGGCTTAGTTTCCTACTCTATAAAAAGAAAGGGGCTAGACTACATACCTTTTTCTAGTTCTAACCATGCCCTAACTCTGTCATTCCTCTATACAGAAATCCTTTTTTTTTTTTTTTTTTTTTTGCTGCATTAAGTCATTATTCTTCTGCTTACCTTTTAAGGTCTTGTATAACATGCCTTTAACTTGGGTCGTCAACCTCAGTTCTTACTATTTTTCACTTAACTCTAGTCAGACTCCACTCACTTGTCTTTGAATGCATTGTCCCTGCTGTGTAAGTTCAATATGTTAAATGATGTTGTCTAAGTAAGCACATAATATTTTGGGAACTCATACTGAAGGGAGCCTAACCTAAATTCTTTGGAGAGCTAGGATGGGGTGTCAAAAAAGGTGATCTAGACAAGGTGATGCCTGCATAGAGTCTTACTGTTTATACAGGTTTTAGCATGACAAAAAGGTTAGGAAAGGTTGTTCCAGGCTGAGGGAGAAGCCTGTATAAAGGATTTGAAGATAGAGGATGCATATCACATTCAAGAAACTGCAGAGTTTCTTGCAGAGTTTGTGGTTATAGGTTTGTGTAGGGTGTTTGTGTGTGTTGATGATGACTCAGATAAGGGAAAGGGCCAGTTAGTAAGATAAAGCTGGACAGGTAGGCAAGGATCATAAAGGGCTTCATATGTCAAACTAAGTTTGAATTTTTTTCTGAAGCTGTGGGGTATCATTCTAGGACTGTGTGCAGGGAAGTGAGTGACATGATCAGGTTTAAGTTTTTGATTTCTCTGGCTTTAGTGTGGAGAAAAGAGCAGGACTGGAGTCAGGGCAACCAGTTGTAAGGATCTGGCAGTCACCTAAGTAAGAAATTATTATGATATTGGCAGTCAATATGGACAGAAGAAAAGGAATCCAGAGATATTAAGGAAATAAAAAGGATAGGACTTGTGACCTACTAGGTATGCAGGGCGGAAGAGAATGGGATTAAGGTTTTTGGTTTCAATAACTGGGTGGTTGAGGATGTCACTCATCAAGATAGATTTATAGGAAGAGGAACGTGAGGTTGTGGAGGGAGGATAATGAGTTCCTTTTTGGGTTTGTTGAGTTTGGGATACCTGTGGCCATGCAAATGATAGTGTCCAAAAGATGTTTACATATGTGGATCTGGAGTGTAGGTGACTTCAGAGGTGGAATTACAGATTTAGCTTTCAGCATATGGTTTATAGGTTAAGCCACAGGAGAGGCTGAAAATATCAAGGGGTAGAGTGTTAAGTTAGCAGAGAAGAGAGCCTGGGACGGGATCCCATGCTAGATGGTCCAGAATGGCCTCAATCACATGTCTAGCAGTAGGCTGGGGCTTATTGATCTTGGTTCTCCTCTTGGTCTCTTATTTTCCCATAAGCTAGACTAGGTTTCTTTTCATGATGCAGAATCTTTCCAAGAGAGTGAAAGCAGGAGCTGCAAGGCTTCAAAGCCTTGCTTTGGATGTCAGAGGGTCACTGCCATTGCATGTTATTGGTCAAAGCAAGTCATGAGGCCAGGCCAGATTTGAGGGGTAAGGAAATAGACCCCATCTCTTGGTTGGAGGAACTGCAGAGTTACATTGTAAAAGGACAGGGATGTAGTCTATCACAAATGGCTGGGCATGTGCCTGCCAGTCACTTTGCTAGGCTAGAAATGTCTTCTGCATTTAAGTTTTAAACTGTGATGTGTATTTCCCTTCTGTCTTAAGGGACGCTAAAACAAAATTTAATAGTATTCTGTTTTTTCCTTTTTATTGTCAATTGGTTTTTTTTTTTTTGTTTTTTTTTTTGACAGAGTCTCGCTCTGTTGCCCCAGCTAGAGTGAGTGCCGTGGCGTCAGCCTAGCTCACAGCAACCTCAAACTCCTGGGCTTAAGCAATCCTACTGCCTCAGCCTCCCGAGTAGCTGGGACTACAGGCATGCGCCACCATGCCTGGCTAATTTTTTTTTTATATATATATTTTTAGTTGGCCAGATAATTTGTTTCTATTTTTTAATGGAGACGGGGTCTCGCTCTTGCTCAGGCTGGTCTCAAACTCCTGACCTTGAGCGATCCACCCGCCTCGGCCTCCCAGAGTGCTAGGATTACAGGTGTGAGCCACCGCGCCCGGCCTCAATTGGTTTTATATCATTTTTATTTTTTAAAGATTTCCAAAGCACAATTCAAGGATTTCTTTCTTTTTGAGATTATAGAAGATTTGGCATGCTGTTTGTATGCTTATGTGTTTGTTCTCTCTTTCTACATATACACACATAGTATACACATGTATTTATTTATATATACACATAGATACACATATATACACATTTATTGACTTTACCTTTCAAAGTACAAAGTAATGTATACCATATGAACAAGCTAAACAACATAGTGGCGAACTTAGAAAAAACCTATTATCTCACGCCTCCCACCCCTTATTGCCAAAGAAACCAACATTAACAGTCCAGTATATGTGTGTTCTTCCACACTTTCCTTCATGCTCATGTAAATGTGTACAAGCATCTATGGAGAGTTTTTTTTTCCTGAGGAAAAACTGTATCCTACCATATATCTCACTGCATAACTTGCTTTTATCATTTTGGGGGCGTAACATCAACATCCTTCTAGTTCAATATAGATATAACTCTTTTTAATTGACACATAATGTACCTTAGTATGTATAGACCATAAGTTATTCCAACTATTTTCCTGTTGTTGGATATTTAGGCTGGTTAATAATGTTTCCCCCTTACTACAGTAAAGCTAAATAAACATCTTTTACTTATATGTTTGCAAATTTTATAAGAACTATATCCAAAAGTAGAATTGCTGGGTCAAAGAGAATACTTGTTCTTAATTTTAATGGAAATGCCAGATTACTTCCCCATAAGGTTGTAGCAATTCATATTTTCAAAAGCATAGTGAAAGAACTGTAGAAAGTTGACACATTTTTCTGTGCCTAAAATTGCAAAAAAGCACAAGTTTTTTTCCTTAGTGTGACTATTATATGTAGGCTTCAGAGAATTATTTGCTGTAACCAAGTCAATAAAATGTTGTTTTTATAAATCATCTGTTGATATTATACTTCTGATTGCTTTTTTAAGTATGTTAGTTAATGCTTCTTTTTTAAAAAACTAAAAGTTTTTAAACTCTTGACTATCATTGTTTTAAGATATTAATATATGATCATTCTATTTACTTCTATCATAGTTTTCTTGGAGTTGTCTGATTAATGGACTGCTTAAATCTTGACAGGAGGTCGAAACCTACTTTTTCGAGGGTCTGCTGAAATGGAGAGAATTAAACCTCACGGAACACTTTGGTATCTATTTTGTTCTTCCGTAATTTGTACTTTATGTGTTGCATACAACTAAATAGTGGTGTGATGGAAAAGAACAACATGTTCTTTTTTTTTCACTCAGGGAAATTTTACAAAGAAGTTATTGACAAATGCCAATCATTCAATCAGTTGGTCTATCATCAAAACGAGATAGTTCAGAGTTTGAAGACTCACCTGCAAATTAAGAACAGTTTTGCCTATCAACCCATTCTAGAGTAAGTAGCATCTTGGGCGAAAGCTTAACTACATTTATCAGAGTTTTAAGAAAGGTCATGTTTCGTAGCTACGTGTATCTTAGATCAAATGTTTATAACTTAGAAACAAGAAGATTTTACCTTTTATATTAGGAAAAGGTACATTACCATGTTTTGCTTTTGTTATATACTCCTGAAAGAACCCCATTTTTATTTAACACCATAGGAACAATTGACCACAACTTGTGATGGAACATACTTTTATCACTTGAGGCTTTACTTAGAAATATTTTGGTTTAATTAATCCTATGATCATAGGCCATCTATTATCATTAAATAGATTTGTAGCCTTTTTAAAAAAAAAACTACCTAATCATTTGCTTCTTTTTGTAATCCAGTTTGGTTGTACAGTTGGCACGAGATCTGCAGACGGATTTCTATCCACACTTTCAAGATTTTTTTCTAACTATCACCTCAATCCTGGAAACTCAGGACACAGAGCTGTTAGAATGGGCTTTCACCTCGCTGTCATATCTTTACAAGTACCTGTGGAGACTGATGGTGAAGGACATGTCCAATATATACAGGTAACCCTTTTCTGTCTAATATATTTTTTAGTTGACTTTCCTTTTTTCATTGGCTTCTGTCTGACTCCAAACTACCTTTCCAGCTTAGTGCTTAATTATTTCCTTATACAAAGTTTATTCTCTAGGCAAAGTGGTCTGTAGTCTAGTCTGTCAGTCTATGTTGACTTGGCCATCTCTCATCTCCAGCTATTAAAATTATACTCACCCTTCAAAGCCTGACTTGGGTTCCATAACCTCCACAGGTATTCCCAGGCACTTCATGCAGAAGTGAAAGCTTTGTATTCTGTATCCCCTTGGTGTTTTTTAACCACTTATGCTACCCAACTTGTATTGTCATTGTTTGCTTATAATGCAGTGCTGTCCTAAGAACCCTGTCTTAAACATCTGTATTTCCCCAGCCACAAATATACTTACTAAGCCAAAAAGGACACTCGGTATTTGTGAATAAATGTGGACAGGGGAAGAGGTTGAATTCTGTAGTAGCTTTTTTGTTTAAAATAAGAGAAAGATTGTTTATTAAGTCTGGGATTTGATGGAATTTTCCGTTTGGTCTTCTGATTGTTTCTACATACTATAATTGGTGCATGGATATTTAAGATCGATAATCAGCCCTTTACTCATCAATAAAAAGTGTAGGTGTGGGATAAGACAATAGATTTTTAGTGCCACCCTCTTTACCCTGCTAATCCTTTTCTTTTAGGAACTTTGAACAGCGAATGAGAAAGAAATATTTTTTAGCTTTCACTAATTCTCTATGAAGCTTTTGGTAAAATGTGTTAGAGACCAAGATTATTTCATTAAACAACCAAGAAGGTCTTTGGGAAAATATGGTTTATTTGGTTTTATGACTTGAGCTGTCATAAAAGCTGTCACTTTTATGTCTCTAAGTCAGGCTCTTCAGTTCTCAATTTATTTGCTTTCCGTATGACATCTTCAGTAGCCTGGATATTTTCACTTGAGTATTACTGAAACCAAACTCAACATGTCTTGTTCAAACCAGCTCTTCTTACCTTTTCACTCATTCCTGTGTTTGGTAAATATGTATTGAGTATCTGCCATACACCAGGCCTGGTTTCGTTGCCCATTTTCTATCAATGGTACCAACATTTTTCCAGTCACTGAGTCTTGGCACCTTAGAGTGCCAAATTGTTTTCAGGGACTCCAAATCTTCTTGATTCTGTCATTTACACACTCACTCAGGGAATATTTATTGGATGCTGTGTGTATATCAGGCATTTGAGATACAATGAAAACAAATAAAAATCCCTCTTGAAAAGTTCACATTTTGGCAGGGAGAGAACATCTTGGACACATGCCTGGCATGTTCAAGGAACAGCAAGGAGTCCCAGATGGCAGAACAGCCTGTATGGGGCTGCTGGTAATTAGGTGATATCAGAGAAGTGGTAAAGGGGTCAGATGATAAAGGGCCTTGTCGACCAGTGTAAGGTCTTTGGCTTCATTGCAGGGCCTCCTGGAATGTCTCTTGGGTCCACCATTTGCCATTCCCTCTCCTACCAGTCTCTTTCATGCCTGTTGTTAGCGTAAGCTTGACTTGAACAGCTTTCTAATTGGATTACCAGCCTCTTTTTTCCTCCTTTATTTCATCCTATATATTGCTGTCAGATTAATCTTTCTGAAAATATTCATTTCTCATTCAGCCAGTATTTATTAGTATTAATACCTGCCGTGAGCAAGGGGCTGTTAGGTACTGAGGTTATGGCAAAAATAGGAGAAACATATTCCATGCTCTTCTATCATTAGGGAGACCGGTTTAAGCAATGTGATTATATATAAGTAATTATTTAGTCATAGCTGCATGGCCATATGACTTCGAGTAGGTCCCTTATGCTTTCTATCTCACATTCATTATCCATAGCACGGGGATAGTGATAGTACCCATCCCATAGAGTTTCTGTGCTAATTAAATGAAGTAGTAACACAGAGTAAGTGCTTACGTAGCTGTAAGCTGGAGCCCAAATTCCTCTGCTTGCTATTCAGAGCTACATGTTTGCCTGGGCAGCTTTGTCTGGTGCTGCCCTCCTCAACTACCTCATCCTTCCTGTTTTAGACAGACCAGCCTCCTTGTTATCTCTTGGCTGTGATTATTTGTGCCTGCCTCATCTTTGCTCTCGCTACTATCCTAATATGTACTCCAGTCCCCACCTAATTCTTCCTGCCATTCAGAACTCATTACAAGTTTCCATTTTACATGGAATCTTGTCTGTAAGAGCAGCACCACCAGTCCTAGGACTCCTAGTGCTGTGGCCTTCAGTCTTCTGTTCAATGTGTGGGTGTCTCCATGATAGAATGAGATTTTAAACTTGTTTTATGCTTGCCATGTCAAATGAGATTTTAAACTTGTGATATGCTTGCTGTGTATTCCTTGCATACCTAGCACAGTGTTGGAACATGTCACTGACATGTGTGTCTTTATTAAAATTATATGATTAATTATGTCTTATTTTTTCTCATGTATAGCATGTACAGTACACTCCTGGGTCATAAAAAACTGCATATACGAAATTTTGCTGCTGAAAGTTTTACTTTTTTGATGAGAAAGGTTAGTCTGATATTTTATATATTTGTTGGTAGTTAATCATCAATAATCTGATGGATAGAATCAGGTATCTTTTTTTAATGTGGTTATTATGGACTAATTCTCTCTCTTTCTCTCTCTCTCTCTCTCTCTCTATGTATATATATCTACACACACACACACGCAGAAACCTGTTAACTATTTTGAGTTTATCTCACAGTAAGGTTTAGTCTTTGCTCACAAATTAATGTGATAAAATTTGGGTCACTCTTTTATTGTTATTTAGGTTTTTGGAAGCTTTAAGAGTAAATATATTAAAAGTGTCCTCTGATTCAAGTCAGTTGAGAGTGAGATTAACAGGAATTTTTGTAATAGTTTCCTGGAAGGAACTGGTAGCATAATGTTATTTGTGTTTGTCTAAAATTTCCATAGTAAATTTTAGAGGGTTTTTGTAATAAAACAAAAACATTGGTATTAAATTTTTTTCGTGTTCATAAAATACAAATATATGATTTACTTTAAAAGATAAAATGTTGCCTTATGTAATTTTCATGGTACATACCTTCCTGTCATACCAATGAATTCATGCTTTTGTGTGGCATTGCAAGTGAGAGTACACTCTTAGGGTAGTTTGAGATCATTTCAAATCTCTGTTTCTTCAGCATTTTTTCTTAAGTATATTTAAATATGAGTATGCTGAGTAGCAAATAAGATTTCTTCATGTGGATATATTTATGTTTGTGAATGTAATTTTCCATTTTTATTTTACATTTTAGGTCTCTGATAAAAATGCACTTCTCAATTTAATGTTCCTTGATCTTGAGGAACATCCAGAAAAAGTCGAAGGAGTTGGACAGTTGCTCTTTGAAATGTGTAAAGGAGTTAGAAATATGTTTCACTCCTGTGCAGACCAGGTAAATAACAGTGAGGAGTACTTAGAGTCTATGTGGAAGGATTAAAGATAAAATAGAAAAGATTGAGACAAATAAAGTGAACAGAGAATAGCCTACAATCAATAGAAAACACTAAATGAGGAGTGTTAGAGGTTTAATATTTGTCTAATGTAGGCCCTGGGCAATTAGGTATTTTTACTTATAAAATCATTACTGTCTTCTTCATCCTAGATACTAGGAGGTAACATAAATTGATTAATGTGTGAGGGTAAGTTGGGAAGGGAGTAATTGTGTGATAAAATTACCCATCTCGGTTTGGAAATTCCTTTTGGACACATAGTTAACTTAATCATTAAAGCTGGCATGGCCTTGATTATTCCAGACAAGAAGTAGCTGATATAATCAGAGTGGTAATCACGGGGTGATACTTAAAGGTTTGTGTGTTGATTTTAATGACTTATATTCATTCCCACAGGCAGTGAAGCTCATTTTGCAAAAGCTAGGACCAGTTACTGAAACCAAAACTCAACTACCATGGATTTTAATTGGAGAAACACTTAAAAACATGGTCAAATCCACTGTACTCTATATCTACAAGGAACATTTTGGTACATTTTTTGAATGTTTGCAAGTGAGTTCTAATCTTTAAGGGGTATGTAACAAGGAGTCTAAGAGTTTATTGTTGTTGTTCTTAGATTTGCAGAGTACTCCTAGAGATTGTATTTTATAATTGTTTTCTTTATTCTTCCACACACATACTAAGATTTTCCTTCCCTCCACCCTCTGTACTATTTTTATTTGATATGGTACCCTGAGATGCAGTAGAGAATAGTGGTTAAGGGAGTCTCTGGAGCCAGACTGCCTCTGTTTGAGCCTTGGCTCTATCTCTTACTGCTAGTGTCATTTGAGGAAGTTATTTAAAGTCTCTATTCCTCAGTCTCTTCATCTGATAAATGGAGCTAATAATATCCCCTACCTCAGGGTTGCTGAGAGGATGGTGAGTAAATACTCGTAAAGAACTTAGAGCAGTGCACTCAGTAAATGTTAGCTGTTATTGTCATTAGTGATTCCTGGTAAATGTGTCTTTTTCTTCCAAAGCAAAAGAATGTGAAAAGTTGAACTGTTCATTATTGGATTAACAGATGAGTTTGATATTTTATAGTTATTCTCTCTGTTACATTCTTTGTTTGCAGGAATCCCTCCTGGATCTAGGTAAAAAAGTAACAAAAACTAACTGTTGTGAAAGTTCTGAACAGATTAAAAGGTTGTTAGAAACATATCTGATACTTGTGAAACATGGAAGTGGATCAAAGATAACCACACCTGCTGATGTTTGTCAGGTGGGTTCCCAAATTAATATGCTTAAGAGTCTGTTATTAAAGCTGATTGCCAAGTATGCATTTTTTGTATTTTTACAGGTATTGTCTCAAACATTACAAATAACCGATCTTTCCACATCGTGCCGGGAGACCCTCTTGGATGTCATTTCTGCTTTGATCCTGGGTGAAAATGTTTCCTTGCCGGAGACCCTCGTCAAAGAAACCATAGAAAAAGTAATTTCAACAAATATTAATTGAGTAGTTAATAATATGTTTAGCAGTGAATAAGCTGCTGGGAAATACAAATGAAGTGTCACAAAGCCTCTTCCCTCAAGGAATTTATAATCTTGTTAAGATGTGAATTGTATGCTGTAATAGAACTAAGCAAAGTAAAGTGTGGTGAAAGCTAAATCTATACAGCAAATATTCTGCAAGCATGTCTAGCTTACTATGTCCTGGGTGTGAGCTGGGTATTCCAGGGTAAACACTATGATGCTTAAGGTTTTTGATTGTTTTTTTGGGGTACCTTGGAGTGAGTAGTTATAATCTATGAACTAATCTGTTGGAGATAGATTGAATTATAACTATTAATTCTGCCTGGGGTTGAGAAACAGAAAGCTTTTCAAAGGACTTGTATTTGGGATAATCATCAAAAGTTAGATAGCAGTCTGCCAGTCAGAGAAGGTTAAAAACACTAGGAGAGGGAACAGCAAAGGCATGTGTTCATAAATGTATACAGTCTGGGCACATGGACACATGAGGAAGTGTGATGTGATATCAGCAAAGCTCTGTTTGGCTTTCAAAAGTGAGATTGGGTTTTAGCCTGCAAGTAGTGGAGGGCCGTGGAAGAATTCTAAGCAGAGACATGATTTGCTGAGATCTGCATTTTAGTGAGTTTGGAAGATGGAATTGAGTTTGGAAGCAGGATAGAAAATAGAAAGATCAGTGAGGTTCTTCTTAGCTTCAAGGAGTGCAGCAGTATGCTTTGGGGAAGGTGTAAGATTGTGCTACTTGTGCTTTTGTAATTCTTTATAGCTGGGCAAGAATCAGGCAGCTTTTCGGCAGAGCCCTATGTATTTGCTAGGAATATAGTGTCCTTTGCATCTGCTGAATTGCCTTGGGGGAAGGCCGAACATTTGGACAGAAAACTGGTTGAAGTGTGCCCACCATTCCTTTCCATAACTGCTTTTTGAGGGGAACAGGGAAAGTACTCTCTGTGTACTTACATTAATATTTTTTACTTGTGGTCTACAGATATTTGAGAGCAAATTTGAAAGATGTTCAATTTTCAATTTTTCTGAAGTCATGTTTGCTATGAAGCAGTTTGAGCGGGTAAGCACGATATTAAGTTTGGGGTATTTTTTTTTTAATCGGTCATGATAAAATAATCGTATTTGAAATCCTGGAATTTTTGTTTGTTTTTTGAGAGGAGCAGAATAAGTGTGTGATGTGATGTGTTTGTCAATGTTTTATTAAATCACATTCAGTTCTAGGTTGAAGTGAAATTATTCCATGGAATAAATAATATTCCATTATTTAAAGGCCCATGCTGAGGCCTTTAAAATGATACCCCGTAGCCAACTTGATTTTTTAATAATCCTTTAGCTAGTTACAGAACTATGTGCTAAAATGGAAAAACCAGTTTCAGGAACTTTTATGTGAATTCGAAACATAGAAAATAGTTTCTGAAACAGTTTTTATTTGGAGAAAGTTGTGAATTCATTTCATTGCTACAAAACAGATACCTGAATGAGGTAGAAATGGTTCCTCAAATCCTGAGTTTATTTTATCCCTTTCTCCTCACCCCCATCAAACGTCTGCCCCTCCTAGCTAGTAACCCTATAGTATACTTCATGGAAAACTATCCCTGTATCTGTCGTCTCATTCTTCCTTTTAATCTTTAGTCATATATATTCTCATATATAGTCTCGTTTGTATCAAAAGAAAAAAAACCTGATGAAACTTTTTGTATGTGTCCTGGACCCTGTTTCTTTCTGCTCTGTGAGGATTCTTTAGCTCACTCTGGTTTTCTTAGCAACTGCTTCTTTCCCTTCTCCCCTGTTCCCTTTGGTCTTTTTAAAAAACAACAAAAAATCTTATTTGTAGCAGAGTATTACATGTATGTTCGCAGTTTAAAAGTCAAACAAGCCTAAGAGGCAGCCGTTGTTCTCTACTCTCCTCTTACCAGCAGCAACCACATCGAATGGTTTTTAGCTATTTTTTTCCGGTATTTACTTTATATTTTTAACTCATCTGAATATACTGCCCTTCCTTGGTTTGTTAGTTTCAGTCCTCATCTGTAGACCTCTTCCCATGGGAGATGAATTTTAGTTATTTTACACGCCTCATCCTCCCAATAGTTATATCATAAACTTTGGTTGCATCTATAATCACCACACACTTAATCCTTATAAACAAGGAGTATTTTATGATTACATAGTCTTTTCTGTATGCCTTCTCATTTTTCCTAGAGTTTGTAATTGCCTCATTCTGTAAAAATGAGGAAATTGTTTTCTTTGACTAACTGGCCAGTGAATCTGTCTTTGGACAGTGTGGTAAATGCCTTTTACCTGCAAACTGTGTGATCATTTAGCAGCTCAATTTTTCTTTTTCTTCTTTCTTGGAGGTATTCCTCCTGGAGCAATTCTAGTCTGAATGCACTGCTCTCTCAGGCCCTGCACAGATGTTATACTGGGACTTCCCTTTGCTTCTCTCCTGTTTCCTGGATCCCATGTTTTTCTCTTATTGTAGTTTACTTTCTAATTTTGGTGGAATACATTTTCCAGAGGTTCCTGAAAAGAGGTGATTGAGATTTAGCACATCTGAAAATGTCTTTATTCTCTCTTCAATTACACTGTTAGTAGGCTGGGCACAGAATCTAGAATTCTAAGTTATTTTCCCTCAGTTCGTAAAACATTGCTGCATTGTCTTTAGCTTCTGTTGTCCTGCAGAGAGGTCTAATGCCATTGTGATTCCTGATCCTTTGTTTATGATCCGATTTGTCTGAAGTGTTAGAATCTTCTCTTTATTAGGTGTTCTGAAATTTGTATCTGTTAAAAAGTGATTTTTTTCCTTATTTTTAGCTTTTTCTACCAGGCTTCCTGGCATATATTGAGAATTGCTTCTTAATTAATGATGCCACGGTTAAAGATGAAGCTCTGGCCATTTTGGCCAAGCTCATTCTGAACAAAGCAGCACCTCCCACTGCTGGTTCGATGGCAATTGAAAAGTACCCTCTGGTTTTCTTACCAGAGATGGCGGGGTAAGTTTTAAATTTTTATTCCATTTTAATATAATGCATCAAGAATACTGTGAGAAATGAAGATCTGTAGGAATCAACTGGAACGATGTCCACAATAAGTTGTTATGTGAAAAAAGCAAGTTGTAGAACTACATACATAATACATATAGTATAATCTAATTTTGCAAAGTTAAAACAAAAAGTGTATGTAAGCGTAGAAAAACATATGAAAGGATACACAAACCTATTGACTTTGTTTATACCAGAAAGATGGTAAGGGAAAGAAAGAGGTAATTATTAATTTTTTTAACCATTTCTTTGAAAATAATTGTAGATTTACATGCTATTTGTAAGAAATAGTACATAGAGCTTTCATATCCCCTTCACTCAGTTTCCCCCACTGGTGCATCTTGCAAAGCATACTGCAATATCACAACCAGAAAATTGACATTGGTACAATCCATGAATATTCAGATTTCATCAGGTTTATGCACTTTATCTGAGTGTGTATATGTGTATGGACATACAGTTCTATGCAGGTTTATCATGTGTAGATTTGTAACCACCCCCAGAGTGAAGATACGGAACTGTTCCCTCACCACAAGGATCCCTCATGTCACCTTTTAATAGCCACACTCACCCTTCTGCTCTCTACTCCCTAACCCCTGGCACCCACTAATCTATTGTCCATTTTTATAATTTTGTCATTTTGAGAATACTATGTAAATGGAATTATACAGTATACTTTTTGAGATTGGCTTTTCCTCCTCAACATAATTCCTTGAGACTCATGCAAGTTATGTGTATCAGTCGTCCCTTCCTTTTCATTGCTGAGTACTACAGTATTTCTTGGTTTGAGTGTGGCATCATTTGTTTTAATCATTCACTTTTCAAAAGGCATTTAGGCCATTGCCAGTTTTTGGCTCTTATGAATAAAGCTCTTATGACATTCTTCTTTTCGTCTGTCTGAGATAGTGCCCCAAAATGGAATTGTTGGGTTGTATGATAAGTACATGTTTAGTTTTATAAGAAGTGCCAGTTTTCCAGAGTGACTGTGACATTTTACATTCCCACCAGCAGCGTCTGAGTGATCCAGTTCCTCTGCATCTTTACCAGCTTTTGGTATTTATCACTATTTTTTATTTTTGCCAGCCTGATAGAAGTGTAGTGATATCTCACTCTAGTTTTTATTTTTATTTATTTTTTTTAACCAATCAGATCAATCAGACAATCATTGTAGTTTTAATTTGCATTTCCCTGATGGCTAATGATGTTGAAACATGTTTTCATGTGCTCATTTGCCATCTGTATATCTTCTATAGTGAAATATCTGTCTGTTCATTTCATTGGCTTCTTTTCTTTTCTTTTCCTCCCCTCCCGTCCCCTCCCCTCTTTCTTTTCCTTTCTTTTCCTTTCCTTTTCCTTTTCCTTTCCCTTTTCTTTCTCCTTTCCTTTCCTTTCCTTTGATGTGGTCTAACTGTGTTGCCCAGGCTGGTCTCAAACTCCTGGCCTCAAGTGATCCTCTCACCTCAGCCTCCTGAGTAGCTGGGATTACAAATAAATTCTAAAATAAGTCTTGAAATCTTTAAATTAAAGCCTTCTTGCTTTATTCTTCTTTTTCAGAATTGTTTTAGCTCTTTTTGGTCCTTTGCTTTTCAATATCAATTTAGAATAAGTTTGTCTATTTCTATAAAAAACCTTGCTGAGATTTTGTTAGGAATTGCAATAAACCTATTGATCAATTTGGGGACAATTAACATCTCTCCAAGGATACACAAAACAATTAACTTTGTTTTGTCAGGAAGATGTTAAGGGGAGAAAAGAAGTGACTATTCATTTTAAAATTATATACATACCTTTGCATTGTTTCAGTTGTTAAAAGGGCCATGGATTACTTTCTTAATTTCATTTCAATATATACTCTTTAGAAGTTAAAAATCAAAGTTTGTTTAAATAATTGAGAGGATTCAGCTTATTGTTTTCCAGATAGTTAAGTGGATATACCTCTATGTAGGTTAGGAAATCAGTTCCCTTACCATTCTTTTGTTATACTTACTTTTCTTATTTCTGTTGGAGTAGTTAGAATTGTCATTGTTTTTGTGGTTTGCTTTGAGGCAGTAGGAATGGATATTTCTTGAGTTTGTGCTGAGTACTCAGCTTTGAAGTTTCCCAGCATCTGCTTAGGCGGGAGCTATTGTTGCCTGGTCACACAGCAGAGCTGTTTAATAGCTTTTGAGTTTGATCACCATGAGATTCTGGAGGAGCCCCTCTTCTTACCACCTCCTGACACCTTCTGCCTACCTTCAAAGTAGCTTCTCTATCAAAACATGCTAGCAGAATCTTGTCGGTTTTTTCATTTACTGAGCTCTGATTCCTAAGGATGGGTAATGAGTAACTCCTGTAGAATTATTCCTTTGGAACTTTTCTCTGGATTTTGCAACACGAAGCCAATCTCCAACAGACACATTCCTTGCAAGTGTCAAAACTGTGGGTTCTGTGCAATGGCAGTGAAACTGCTTTGTTGGTCAGCTTCCATGAGGTGAACAAAGGGACTGACTGAGGCTGGGTATCAGACCTTCTTACATTGTCAGCTCAGCCTCTCAGATCCTCCTGGGGAGGTTACAAGGTAAAATAAACAAACAAAAATTTAGACGTATTAATTTACAGCAAGTAACACAACTTCTGTGTTCTTCTTTCTCTGAGAAAACATTCCCCTGCCACCCCGCACCGAGACACGGTCTGCCCATATGAATGAATGGCGCCTTTGTCTTGATTCCTTCCCTGAAGTTTTACATAATAGTTTGAATATTTGTAGTAACAATCTACTCATCTGACTGGTTTGTTGTGAAAATAAAAAGAGGTAATAAATGTGAAAAGGCTCTTTGAGAAATAAATTTATTCCATCATTTGACAATTATTTGTAACATCAGGTATTGTTCTAGACACCAGGGTACAACAATGAGTAAGAAAAAGTTTCCTTCTTTTGGGGATGTAACATTCTTGTGGGGAGGGATGTGGTGAGGCAGAGAAGCCAGTAAGCAAGATGATTTTAGCGAGTGATAGGAGGCAGCCTGTAGTCTCAGCACGTTGGGAGGCTGACGCAGGAACTTGAGCCCAGGAGGTCAAAGCTGCAGTGAGCTATGATTGTGCCACTGCACTGCAGCCTGGGCAACAGAGTGAGACCCTGTCTCTAAAAACCAAACTAACAAACGAAAAGGTAAAATAGTAATAAAAAGAGGATACAATGGGGTGTTGAGAGGGAGAGTGAGTGGAGAGCGGGCACTTACTCCTTTCCTGAGAGGGGACCTTTGGACCGATTGTAATGATGGGAAGGATCCAGCCTTGCAGAGATCTGGGTGAAAGACTTTCCAGGCAGAGGAAAGAGTTACTGCAGAGGATCCAGGACAGGAGTAAGCTCGGCATGTTTGAACGACAGAAAGGAAGCCTCTGTGGGTAAAGAGCGGTAAGCATGGAACAGAGTGTGATCAGAGGAGCTGAGGGAGGTAGGTGAGGGTCAGATCACACAGGGCCTTACAGGACAAGGTAAGGGGTTTGTGTTTTATTGGAGGAGCTCATTGGCAGGTCTGATAAAGCAGGGAAGGGAGTGACATGGCAACTAATGACTCAGTTTTTTTTAAAGCATCTCAATATTTGGTAAGATTTTTGCACATTGTTGGTCATAGTTATTACTGAAAAGACTGTTTCAAGATGTGGTGACATCAGGGAATTGACAGTTGAAGTAATTTAATTATCTATCATGATTTCCAAGCACTCAATATCCTGATAAGTATGAAACAAAAGAAAAGGTAGCTTTGGGGTTCATTTTAATGATCAAAAGGGCACAGGAGTAAAAACCTGGTAGTCCACTTGATATTCCACTTCTGTTGCATAACAAGCTAACTAAACTGGAGTTGGAGGATAAATTGTAAAACAAATCATTTTGTTTATTATTTCTATGCCTTTTCTTTTGATTAGATTTCTGTCTTACAAATAGGGCTGAGGTATATAGTACACCAGCAAAAATGAAAAGAGGCAAAGAAGAATAGTACCAGAGTAACAGATACCCAAAACCTAGTGCCATGTCAGAAAGTATCGTTGAATAATTATAGATCCAATTAAAGCAGCAGGAGAAATCTACTTTTAAATCATAATCATTCTAGTGGTGTTTTTCAGCTTCATCACAGCAACTTTGCAACATCATTCTCCATTTGTGAAGTAGTAAAATTCATGTCAAAAAGGAAAGGGGGATGGAAGAAGTCAGTTCATTCCAGTGAACTACCTCTCAGAAACATGCCCTTGTTTCCCATTTCCTGTGCCCATCTGACCCCTGGGATACACCTTATGCTCCAGAAATAATACCTAAAACTAGAGGGGACTTCTTGGTTTAAGTTATGAAGCAAATTAAAATAGAAATAGAAGGAAGTAGAGCCAATGGAGTTGAAAAAAACTTTCACCGAAAATCAGTAAGTGACCCACATTTGTTTGGTTATTTATATTCAACCATCAGCAGCAGTTCCTTTCTCCCAAGTGCTCTACAAAGGTAAGGAACCAATTTTGTTTCAAAATTGGCCACACTGCAGAGGGCAAGAGTGATTGTATTCTCTCCTATTTTAAACATTTATTTTTTATCCTTCAGATCCTACGTAAGGCAGAGGAGGACTAGATCCAAGGGAGGAAACAAACAGTTTCCAGTATTGGACCATCTCTTATCGATAATTCAGTTACCTCCAAAGAAAGATACTACTTACTTTTCACATTCTTGGGCAGCTCTTGTGGTGTTACCTCATATTAGGTAAGAAAATAAACTCTGCTTAACATGCTGATTAAAATATGTTAGCCATTCCTTGCCATTCCATGAGAAAGCCGTTGAGTGCCAGGCTGAACTTTTCCTTTTTCTCCCCACTCCTTGCACAGACCTCTTGAGAAAGAGAAGCTGATACCACTAGTCACAAGCTTCATAGAGTCACTCTTCATGACAATTGACAGAGGGAGCTTTGGAAAAGGTCAGTTACCATCACCATTTGTTTTCTTCTCTTCTTTTCTGGCACACCCAAGTAACTGTAAGCACGTGAAGTGTTAGAGAATAATACTAACATTGTGTTCTGACATAACCCCTGTTGGATAAATTCCGGGAAAAGAGGATACAAAGGGCATGTTTCGCTTATACCACATAATGTGGTTGACCGGGTCATGGTTGCCTGAACATAAGGAAGGTAAAGTATCAAATGCCTTGGCTTAGACGGCCATTCATTTACAAGCCCCAGACTGTGTCTTGTTTTCCATCTCCCACACCCACCTGACCCCTAGCATACACCTTATGCTCCAGGCATTTCTATTTGCTCACCCTGAACAAGACACATCCTTTTACGATTGTCTGGCTGCCTTTGTACATGTTTTTCCTCTGCCTAGCGACCTTTTTAGGTCTTTGTCATTCAGTGAACTCTTATAAGCATAGCACCTCTAGGAAGACCTTCATGAGTCCTCCAGACAGAATTAGGCTGCCCTGCCCAAAACACCATTTCCTATTGTATACTTGTATGTCTCCCCTACTAACCTGCAAACAGTAATTTAAAAGCAGGTATTTTGTTTCATTCTAGCATAGCATTTTTTTCTAGCACATGTGTATAGTAGTCATTTATTCACTTACATATTAGTATGCTACATTCTATGTTAGACACTAAGTAGACATATTAGAGAATAAAGTAGACTCACCACATCTCAAGTGCTCAGTGGCCACATGTGGCTGGTTGGCTACCATATTGGATTGTGTCTACATATTGGCACAAATATTTTTACCATTGTAGAAATTTCTATTGTATGGTGCTGATCTAGAGCCTAGAGTAGAGTCTGATAAAATCTTTCTGTAAAGGACCAGATAGTAAATATTTTAGGTTTTGTGGGCCACCTTCAGTCTTCATAGCATATATTTTTTTAACAACCCTTTTAAAATGTAAAAAACCTTCTTAGCTTGCAGGCCATATAAAAACAGGCTGCCTATTAGATCTAACTTGTGGGCCATAGTTTGCTGACCCCTGGCTAAGGACTAAATAAATGTTTAATTAGTATCATTAATTGACTATATTATGGGTAATAGCCATAATTGGATAATTTGACTTATTATAAACTGGAGAAGTAAAATCAACATGAGTTTTATACCAGGATAATTACTTAGATTTTGAAAAGTCCAAGCCTACTCTCTTCAAGAATCCTAGTTTTGATAATGCCAGTGAGTGGGACCATTATACTTCATCCTCATCTTGGTTAATGAAACGGTATTATTATTTATTTATTTTTTTTTAAGAGAAAGTGTCTTGCTTTGTTGCCCAGGCTGGACTTGAACTCCTGGGCTCAAGCAATCCTCCTGCCTCAGCCTCTCAAGTAGCTGGGTTTATAGATATGCCTCATTGCGCCCATCTCTGAAACATAGATTTTTATTCACTACTTCTGAGTGTATATTTTTCTTAAGAGAGATAAAATGTAAGACTTAGAAACTTATCTTTTCTGTTATATTTGGACATTTGACAGATAATACTTTAAAAGGCACAAATTCACTTTAAGAACTTCCCATAAATAGCAAGTATTAGATAAATGAGATGTTTGGTAGTTACTATGTCCGGGAAGTAAGTAATGTGGTATCTTCTATGTTTCTGCCCTTAGGAACCTTATTTGTTCTTTGTCAAGCTGTAAATACTCTGCTAAGTTTGGAAGACTCTTCTG
This sequence comes from Varecia variegata, assembly GCA_028533085.1. NCBI lineage: Eukaryota > Metazoa > Chordata > Mammalia > Primates > Lemuridae > Varecia > Varecia variegata. The sequence goes on along the minus strand of CM052440.1, from coordinate 15,804,506 downwards.
AACTTCTTCATTTAGTTCCTGTGGAACATGTGAAGAATTTAGTATTGTAAGTAAACCTATCTTCCATTTGGCTTAGTAATGGATAAAATATAAAAGCCTCAGTTTTTGTGAAATTTTGGACATAATAAAAATCATTTTGATCTATTTTATACCTGAATTGTATTCATACAGTGAAATTTAATATTGATTTAGATCCTCCAATTAAAAGAAATACATTTTTTGACATAGTCTTTAATGATAGATTCATCTTTGTAAAAAGGGGTATTTTATTGTGTGTGTAAATTAGCATTGTAAAGTTTAAAGGATTTACAATGCCTGTCATCCCCGACTGTAACATTGCACAGTGTTGAGCGTCCGTAACTTCTTTAGTGGTTTCAACATACACATTCCCACTGCTTTCATATTCTGCCTCAGCTTGACACGATCCACAATTCAGAGAACTTTCCTATGGTCTTTTTTTTACATATGGAAGCAATCCAGTTTTTTTGTTTATTGGTTTGGTTTATTTGTTTTTAAAGTTTAGTTTAGCCAGGCCCTGATTTTTATAGTATCACAGGGCCATTATTGTACCCTTTCTAAAGACCAGGCCGGTTGAAAACCTGGTGAAGTCATTTGCTGCTTTTCCTGGAGTCTGTTCCATTATATTCAGTAACTACTTGTTTCCGTTTCTCATGTACTAGGCTCTTTTCTAGGCAGATGGAAACAAACAGTGGATGTAACAGACAAAACCCCTGCCTTCCTGGAGCTAATGTGCTAGCCAGAAGAGATGCTAGGCAGAGTAAATAAGTAAAACATATAGCCTGTGAGAAGGGGCCAAGCTCTGTAAAGAAAAACAAAGCAGGGCCAGGGGATAGGGCGAGCCCAGAGGTTATAAAGGGACAGGGACAGTAGCAGTGTTACATAGGGAGGGCCTTAGCAAGCAGGAGCCACCTGAGCAGAAGAAGCCTGAAAGCAGCAAGGGACTAAGCCGTGAGAATCCCTGGGCTCCAGACCAGGGGGCAGCATGAGTGCTGACCCTCAGGGGGTGGGTGCCTGGCTTGAGCAGCACAAAGGCCATTGTGGCCCATCAGAGTGAGGGGGTGGGCCGTAAGAGAACAGGTCGCAGAGGTGGAAGTGGCAGATGGGTATGGCTTTTAGGCCACTGTGGGCCCTTGCTTTTACTCTGAGTGAAAGGGGAGGCCACAGGAGGATTTGGGGCAGGGGAGTGACTTAGGCCTACGCAGGATCACCCTGCTGCTATGTTGAGAAGTGACTAGGGGAGTAAAGGAGATCAGTTAGGAGACTTACTGCAGTAATTACGAATCTGGGCAAAGTTTGAATTCCTCCATGATTAATTGAATTGGTTTAAATTAACTTCTTTTAGGGAGGATTATTTCTTTGAAATCACCATATTGACCGTATTGCATATTCCCATTTTCTTGACCGTTCTGTTTAAACTTCTCATACTTTCATCTTTGGTGTAAGCAATTGAAGGTGCTGTAGAGGTTTGAAACAAAATAGCACAGAGTGGGGTCTGTACATCACCTGGAAAAGGCCAGCTGGCCTCCCAGCCAGTGCCTCTTAGCCTTGCAGACTCGGAGATGTCCAGCGGGACACTTGAGGGGAGGGGTGTAAACTTCAGAGCAGATACAGGGTTCTGTACTTGGTGCTGTGCTGGTGACTGGCTGAGCACATCAGTTTCACAGCCAAGACAGCCTGAGTTTGAGTCTTATCTCCACCACCTACTAGCTCTGTAGCCTTGGGTGAGTTAGTTAGTTAGCCTCGACTTCATTATCTCTCAAAAGGGGATAGTATTATAAAAAGGAAAAAAAGGGGGGGGGGTGGTAGTCCTTACCTCGTGGAGATTAAGTTGTACAATGTATGCAGTAATAGTAAACAAATTGCATTTATTGAGTCTTTATTATGTGCCAGTCACTGTTCTGGGCCCATTATATACATTATTTATTCTTCACAACAACTTCATGAGATGTAGGTGCTGCTACCATTACAGATGGGGGAACTAAGGTTTCAAAATAAAACCCTGGTCTGAACCACCGTCTCTCCTCTGGGTTATCGCGTTAGTCTCCCAGTGAAGCCCGTGCTCCCAGCCTTGCCCTGCTGCTTTCTCTTCTGTACCGAGCAACCGGAGCGATTCTTGTAAATGTAGGTTAGATCATGTCATCCCTTTGTTCACAGCCCTCTAGGACAGTGCTTCTCAACTGGGGGCAACTCTGGAGACGTTTTTGGTTGTCACAGCTAGGGGGTGGGGGCTCTGCTCCTGGCAGCTAGTGGGTGGAGGCTGGGGATGCGGCTGAATGAGCAGCGCGCGGTGCACAGCACAGGCCTCCAGGACAAAGCGGCGTCCGGCCCAAAATGTCAGTAAGTGCTACTGTTGAGAACCGTGCTCTTGTGGTACCCCGTCTCACTCCATGTAAGATCCAACGTCCTCATCACGTTCCTCAGGGCTCTGTATAATCTAACCCCTGGCTGCCTCTGACACCTTCAGCCTCTCCTTGTTAACTCACTTCCAGCTGGACTGGTCTTGGTGTTCCTACAGACAGGCACACCTTGGCCTGGGATATGGCGTTGCTGTTCCCTCCGCCTAGAATGCTTGTCTTCTAGATATCCTTCCAGCACACTTTTCCACCTCCTTTGGTGGGCTCTACTTTCTTCCCCACTCCACGCTGGTCTCTCTCCAGCCTCCTTCCCCTGGTTTACTTTTCTCTATAGCACTCATCACTGTCATACTTACTAGGGTTTTTTTGGCAGGGGGCGGTTTGTTTGCTTTTATTTTTTGGCTACCTCCCCCTTTCAGAATATAAGCTCCAGGAAAACAGTGACTTTGTCCTGTGTTTACTGCTATATCCACACTGTCTAGAAAAGTCACTGGCACAGAGTCAGCACTCAATAACTATTTGTTGAATGAGGATGGCTTATAGAGGTTAAGCAGCTTGCCCAAGGTTATACCGCTGATGAGTAAATGGGGCTGGGTTCAAACCTGGGCTGCCCTACCCCAGACCCACGGGCTGGGCCACTCCTCTGCACTGCTACCCGTGTTAGCTCGGTGCCTGGCATGTGGCAAACACTCAGTAAATATTATATATGTGTATTTTTATGTGATTATCATTTACAACTATGTGGATTGAAGAGACAGCACTGAATTTGTAGTCAAAATAGTCTACTCCCACCTCTGCCTCACTCACTGTTGCTAGGCCTCAGATTCTACATCTATGAAGTGATGCTAAATGTCCATGTGAAACTTTCACATGTTACCTTTTACATTGCCTTCATCAGTGATCATTTTTTGTGGTTTAGACTATAGTGTAAATGCTCTGAGCTATATGGTGCAGTTTGGGTCTAACGAATATCTTGTTGCAGAACGTTTCCTTTGGAGCCATCTGTGTTGCTGTTGGCTGATCTGTATTATCAGAGATTAGCCTTATGTGGCTGCAAAGGGCCCCTTTCTGAGGAAGCTTTAATGGAATTATTTCCCAAGTTACAAACAAACATTTCAACTGGTAAATCCAAGGTAATATTGTCTGTGGTATGTCCCCCATCTCTCTCCTTCTGTTTGTATATGGACGGCCAGTGGTTGTCAGAGCCCCTTACTCAGAAAACGTTGCTATGGGATGATTTCTGTTTAAAGTCATGATGCCTAAACATTGACCTGCAAACTGATTGCGACAGGATTAGTTAGGGAGATTAATAAAAATACACATTCTAGGTCCCCACCCCCAAAGATTCTGATTCATTAGGGCCAGGGGGAACTGAAAAATCTGCATAGCTTTTAAAAGTCTTCTAGGTGATTCTCCTGCTCATTCAGGTGTATAGAAATACCTGAATACTGTACGTTACTTAGGAGGAAAAAGCACTAGTTTTAGTTAAGTTGTAAGCTTAATCAGCTTCTTTCCACTAATTTACAGAGTTGATCATAGTGTCATAGTTCAAAGAAACAACATGGTTTTATGGATAACCTTATCTTCTCAGTCCAGTGTGGGGTTGATTGTTCTGTGTACTATGAATTAGATATTACTTGGTGTTGAATGTGAAATAAGGGGTAGAATAGGCATGTATTACTGTGGTCAAATGGCATATTTTTCTTAATTCTATAAAACTTAAATCTCATTGACTGAATCACTTTCTTCCTACGGTTAAACTTTTGAGTTTGAAACATGCATTTTACTTTCTCTAGATTCGGCTTTTGACAATAAGGATCCTAAACCATTTTGATGTTCGGCTTCCAGAATTGATGGAGGTATCTTTAACTGTTCAAGTGAATTGTTTTTTAAAAAATATAATTTTAAAAAATACGTGTTATTTTTTTGTTTTCAAAATGATACCTTTACATAAAATTAACATCCTATATAAATATAAAAACCATATTTTTTGTAATTCTTATTCCCACCCACCAACAAGGCCACCACTGAATATCTACAGTTAATTGGTGAATATTCTTTCAAACTTTTTGACTACACACACGTAATTTAGACAAATGGTGTGAGGTTTTTCCATAGCCGTACCTCTAATTCTACCTCATTTCTTTTGAAGTTTGAATAGTACTCCGTAGTCTAAAATATCTTCTATTTAGCCAATTCCGTGTTGATGGATGGTTAGGTGGGTTTTTGTAGTTTTTTAATATTTTAAACAACACTATAGCAAACATCCTTACACAGATATATTTGTGTAGGGGAATATTTCCATAATGCACATTACTAGAAGCAGAATTGTATAGTGAAAATATATATACATTTTCTTTATTTCAACAAATGTTGCCAGTTTGAGTGATTTTGAGAATTACTTTCCTATTTTTTACTTGTCATTTTTGCACTAGGCAATAAACCATCTACCAAAAAAGTAAATGGTATGAGGAAAAAGGAATCATTTACCAAAAAAAAAAAAATTGCTCATTTAATTTAAAACATTAACATATTCCAGTTTTCCTATTTTTAGACTTTTGTCGTATTTAATATTCTTTTTGGAAAAATCAAAATACTGATGTTCCTCGTTGGTTTTCTCTGGTTGCTCAGGATGATGGGCTGTCAGAACGGCAGTCTGCCTTTGCTATACTGCGCCAGGCAGAACTGGTTCCGGCAACCGTGAATGACTACAGAGAGAAGCTTCTTCATTTGAGAAAACTAAGACACGATGTGGTGCAGACAGCAGTCCCTGATGGCCCATTACAAGAGGTAAAAGGAGCATCCTTTTTTGTTTTCTTTTTAATTTATGCTTTAAATTCTGTTTTGGGAAGCATATCAAGTAGTCACCAAAAGAAAAATAATTTTTTTAAAAACAAGGCAAATCTGCAGTTCTCTTAGATGCTTTGAGTTAAATAGTTCTGCCAGCTTTTTTTTTTTTTTTTTGTTTTTAGACAGAGTCTCGCTCTGTTGCCTGGGCTAGAGTGAGTGCCGTGGCGTCAGCCTAGCTCACAGCAACCTCAAACTCCTGGGCTTAAGCAATCCTACTGCCTCAGCCTCCCGAGTAGCTGGGACTACAGGCATGCATCACCATGCTCAGCTAATTTTTTCTACATATATTTTTAGTTGTCCAGATAATTTCTTTCTATTTTTAGTAGAGACGGGGTCTCACTCTTGCTCAGGCTGGTCTTGAACTAACCTCAAGCGATCCACCGCCTCGGCCTCCCAGAGTGCTAGGATTACAGGCGTGAGCCACTGCGCCTGGCCTCTGCCAGCTTTTTAATAATAGAAATACCTTAATATTCTCTCTTCTGAGTATATGAGGGTGTGAAGTAGTTATGACCAGGCCTCATTCAGTTTTTTTATTGCTTTTTCTGATGAGATAGGGAAGTGGCTGCTTTAGCAGTTTGTTTTGCTTAGGGTCTGTCTGGTGTTTCTTATTCAGTTGTAGCATCTAGCACATGAACGTTTTTGAATGTAATGCTTCCCGTTAGCAGTTCTCTAACTCTGTGGTCCCCAACTCCCTGGGCCTCAGCCCGGTACCAGTCTGTGGCCTGTTTAGGAAATGGGCATTACATCACCACCTGAGCTCTGTACCACTCCCTTCCCCCACGCATGACATCCCATCTCCTAACCCCCCATCCCTGGTCTGTGGAAAAATTATCTTCCATGAAACTGATCCCTGGAGCCAGAAGGGTTGGGGACCACTGCCAACTTCATCAGCCTTAGAACCTTAATGAATTGGACAATTTTGCAAATGATCCCTTATCAAAAAAATTTTTTAACCAGTTTTGTTGATGTAACAGTTTAAAAATTTAGATTCCATTAAAAAAAAAGGTTTTAAAAGGGAGAGTATAAATTATTGTGGTCTGATCGTAGGTTGTGGAAATGTGTTAAATAAAGAAGCAAAACTGACTCTTCAGTCACTGGCATCATCACGCAACTGTTTAGATAGAGTGGTCCAGATTGCCAAGATCAAGGCCTGACTTAGCCGCTTAGTAGGCCCGAGCTGCTCTGTGACTCTGTTTTCTTATTTGTGAAATAGGTAAAATAATAGTTCCTAATTCACGGGATTGCTGTGAGGATTACATGAGATAAATATAAAATGCTAAACAGTACCTGACACTTACTAAGCACTCAATGGTAACTATTATGATTATTAAAATTACTCTTTTATCAAACATACATGTAACCACCTATATATAACTGGGTGCTGGTGATATAGAAACCCAGCTCCTACCTTCAAAGTGATCACAGTCTCAGGGACAAGATGAGCTAGGAATCACGCCGGTGCTCTGCAGTGGGGAATGTTCTACGATAAATGAGTAAGAGAGTATGTGGGAAGGATTTCTGGGAGGGGTGATGATTGGCTGCACCTTGAGAGGGAGGTAACATTCCATTTGAGAGAAAGAGCATGTGTAGAGGTGGCGAGCTCTGAGAGTCTACGTAGTTTATTTAGGGAAACGTAAGTAGATTGATGAGGTTGAGAGTCTCTGGGCTTGGGTAAGGGAACCTCAATAGTCCTGTTTGATGTTGTAGATATTCTCTCCCCACCCCATTTCAAACAGTTAGTCTACCTACTGTCTTCACTTTACAAAGGTGATTGATCTGCTTATTGGCTGTCAGAAGGTAATGGTCTTTTTTTTTCTTAATGAATTCCCTAGACTGCATATTCCTTGAGCGATTGAGGTCATATATTAATCACCTGAGTGGAGTGCCTTGGCCCACGTAATAGGTTTTCAATGGAAATTTGTTCATAGAGTGATAAGTGAATCATGAAGAAATTCTTCTGTTTGATCCCTATTATTCTCCTACTGACATACTTTATAATTTTCTTTATTAGGTTCTTTAAAATTTGCAAATGCAATATATGTTTTTATAATAAAATAACTCAGAAATGCATAGGAAGGATTTTTGATACTAGGCAGCCCCCTAGAAAGACAATTGTCTGTTAAATCCACCAAAAATGAGCTGGTTAAGAAAACATGGTCATTCTGTGCCAGTGTCCATTTCAAATTATGGTGGTCCCAGTGGCCACCATTTTTTAAAAATTGACAGTAGCGAGGTTTTAGGGTTCATATGATGGATATGAAATAGATAATCATAAAAAATAAACACCATTTACTTTGCCTGTAAAATATACAAGACAAAAATATGCTTACAAGAATAAAATAGTTCTTGCTTTTGATACTGATTTCTGCCTTTGCCATTCTGAGAAAGAACATGCTCTCTTACTTCTTGATAGTCTATTAACACACAATATTTTAAAAACAAGGCGTTGTTTTACTGGGTTTAGGGGGTATGGGGCAGTGTGGAGATGCAGAAACAGTGTGGCTCTCATGTTCTTTCCATCATGCCATATTGCCACCATGCTTTGGGAAAATTCATTTTACTTTTCAAAATAATCTAAAAGCAAAGCAATACATTTTATTACACAATTAATTTGAAAATCAAGTACAACCTCCTCACTACACTCTTGGTTTGTGTATTTCAAAGTTTCCATTGCATTAAATAGTTAAGAGGTTATCTGCCTTTAGTGAGCTAAAATAATAAATCTCAATCCTGAACAAACTGAAATTATTTATTTGAGCTACTGAATTCTTTTATCCAAAGCAACACAGACTATTTATCAGTGCCTTTTAATTTTGCTGCTTAAAACCATATGTCAAACTTAAAATATAAAATTCCTGAGTTGTCTTGCTGCTTTTTCAGAATACCTTACGTTTCCACAGTGCTTTGCGGCTTCCAGAATGATACACCATTTTATAGATATGGAACTTGAGGCTCAAGGATGTTAAAGTGATTTGCTCTGGGTTATGTAGGAGTTAATGTTTAGAATTGGAACCTTGATCTACATTGTCTGACTCAGAGTCCAGTGTTTGAAATTGGATATAATTTTATATTATTCCCAGAGATGGAAGATCCATTTATATATCAGTTGTCAACTGATCATAGTTAAAATTACTTCAGCCAATGTTCCCTGCACATAAAGTAAGGATCGGGTGTTCCTTATATCCCTTTGTATGGATTTACTTATTCTCTCCAAGCCTCGGGTATGCTGTTGGATCATACTTTAAAAATGTTATTCATAGTCATTTTAACATCATTTGAAATGCCACTATTCTGTGGCTGATGCCAGTTGCATAGGAATTAAAGATGGAAGGACTTCATGTGCCGAGAGACAATGTGGCATGTCCTGGGGGAACTGGTGAAGGGGAGCTGCAGAAGGCTCACTTGCCCTTACTCTTGGGCTATAACCTTGCCCCCTGTGCCTTAGTCCTTATCTGTAAAAGGGATCGTATTTTGCAGGATGGCCTCTCTATCCTTTTCTGCCCTAGCAACCTGTGATTTCTTTTTAGCAAATGTTACAGTAGGAATGAATTTTCTGCTCAGTATTCTGTATTCTGAATTCAGTCATTTAGTAAGAATTTGCTATGTTTTGGACATCAAATTAGGTGCTAGGAATACAAAGAAAATTGAGAACACAACCCTGCCTTCAAGAGATGTGTAGCCTAATAGGGACTAAGAGACATGTGAGCAAGTAAGTACAGTGGGGGACAATCAGGACAGGCTTCACTGAGGACATCACTCTCAAGCTGAGTCCTAAACATCTGTCCAGGAACTCAGATGGGAAGGCTGTCATAGCCAGGCAGAGCAGAGTGAAGTAGAAATGGTGTCTGAAATTGCCTCAGACATGTGCTCATGAAGCCTCAGCTATTCACTGCATACTTATCTTGAGTTTTTTGGCATCTGTACTTTACTGACTACAGTTCAAGTGTTGTCTTATCAGTGATGGCAATTTTGAAGGGAATTTAATCATTAGTCAAATCTGTTTATTCAAATGTACCCTTTATGTGTGAACATCTGGAGTGAATTTTAATACCGTGTTTGCTATAGTGATTCTTCTGTGTTAAATAGTAAGTGACATTTTGGGGAGAGGAAGAAAATTAGTATGCACTGAATTTTGAGTTGGTACCGACAGCTTTTTTTCTTAATGTGCAAGCTTCTTTCCAAACCTCAGGTTGTCCAACTCGGGATGTCTGCATTTCAGTACTTGTGTTCTGCCTTTCTGTTGTATTTTATTACCCGTAAACTGGTCTCCTGTCATTGCAGGTGCCGCTTCGTTATTTGTTAGGCATGTTATATGTTAACTTCAGTGCTCTCTGGGATCCTGTTATTGATCTCATAAGGTAAGCATGGGTTAAATGGATAAAGCTGTTATGCTTTAACTACTGCAGATTGATGGGGCCAGGATTATACTCCTTCTAAGTGTGATTTAAATGAATGGGCATAGACAATATTTACAATTACCTTAAATCCTTTGTGGGGGAAGGTGAAGAAAAAAATAAACATTAATTATTCTCTCTGATGCCACATCTTCAGTAGTTCCAATGTTACATGTATGTTTCTTTGTGCATTAAAATAACTTTGGAGGACTTTTCTCTTTTTGTTTTATATGATATTTGTGTATTATTGAAATTTACAGTTATAATTTTTATAATGAGAGGTATAATACTTGCATGATTTTATTTATATAAATTGAGTCATTGAGCCATACTTTAATTTAAAAATAAGGGTTTGTTTTTTTTTATGAGATGCTTGGGTGAAAAAAATAAAATAAAATAAATAAAAAAAATAAGGACTTTTCAAAACCCTTGCTGTTTAGTATTCAAAAAATCTTTAGCTCTAAAAAGGACCTTAACAGTCATGTCCAAAGTACGTGTTGTGGCTCATATTTAGAAATCTTTTCTTTTACAAACATTTGTCTTCAGATAGTCTACTCTTGTTTTTTATCACACTGGAAATATGTCACATACAGCCTTTCAGAACCCCAACTATTAGCTCTTATTCTTATTTGACAGAAGCAGAATAGACAAATTCCTTTCCAATTTGGAACCGATTTATCTACCTTTTACTGCCCTTCATAGCCATCAAACCACTGCGCTGAAAGCAAGGGCCTCCTGAAATCGGCTTTATTATTTTGTTTATTGCGCTTTCAGAAGATGGGAAGAATCTGATATGTGCGTTACCAATAGCCCACTATCAAAAGTGTTGGTTCTTCAATTACTGAATGCCTTTAACGATTCTCATAGTGACTAGGCTACCTTGCTGTTGAGTACATCTTTCTGTTTGGAAAGATGGAAACAAGAAACCTATCGGTTTGTTTTCCACGTATTTCCACAGCATATGTAGTTCATGTCTTATGTAAAATTTATGCATATTCTTAGAAAATTAATGACAGAAAGTATATAGAATATTTGAGAGTATTGTTGCTAGGATATTGAATATATATAAACACTTTACATGATCCATCTAATGTCTCTTCTTTAAGTTCTGAAAAGTGTGTTTCATATAGTTAGTGAATGTTTATTTTGCCTCTGTGTTAATAAATATGTTTGAATTTGGTGGAGGGAAACTTAGTATATTTGAAGTTAGTTTTGAACAGAGTTTTCATTCCAAACAAAGGCCTCCTTCTTTTCTTAATGAGTTGTACCCTGGGCCCCAGTCCCAGTAGTGTGTCTTTAAAAATAGTCTTCTTATAAGGATCTACTTAAATTTTTTAAAATACTCTTTAATGCTTCGTGATTATAAAAATAATTTATGCTCAAATGCAGGCATTTTGAAAAATAGAAAACAAGTGCAAAAGTTGTTTACAGCCCCACACTGAGAGATAACCTAATTAACATTTGGTTATGTCCTTTCACTCTTCTTTCTCAGTAAGAGATCTCAGAATAAGAATCATAACAGACTTTTTGTTTTCTGATCTTTTCTCTTAGTTCTCATGCACATGAAATGGAAAATAAGCAGTTTTGGAAAGTCTACTATGAACATCTAGAAAAAGCAGCTACACATGCTGGTACGTAAGGGGCATGAGGAGGCTGGGAAGAAAAGTGGTTGGTTGTTTAATTTTTACTGCTTAATTATGCATGAAATTGGGAAACAAAAAGGAGAAATGTCTTGCTTTGATAACCTTTGAGTATGGTTGATTGTTTCCTTACAATACTAGAGAAAGAAATGCTCTCTCTTGGGGAGACACATAGGACAAATGTTGGCATTTCTCTAGTGGTTACGATGACTTTTTTCTCTTGCAGAGAAAGAATTGCAAAATGATATAAGAGATGAGGAGAAGTCCATTGGAGATGAAAGTTGGGAGCAGACTCAGGAAGGAAATGTTGGAGATCTTTATCATAAGCAGTTAGCATTGAAAACTGACTGTCGGGAAAGACTAGACCACACCAACTTTCGATTTTTGCTCTGGAGAGCTCTGGCAAAATTCCCGGAGAGAATAGAGCCACGGTCCAGGGAGCTTTCCCCACTTTTCTTGAGATTTATCAAGTAAGTGCTCTCTTCTAAGAATATGTCCCGGGGAGGGTATGAGGAAGAGAAGGTAAGAAATATTAACATCCCAAATTGGCTAAGTTTTTTATACATCTGTTATGTTTTCAAATCATTGGCACATCTATAAAGCTCTGACTCTATTAGGTAACAACTAAAGTAGTTTAGTTCACCACTTAATTTTATGTGAATCATAATTTAACCAGCCCACAAATGGCATTAAAAAAAAATTGCAAGTTATAATATAAGAAGGATCCTGTTGAGTTTGTTCAGTGTACAAAAGGCCTTGCTATTTCTTGCCTTGTTATTCATTGTTTTATTGCTTGCCCAGGGCTTGAAGTCATTTTCCAGTAACCCAACCCCAATCACTGTTTTGAGCCTCTTAATCTTTCCTGTGATGCTAAGGAATGTACTCTTGGAATAATAAGAGCTTTCTAGAGCATTGTTTTGTTTTGACTGGATATGCTGTATGAGAGTCTGATTGCATTAAAACTCTAAAGGTGAGGGGTGCGGTGTACAGAACAGTACTAAGCAATCAATAAAAAGTGTATCTTCTAATAATACTCTGTTACATGGGAAAATGCTGTTGGGTTAGGTTAAGCAGGCCATAAACTACACCATGCTCAACTTCTTTCAGAAAGAGCCAGGAGGTCTGAGTGGCTTCAGCAGAGTCATCCAGGAAGAAAGTGATTAGAGATGCAGGCAGAAAGGTAACGGGAAACTACACTGTGTAGGGCTTGTAAGTGACAGGAAGGACTTTGGCTTTTACTTTCAGTGAAATGGGAAGCCACTGGGAGGTTTAAGCAGAAGCATGACCTGACCTAAGTTTCCTTAAGGATTTTTTGGCTGCCGTGTTGAGTGAGAATAGGCTGTAGGGTGGCAGTGGTGAGAGCAGAGAGACCAGTCAGGAGGAATTGCATGTCTGGGCAAGAAGCGATGGTGACTTGACCAAGATTGTAGCAGTGAAGATGGATATTTTTTGAAGGATTTCACTTTGTTAAGATATATTTTTGAAGGATTTGCCAACAGATCGGATGCAAGATGGGTGTGTGTGGTGGTAGTGAGGAACCGGAAGGAGGGAGGGAAAGAAAAGAGCGGCGGTGGAATCGAGGATGTCTCTTGAGGTGTTGGTCTGAGCAACTAGAAGAGGGTTACCATTTAATGAGATCTGGAGGAATGCAGGAATTGGAGGTTTGTGGGAAGAATCAAAAGTTCATTTTTATTCATGCAAAGCTGGATAAATAAATAAAGAATTCATTTTTAGATGTGTTAAGCTTGGGATACTGATATAGATAGCCAAGTAAAAATGTCAAGTAGGCACTGAATTTAAAAGTTTGAAGTTCTAGGGAAGGTTTGATCTGGAGATAATAACCTGGGAATTATCGATATATTGTATTTTAAAGCATCAGACAGAGAATAAAGTCATCTAGGGTGTGAGTATAAAGAGAGAAGACTTCCAAGGACTGACATCAATATTTAGAGGTTGATAGATAAGGAACCAGCAAACGAAGCCAGGAAAGAGTGATAGAAGAAGAACCAAGACCACCTGGGATCCTGGAAGCCAAGTGAAGAGAATATTTCAAGGAGGGAATAATCAGTTGACTCACATGTGTTGACTGAGAAGTCAATCGGGTGAAGAATAAGAACTAACCATTGGCTTTGGAGGTGACCTTCATCTGAGTGACCCACATGGAGGTAACCTGAACAAGAGTTGTTTTGGCGAATCTGCTAGGAGGATAGCCTGATTAAAATTGGCTCAAGAGAAAATGGAGAAGAAAAATGGAAACAAGTTTGGAGAGTTTTTGTAGTAAGAAAGAAACAGACATAGAGTGATACGTGGAGGGAAACATGGGAGCAGAGATGGAGCTTTTGTTGTTGGGGTTGTATTTAAGATTTAAGCAGCATGTATGTGTATGATACTGGTGCAAATGATCCAGAAAAGAGGGGAAAATTGATAATGCAAGAAAGAGCATAAAATGGCTAGAGCCATATCTCTGAATAGGTATAAGGAGATAAGACCCAGTGCATAAGTGAAAAGGTTTGTATGAATAATTTATTCTGACAAAGGTTACAAGCAGAGATGCAGCAGGTCAGTAGATACGGAAAGAGTAATGATTTTCTCTTTTTCACATAATTCTTTGGTCATAAATTTATTTATAGAATAAGAACAGTAATATTGTAGGGTTTTTTTGCCTTGCTTTGAAGGTCATATAAAATAATGTTTATCAGTCGTTTTGTGAATTACATAGGGCTATACATATGCCAGCTGGCATTAGTGGTGTTAGTAAGATATGAACTTCCTAACATGTTAATTTTCTAAGTTTTTCCCTAAAGGATAAGTTTACCCTGTAGCCTAAGGATAAAGACCTGACTCTAACAGCACAAGATACTGTGGGAGTAGGGATGGAAAGAGAGGCCTATAACAGGAAGTAGGTCTCTGAGCTTAGGAAGACTTAGAGACTAAGATAAATAATTGTAAAAAGCATTTAAATTAACACTAGTTGGGGCGGAGCACAGTGGCTCAGGCCTGTAATCCTAGCACTCTGGAAGGCTGAGGCAGAAGATTGCTTGAGCTCAGGAGTTTGAGACCAGCCTGAGCAAGAGTGAGACCCCGTCTCTACTAAAAAAAGAAAAACTAACCAGGTATCCTGGCATGTGCCTGTAGTCCCAGCCACTTGGGAGGCAAAGACAGGAGGATCAATTGAGCCCAGGAGTTTGAGGTTGCAGTGAACTATGATGATGCCACTACGCTCTACCCTTCTACCCAGGGCGACAGAGTGAGACTCTGTCTCAAAAAAAAAAAGACTAGGTGGCACTGATTACCTATAAATAATACTATTATAGATGATCTAAATTAATGGAAAACCCAAATGTCACCCTTACTTCTGACTTTGAAATATCTTTTGGAGTTTTTTATTTTTATTTTTTGGCTAGCAATTTATATTTATAAATATGTTTTAATTAATTTGATATTAGAACTCATTTGTGATTACCTTATAAACATTCTTTGAGAAGAACCAAATCAGGAGCAAGAATGAATTACTAACAGTGAACAGCATCCTAATGCCAGGTGACATTTAATAAGTACTGTGTGCTTGGCACTCTTAGAGATGCTTTGTGTGAATTATCTTACTTAAGAAGTCAATGAGTGAACATGCTGTTCATGGAGATAAAGGTTAAAAATATGTAATATGTGGTTAAATTGAATGTTGATTGCATAAGAGGGATGTTATTAAATAGATGATGGTATTGTTTGTAACTGACAGAGCACCTTTGCTCATTCATCCATTTTTTATTATATGCTAGATTCTGCTAGATGAGAATACAAAGTACATAGTATCCCAGCCCTCAGGTTGTAGTTTAGAGTATTACTCTGGAGGTTAAACTTTAACATAGAGTTTCTTGTTACAATATCCTCACACATGGTATCTTATCAGTGTATTTTTGAGTGAGGACTCAAAAATCCATCTGATCAGTTTCCTGACATGTCTAGCCCAAGGCCCTGCATTCAACAGATGACAAAATATTAATCATTTGGATGAATGAATGAAAGTAACACAAACTAATACATTGAATGAGAGACTTCAAGAAAATATTCATTAACTACAGCAAAGAACTAAAATTAAAGGGATAGAATTTAATAAGAACAACTATGAATACTGTACCAACTATAAAAGCTTAGCTTAGAGGAGATAAAACATAAAGACTTGCTGATTTTCATTACTTGAACATTCAGTTTGAATCTACGTGGTGTTGTGGCTTCCCCCAAAAGTTACAGAGCTGATAGTTCAGTCTGTCTTACAAGACCATACCTGGGGGACTGAATTTTGATGTGGTGCTATCTTTTTGAAAGAACATTGTCAAAGTAGAATGTACTTGGTAGACAGTGACCAGCATGGTCCTGATGCTATACTTCAGTCATTTAATATAATTCACTCCTAACTCCCCTTTCCCAGTTGTGGTTCCAGAGACAGGGAGGCTGATTTTTAGCTCAGTCCAAAATGGACATTTCAGGCTGGGCCCGGTGGCTCACACCTGTAATCCTAGCACTCTGGGAGGCCGAGGTGGGTGGATTGTTTGAGCTCAGGAGTTCGAGACCAGCCTGGGCAAGAGTGAGACCCCGTCTCTACTAAAAATAGAAAGAAATTATCTGGCCAACTAAAAATATATAGAAAAAATTAGCCGGGCATGGTGGCGCATGCCTGTAGTCCCAGCTACTCGGGAGGCTGAGGCAGTAGGATTGCTTGAGCCCAGGAGTTTGAGGTTGCTGTGAGCTAGACTAACACCACGGCACTCTAGTCCGGGCAGAGCGAAGACTCTGTCTCAAAAAAAAAGACAAAATGGACATTTCAAATATGTTCAACAGTGTAACAATGAAATGGGCTGTACAGTGCAGGTAGTGATTGACTTGTCAAATAGGGTACTTAAGAGGGACTGAAAGAATAGTGTCATAGAAGCAGCTTGACTAAGGTGTCTCTGATGTCTCTTTGGTGTGTGATTCTGTGAACCGTGGACATTGCTCTTGTAAATAAAATTAGGACCTTTCAGATTAGCATTCCCACTTCATCTGTCTCATATCACTTTCTTTCTGCTGTAGCAACGAGTATTACCCAGCAGATCTGCATGTTGCTCCAACCCAGAATCTGCGGAGAAAAGGCAAAGGGGTTGCAGCAGAGGAAATAGAAGAGGAACCTGCTGCTGGAGATGATGAGGAGTTGGAGGAAGAGGTGGTGCCCCAAGAAGAATCCTCACAGAAGAAAAAGACAAGAAGAGCTGCAGCAAAGTAAGTTTAGCATTGCTGAAAGCTCAGAGATCCCCAGTTCTAGAAGGAAGGGAAAGAGATCTTCTATAGCCTAAATGTGAAGTAGCCTTGTACAAGATATTAATAATTATTTATATGAGTGTTACATCTTCCTGGGATTTTCTTTTACAGCCCAAAGAAACTGTCAGTCTTATGAGTTTTTTGGTTGGTGACCTATTATTAGTATTTTTTTCTTGTTTAGCCATAGAATGTTAACTTTGAGGGGACTCTTAGGGTCATCTAATCTTTTTATAAATGAGAGCTTTGGAGCCTGGAGTGTTTAAATACTCTTTAACTTTTGTTCACTTTCATAGCATGAGGGCATTGTGTTTGTGTGCTAGGAGAACACATAATGGAACATCCTTTCTCTTATAAATAAGCATGTCAGCACTTTTACTCTGCCTTTTGCCTTGCCTCCTATTGGTTACTTTTTCCTCCTACTGTTTTATTGTCTTGTTCTCTTAGTTATTCATTTACCTAAATTGTTACAAACCTAAAAAAAGAAGTGATCATGCTCTCAGAAGTTACTTCAGCTTACCTGAAGATTGTCTGAATTGAGGTGTCTGAGATCCACTGGATTGGTGCTACTGTGTTACTTTAACACTTTAGATCTTAATCTGATGTGCCCATTTGTTGAGTATTTCCCGTGAGACATTTATTAATCCATCCATTCAGCAATTGTATTGAGTGCCTTTAAATAAGTTACAGGTGCAAGGAAAGAAGTATGTAATTCTACCACAAAAACCCAGGGAAGTCTTTTTGCAAAGCAGAGGGCAACTTCAATGCTGAAAGATGAAAGTTTGCCAGAAAGCTAGGACAAGGAAGGACTTGCCTGCTAATAGAAATATAAATAAAACAGAGACAGGAAAGATCATGGCCACGCTTCATAGGACTATACAGTAGTCCCCCTAATCTGCAATTGTGCTTCATGCAGTTTCAGTTATCTGCAGCCAGCCACAGTCCAAAAATATTAAGATAGTCTTCCTTCTTGGTAAGCAAGAGCCATAGTTACCTAAACCTGGGCCTCTGTTGCCTGACACCAGTATTTTTATTATATGAAAGTAAGGAAGAATATATTCTACTACTTTCCTGTCTGCTGCATGGAACCTAGACAAGGAATAACTCCCAAAATCATCTGAGTTCAACTTTGGAATGTATTACTCTTTTGGTTACTTTCTTTCTAATTTTAGCTTAATTTAAGCCATTCTGAATGATTTTCTGGGGTTGGGGTTGGAGCCTGGACTTCAGGGACAGGCCTACCTGAGATTTGAGATTTCTGGAGAATTTCCTAAATACAAATAATTAAAACTTATTTGTATAATTAACAGTGAACCTGTGGGCAAGGTGTTTAGAGTACTTGTCAGAGAGAATAAAATTGGTAGTGGATACTATCAATTCAGGAAAATAATCTCTGTTCTTTCATTCTGTAACACTCTATTTTATTTTTGTTTAGGCAGTTAATTGCTCATTTGCAAGTTTTCTCTAAATTTTCAAATCCACGGGCCTTATATCTGGAATCAAAATTATATGAGTTATATCTTCAGGTAAGTGAAATAAATTCTTGGCACTATAATTCTTTGTGAACTTTTCTCTATCATTTTCTTTGCCAAAGTAACTTTTAGTCTTTTAATAATTATTTGTTCAATAGGGGCCCATGTCTACATTTGAAGTACTAATTTTTTTTAAATTCATAGACATATTTTCTGTTATCTTGAGAAACAGTTTTTGACAGCACTTATTTAGTTGATTTTAAAGGCATTTTGGGTGACATAGATCAGCTGTATCAACAGTGATAATAGCAAAGCACGAATTATATTAATGGGAATTAGCTTTTAGAAGAGGGTGCGAGTTATACCAAAAACAGTTGGCTACTTTTTCTTTCTAGTTAAGTCTGCTTTCATGGAGGGCTAGGATTTCAGGATCTATTAGATTGAGTGAAGACAGATAGTTGGAATAATAATCTATTGCAGTCATAATATATGACCCTGAGTTTCAGAAAAGGTTGCAAAAAAAATTTAATGTCAGAAGCAGAATAAACATTGAATGTCATTCCAAGCTATCTAGGGATGTAAAATTTTGTAGGTGAAACTTTTATCATTTTAGCCGAATGTATCCATTTTCTGCCCATAAATTCTGATAGACTTTGTTTATAAAGCAGAGCTCAAAAGTCTGTTGTCCATAGGAAGCAAAGTTCTTTTTTATTTTTTGTTTTCTTTTCTTTTTTAGAGACAGGGTCACACTCTGTCACCCAGGCTGGAGTGCAGTGACCCAATTATAGCTCACTGTAACCTTGAACTCCTGGACTCAAGGAATCCTCAGCGTCCCGAGTAACTGGGACTACAGGTGCATGCCACGGCACCTGGGTAATCTTATTTTGTGTAGAGACGGGGGTCTCTAACTCCTGGCCTCAAGTGATCCTCCCGCCTCAGCCTTCCAAAGTGCTGGGATTACAAACTTGAGCCACCACTCCTAGCCAGGAAGCAAAATTCCAAACTTACTGATTGGAGAGGCCTCACAACCAAGTCATCTTTCCTGGCATCTCATTGACTACTGTCACCCTCATAGGATAAGAGAGTTTCCTCATTACATGATCAACCCAGTTGGCTTAAATCCAGATTCACATACAGAATTGGCCTCAGCCAAAAAACTGATAGACTCCAGGGTCTAGCTGGCCATGGGATGCAGATTGCAGTTTCTTTTCCATTTTTTTCTTTGCATATATTCTATTCATCCTTCTCTCCTTCTAGGAAAATGTAAGGCTGTTGTCAGGAATCAGCTTTAACTCTATTTAAATATTTAGAATTTAGAAAATCCAATTTAGCAAATTAACACAAGTAAATTGGTATCCCATGGCACATGTATATATGACTTCATTAACTTATTCTGTAAAATATCATTCTTAGTTGTTGCTACACCAAGATCAAACGGTGCAAAAAATAGCCTTGGATTGCATAATGACATATAAACATCCTCATATCCTCCCTTACAGGTAAGTTACTTGAAGCTTAAGGAAATGTTATTTCTTTGGCTGATTTTTTTTTTCTACATAAGATCCCCTTCTAGAATAATTTCTTGAAGGCCTGGTATCATATTGCTATTTCTAGGCATGAAATGAAAACTGGAAGTATGTTTGTTAAGAGTTGTTTTCCATAGATAATAAAGTAGAAAAGAAAATATTAATTTATGTGGATTTCACTGCCTGTAAAAATAAAGAATAAAAAGAAAAAAAGAAAAAAAAAGAAAATATTAATTTAAAAATATGTGTTGTGAAGGTTATATCATTTCTCTCTCCTTGCTAATGCCATAAAATCTTGGTGGTTACTTAGGGAATCATAATCACTTTAAGAACTGAAGAAAGCTTTTATGTACTGCTCCTTAAACAGCTGAATTATGGACTAAATCTAATTTCTTCTAATCTGTTTAACCTTTTGAAATTTGAAAACCTGTCATTTTTGGAAGAAATTTTTTTGTGAGGATTTTCCTTTATGGATGTCAACCGCAATATGAACTATATACCTTATTACCCTATATACGTATTATTCTACTCTTGCATTTTTAAAAAGTACTGTTGATAAACTGCTTGGTACTGTTTTTTTTTTTTAAAGGGAAAACTTACAAAGGTTGCTTGAAGACAGAAGCTTTAAGGAAGAGATAGTGCATTTTAGCATTTCAGAGGATAATACTGTAGTGAAAACAGCCCACCGAGCAGATCTGTTTCCTGTTCTGATGAGGTATTTATACTGTTTAAAAACTGATTTTTTAAAAAGTTAACCACAAACACGGTTATGAGTACAGTAGTATGATTCTTTCAACAACTGTAATAGAATATTTCATTTTGTATTTTTTTATTGCTTTTTTTTTTTTTAACTGGACCTTTTGGGAAAGTCAAATTGTTATAGGGACTAATTTAGGGTGTTTTGTTCCTAACATGAAGAAAAGATCTTACCATGATATTATTTTAATAATAATGTTAAAATTAAATCTGGTATTTCCCTAAGTTTTACTGTGGAGATATAGTGGAAATAATTACCCCAGGGTCTAAATATCATGTAATATTTAATGATATTACTATTCCTTAAATTATAAGTGATAGAGCATAAAGATGATCCATAATTAATAGAAAGATCAGGCTGGGCACAGTGGCTCACGCCTGTAATCCTAGCACTCTGGGAGGCCGAGGTGGGTGGATCATTTGAGCTCATGAGTTCGAGATCAGCCCAAGCAAGAGCGAGACCCCGTCTCTACTAAAAATAGAAAGAAATTATATGGACATCTAAAAATATATATAGAAAAAATTAGCCGGGCATGGTGGCACATGGCCTGTGGTCCCAGCTACTTGGGAGGCTGAGGCAGAAGGATGCTTGAGCCCAGGAGTTTGCTATTGCTGTGAGCTAGGCTGACGCCACAGCACTCTAGCCTGGGCAACAGAGCAAGACTCTGTCTCAAAAAAACAAACAAACAAAAAAAAACAATATATTAAGAATTTTGGGGGATCATGAAATGTTTCAAAATATGATTATTCATCATATAAATATGTCATAATTCACTTAACCAAGCTCCTTTTGTTGAGTATTTTGCTTGTTTCTAGTTTTTGTTGTTGTTTTGTTTTTTGCCAAATAGATAATCTTACGTTAAATCTCTGAGTCTTTGACCAATTTATTAGAATAGATTCTTAATAGGAAAATTGATGAACATTTGAAAAGTTTTTGATATATATTACCAAATTGCTGGCCAGAACGATTTTACTTTTTGACGGTGTTTTATTTTTCTATATAAATCTTTGACCTAATCTCTGATGATTTACTTAGAATAGAAATCTAAAAGGGAGAAATATGGACATTTTACAATTTCTGATGCCAATTGCCCATTTACTTTCAAGAAGTTTGAACCGCTTTATATTCCTAGCAGCAGTAGTATGTCTGTTCCCCCACATCATTCCAATATTGGCTGTTGTTTGTTGTGGTAATTATTTGTTTTAATTCTTGCTAATTTGTTGGTGAAGAATGGTATCATGTATAACTTCACATTTTGTAGGTTTACTAGTTAAGATGAACTGTTGAAAAGATTGTGGGTCGTTTGTGTTTCTTTTCCCATGAACTGTTTTTTTTTAATGTCTGAGAACTTTTATTTTCTGAAACCAGCTGAATGATATTTCTGTCTGTTCTTATTCTTTTTGTTTTAATTTGATTATTTTATTCATCTGGAATTTATTTTGATGTATGAAATGAAATAGTTTTTTTTCCAAATTTTTTTTCTAAATAGTTATCCCATTGTCTCAAGACCATTTAATAAAAATAAAAATCTAAACTTTGTTTACTAATTTGAGAGCCACTTTTAATATGCATAAATTTAATGTTTATGTGTAATTGAGTCTTCTGTGGGATTTTGATGCTTTTGCATTAGTCTGTCCTGGTCTAATTCCCTACTGGTTTGTTTACTATAATAATAATATTAATTAATGGCTTAAAGGCATTCTAGTATATATTAGAGGAAGTCATCTCATTATTCCTTTCTTTCCAAAATATTTTGGTTTTTCTAGAATCTGGGTGAACTTCAGAACATTTACTCAGGTTCTCCCAAAATATTCTCTCTTCTTGATTTAGGTAGAAATGGCATCAGTATATTTCCTCATTTATTCACATCTTCCTCTTTTTGTAGTCTTTCAATAAAGCGTTTTAATTTTCTTGGCTTTTCATTTTACTCCTACATTTTGTTGTTGTAGATGGAATTTTCCCTCTTATATTTTCTAACTTATTTTTGCTACATAACTCATTGTAGTATATAAAAGCTGTTTGATCTTTGCATTAATTATTTAGCCATCTATATGACAAAACTTTATTAGTTTTAATAGTTTTCATCAGATTTTCTTGTATTTTCTACATTGAAAAAAATCATAGTAAATAACAGCCATCAGATTGTGGTAGTCCCTTGATTAAAAACCCTTTGACGTCCCATTTTCCTCAGAATAAAATAGACAATCCTTGCTGTGCCCTACAGGACCTAATATGGTAGCTCCAGACTCCAGCTCTAACCTGTCTCTTCCCCTTTACCACTTCCGTCAGAACCCACTTGAAGTTCTTTGGACTTGCTCATCCCTCCGCTTGGAACATATGACAGCCAACACCTCTTCTTCATGAGATTGCATCTCAAGTATTACGCTATTTATCAGAGGTGCCTTCCTTGACCACCTCTATATAAAATCACACCTTCCTCTTTTACTCTCTAGCCCCTTACCTCACTTTATCTTTATTTTTCTTACTGTACTTCTCATCCAACATAGTCTCTTTCTTATTGCTTTTCTCCCCTGCTGGAAGGTAGAGTCCATGACCCTTAATAAATATTGGTCAAATTAATTTTGTGTTCTCTTTATATCATAAAGATATAAAGCCACTTTTTTTCTGTTTATTAATCAACCTGTTGCCTACATAGCCTAGAATTAATTGGTAGTAGTGGTAGTGATTATCGTCTTGTGACTGGATTTAACAGCAGTGCTTCTAGAGCAGTTGTTCAGTGGTCTACTCATTCTTGGTAGCAGGGTCCCTGAGACACTGTCATGAGGTCAATATTTTTTTATACTACTACTGAAACATTATCTTTTTTCACTGTGTGACATTTGTCCTGCCAAGGCAAACACAATGGTGGGTAAAACTCCTGGTGCCTTGGCACATGAATCAGGACAGTGGTACCAAACTGTACTAGTCATTCTTCATTGCCACATACTTATTTAAAAAAAAAAAAAAAAAGCTAGTTTTACTTAATGCTCTTAATGAATCTTGACCCTGAGTACATTTCTTTTTTACTATTCTGTATGAAAAATTGAGGAGTATGCATAAAATACTTTTGCTATGCACTGGTTGTCTTGAGGAATGGCACTTGTGTGAATATTTGATTTACATGCTGAACTACCCCTTTTTTCACAAAACACCATTTTTTTCTGGGAAACTGATGGACCTTGATTCTTTTCAAACTTGGGTATTTCACAGGAATTTTCTTGAACACGAATGCAATTAGCCTGCCATTTCAAGGAAAACAAGTGATAGCATTTGTTTCCAGTGACTAAATTTTAGCATTCAAGTGAAAATTAGGGTTTTGGAAAAGTTTTATCTGCTGCTGTGAACTTGACAGCTTCCCAATACTTAAAAACTCTTCTGATGAGATGGGTGGTGATATTAACAAATGTTAAGAAACATATTTCTCTTTTTGGTTTACAATGAAATGTATCAGCATTTGGCATCTCTGCATAACTCAGTAAAACAATGTTTCCCAAGTAACTTATGCATGTTACAGAATCAGGTATGAGTAAAAGATCCA
The DNA here is from genome assembly GCA_028533085.1 of Varecia variegata. Taxonomy (NCBI): domain Eukaryota; kingdom Metazoa; phylum Chordata; class Mammalia; order Primates; family Lemuridae; genus Varecia; species Varecia variegata. The sequence goes on along the minus strand of CM052440.1, from coordinate 15,780,665 downwards.
TTCAAAGTGCAAAATGGACAAATGGATCTCAGTGTTCATCAAGTTTGTTGATAGGGTTTCAGATTCCACAAGGCAGTTACCCTTTAAATTTGTTGAAGTTTGATACAGTATCAAAGTGGAATATCCATGATTATCTGGAAGTTTTAAAAATATTTCTCCACTTACATGTCTGTGTGAGGCTAGATTTTCTTCAACCCTGATATATTATTACAGTAGATTGAATGCAGAGGCAGATATGAGAATCCAGTTATCTTCTATTAAGCCAAACAAAAAAAATAAATAAAACATTGCCACTAGTCTCATTAATTTTGGTAGGTAGTCGGGGGGAGATTTAGAAAATGTTATTATTTTTCACTAAAATAATATTATTTAACATGTAATAAGTTTATTAATATTTTTAAATGAATTAATAAACTAGTATTTTTAATTACTCAGTTTTAGTTTCTAACATAGTAACTATCAATAGTAGATAAAACTCACATATACAAAAGCTCTTTGGAGATGTCCATAATTTTTGATAGTGTAAAGCGGTCCTAATATCAAAAAGTTTGAAAACCACTGTTTTTGAATTCTGTATAAGGCATTAAGTTTTATCATGTTAAGAAAGTAGCTTTTGTTATTATTTAGGATTTTATCAGAAATGGATGTTGAATATTATAGAGTGCGTATTGAGCATATATTAAAATGATCATATTAACTTTTTACCATGAAATATTGATCTATGTTAATCTAATAGATTTTACTAATGGCTCTGTCTTGTATTTCCTGGGGTAATCTTTATTTGATATTAGTGCAGCACTGGCTACTGTAGTTAGAAATGTTGTGTTTTGTGTTTATAAGCAAGATTGGTTTCCAGGTTTTTTTTTTTCATTAATACTTCTCCATATCACTGTTGTATCATGTGCAACATCACACCCTGCTCCCTTAGCCTGTTTTTTTTGTTTTTTTTGTGTGTGTGTTTTTTTTAAATAATCATTGTTGATTATTTCAATGTCTATGTTAAATATCTAATTTTGGATTTCATTTTTCCATCTTTTGTAATATATCCATTTAAATCTGTTGAGTTGCTCTTTAGGAAAACAAAACAACTTGTGTTATGTTTTAGAATTAATGTGCAAACAAATAACATTCTTTTGACTTTGCAGAATTTTGTATGGGCGAATGAAGAATAAGACTGGGAGTAAAACTCAGGGGAAATCTGCTTCAGGCACCCGGATGGCCATCGTTCTGCGGTTCCTGGCTGGGACCCAACCTGAGGAGATCCAGATCTTCTTAGACCTGCTGTTTGAACCTGTGAAGCACTTTAAGAACGGTAGCTATCAACCACCTCTCATTCCAGATAGGTGTTATCTGCGGTGGACTTCTCACGTCTCAGACTAGGTTTCCCATGCTCCTGGACATCTTTCTAATGGGGTTGTTCCTCCCAACCTCAATGGAGGTCTTTTTGCTGAAGTTCAGTTCATTTTAAACTTTAATTGAATTAGGTGAGATTCACAATTGGCCCTGGGGATTATCGGCACCTTTGTGTTAGCTCCTGGTTAGAAGATGTGTCATTTTTTGTTGTGCATTTAGGCCACTTGAAAAATGGTGAATACTTATATAGTTCAAACAATAGATTTCTTCTAAGAAAGTCGAAGCATACTACAAAATTAATCTTGATTGTTTTGGCATTCATTCGTTCACTGAGGCTTTCATCTGTTGAGTAATGACTTATTGAATACCTCCTGTTACCCAGACACTCTGCTAAGTTGAAAATAGAAAAGTGAGGATAGACCAGACCTTCCTGACAATAAAACCTCTGCTCTAGTTTCACAATTGCTTTGCTTTGCTTTAGCCAAACACGGAGATTCATTTATAAGGTAGTCTGTTATATTTGTTTTGTATTTTTTCTACAATAATAGGTCCAGCTGTTTCCATTCAGTACAATATTGCACTGTGAAGGAGATTGGCTCCAGTGAATACAAATGTTTTCATTTGGTGTATATCCCCTATTGTAGGAGGGTGGGTATAAGTGATACTCTTAGGGCTTCACCATTGAGGTGTGTGAATCAGTAAGCTTATGATCTCATGTCAGACGGTTTGAAATAAAACTCGGGCAATAACAATTCAAATCTTTTCTGTTAATTCTGAAATCAGTATAGCAGCAGCTGTTTATAAGGTACTATTGTTTTATCTATTAACCAGGGGTAATAAGAGAAATAAAACATTTAATTCTCAGCCTTTAAGAGCTTATAATGTAGCAAGGCAGTTTCTGCGAAACTGCCAAACTCAGCATAGCTCAGTGAAAGATGAAGAAAGGAAAAATGTATGGAAAGTTGCCAGGTGGAATAAAAGACTATTAATAACTCAGGTTTCAAGGAATAGTATATAGAAATTGGGTTAGAATTGGGCTTAGTAACTTAGCTTTATCACAAACTTCTTACCCTCCTTCATCATCTGTAAGTGGGAATAGTAAAACTGACCTTCCCTAGCTCACTGAACACGGGGTAAGAATCAAAAGGAGATAATAGAAAAGTACAGTATCATCCATAAATCATTATATCAATAGAAAATACTGTATTATTGAGGGAAATTGAAAGAAAAATATAAGTCATAATAAACTAGCATTTCATTTTCCACAGTATCTCTTTCTCTTTGTTTTACCAGGAGAGTGCCATTCTGCAGTCATTCAAGCAGTAGAAAATTTGGATTTGTCTAACGTTCTTCCTTTGGGTCGTCAGCATGGTATCTTAAATAGCCTTGAAATAGTACTGAAGAACATCAGTCATCTGATCAGTGCGTACTTACCGAAGATTTTGCAGATATTGCTCTGTATGACAGCAACTGTGTCACACATTCTTGACCAACGAGAAAAAGTGAGAGACTATAGATGCTTTCTTTCTTGCACTAGTAGGAGTCTGTGTTTTACTTGGGAATTGGGTTGGGCCTGAATTACTAACATCCTTCCAGGTTAAATCCTTACATAACCTCTTTAAAACAGTCTTCCATATATGAGAATGTCAATTGTTATAAATACTTATGCATGACTAGAAAATGCAGATTGTATTAAGTGTATATTTTTAAAGGGAGTGGCATAGTAGTGAGTGAGTTAGTTCTATATGGTTCTCAGAAACCCAAGGCAGGGGTGCTAGAGCTGACATTTTGTAGATTTTAATTTCCCAGAGGTGTAAGATATCTTCTAACTCTCATTTCTCCAGAATGGTTAGAGAATGAATACACCACTATTATCCTCATCCTTGTTATTTTGAGACAGAGTTGCCAAGAACTCTTTGTAAAGTAAATGCTTAGGTACAATAAGTGCAATGTTTTAAATAAATATAAGCAGCAAGATCAGGCAAGACAAGTTAGCTGGCCAACTGCCAAAGGACGCTCAGTGAATATTTTCTGAATTGTATTCAAAACAGTGTATTTATGTACTGTTGAAACAGGTCTGTGGACATGAATGTACTCTTTGGAGTTCAGGGAAATAGCCTGTGTCTTTATGGACTAAAGGCTTCTTGGAGAAAGCAGGACTTGAGTAAAGGTTCAGACTAAGATTTCTGCTGTTGACTGTCAGTTAATAACAAACAGGCATAGTCAGTTTGAATTTGGCTAAAATTCATTTCATTTGATATATGGATATGCCCAGTGAACTGCCTTCACATATGGTTATGATAAGTGAAAACTGACAGCCAAATTTTAGGCAGCTTTTTTGGGCTGTGCATGGATATGATTCTGCTTTAATGAAGAAATAATATTCTCTGATTACCAAGATCCAGAGTTTTAGAACACTCCTTCCATTTTGGTAGGCACCATCTTGTTTGCCTCAGTCTTTTGTTCATTCCTTCAGTAAATGTTCATTGAGCCTCTAGTTTGTGTTCTAAGCACTGGGAATGGAACAGTAAACAAAGCAAACAAATGTTTCTGTGCATTTATTTATTCAGTAAATACTTCCTGAGCACCTACATTGTGCCAGACATTGTTCTAGCTGGAGAATGAGACATGTAAGGACTCCGTGTCATGGGGAGAAAAATAATAAATACACAAATAATTAGAATAATGTCATACAATAGTAAGTTCTAAGACAAGCAAAAATAAGGAAACCGTCTGCAGATCTCTGAAACTCATTCTCTGCAGCACTGTCCTCTCCAGTACTCTGCCCTGTGAGTTCTAGCTGCCTTCACCTCCCCAAGCTGTCCAGCTCCGTATCTTCATCTCAGGATCCCGGACTCGCCCTGCACTAAGGCCTGACAATCTCCAGGCAGTAAGCTGGGGAAATCACAGGGCTCACTTGTTTCATTTGTTTTCCTTCTCTCAGGGATCACTGCTCTCTGCTGCCTGATGTCCAGTGTCTGAAAATTGTTGTTTGTATATTTTATTCAGTTTCTTAATTGCCTAAGAGGGGAGAGTAAATCCATTCCCTCTTATTCCGTCTTGGCTAGAAGCAGAAAACCAGCAGAAAGGAGCGTGTAGAATGGTCCTCAGACTAACGCAGGGCTAAGAACAGTGTATATTCCCAACAGCCCGAGCAGAAACCTCATATACAGGGGCCACCAGAAAGAGTTTTCAGAAGGGGATTGCCTCAGCAGTGGAGCCAAATTAGCCCTAGAATGAAGGCTACTCTGGATCCTACCTTATAAAACTTGAAAAAGTTAAACTTTTTCCAAGTAAATTGTATCCCAGAGTAAAGTCCAAAAACTTTTAAATTATTTAAATGAAAATAAGATTTACAATGTCTGACATCCAGTCAAATATTATCAGGCATACAAAGAAGGAGGCTAATACTGCCCATAATGAGGAGAAAAAGCAATCAGCAGAAACAGACCCAGAAATAACACAGGCGATTGAATTAGACAAGGACATTAAAATAGTTATTATAAATATACTCCATGTATTCAAGAAAATAGAGGAAATTGTGAGCATGTTAAGGAGAGAGAGAGAAGATGTGAAAAATGTAACATAAAAGGAGGCTATATGATAGAAAGTGACCAGGGCAGGGGTGGATAGGCACTGCATTTATTAGGGCGGTCAGGGTCCTCGCTAAAGAGGTGATATTTGAGCTTACACCTATCTAGCCACAGGAAGGACATTTCAGGCAAAGACAATAAACTAGTGCAAGTCCCTGGGGTGGGAATAGTCTGGTCGTGTTCTGGGAATATATGAGGCTGTGGTGGCCAGAAAGAACACAGTGAGCAGGACGAGTTGTGTAAGGGGAGGCTCAACAGGTCGGCTGGGGGGCTATGTTGGACCTTGCAGGCTGTGACAAGGAGCTGGACAGACTTCCAAGTGTAATGGAAACCTGCTGAGAGGCTCAAAGCAGGGGATTGGGAAGGACTGTGTGGTGTTTTAAAAATATTACTTTGGTTGCTTTGTGGAAAAGAGACTATATGGGAGGCCAAGAGTGGAAGCCAAAAAGAAATCTTAGAAAGTTCTTTCTCTATGTGACATGAGAGCATAAAGGCCATGGGAAGAATTAGGTGAGAATCTTTGTTCATGCCTCATAGCAAGTGATGTGACTTTATCTGTGCATGCATATATTAAATCATGAAAGGTTTGAGGTTTTATAAAGACTGAGTCCTTTGCATTTTTGGTTAACTTAAAGGAAGTTACTCAGTACTGCATCCTTACTCCCAAGTCAACAGTCAGTAACTCAGAGGATCATTTATGTAATTTCACAGTTCATTAGTTAGTGAGGTGTTAAGTAGTTAGTGAGGCGTTAAGTTTGCAGACAGCAGCTTTCTTATTTTTTTCTTTTGAAATTCTTGGACACACCTGAGGAATTCCTTAAAGTGCCATAATGAATTATTGCACAATAAATTTGCTTAAGTAAGTTAAAGTTCTACATTTATGTCTTTGAGCTCAGTTACATATTTACCTTTTGTGTCTTTCATATCCTTCAGGGCACTGACCAGGCATTGAAAGAAATATTGTGAGGGTGGTTGTTGGTTTTTTATACATTTAAGTAATGGGGTAACTTGTAAATGTACATAAACTCAGTCATAGCGACTGCTCCTCTAGGAGTTAAAGTCCACAATTGCTCATTTTCAGGGTTTTTCTCCAGTTTATTCAACAATTATCGAGTCAGCTGGGCAGCTGGCACTGTAGTTACAGAAATAAATAGAACATGCAGAAAGTTCTCCATGGGGGCGGGCAGTTGGTGGGAACAGGAGACAGGTGAGAGGTGTCTGATACGTTGGTGAGTGTTAGTTCCCTGTTTGCTCCAGTTGATCATGATATATCATGTTTTTTCAAATATCAGTGATAGTTCTTATCTTCCACCAAACATGATAGAGCTGATAATGAAAATCTTGCCCACAGAATTGAAGCAGAACAGAATGACTTGTGACTGTGTTGCCTTGTGCTTACATTTCATTTCCTCTGTCTTTGTTAACTTGTATAATAAGATATTAATAATTAGCTAAGGCCGGGCGCGGTGGCTCACACCCGTAATCCTAGCACTCTGGGAGGCCAAGGCGGGCGGATTGTTTGAGCTCAGGAGTTCGAGACCAGCCTGAGCAAGAGCGAGACCCCGTCTCTACTAAAAATAGAAAGAAATTATATGGACAGCTAAAAATATATATATATATAGAAAAAATTAGCCGGACATGGTGGCGCATGCCTGTAGTCCCAGCTACTCGGGAGGCTGAGGCAGGAGGATCGCTTGAGCCCAGGAGTTTGAGGTTGCTGTGAGCTGGGCTGACTCCACAGCACTCTAGCCCGGGCAACAGAGTGAGACTCTGTCTCAAACAAAAAATAATAATAATAATAATTAGCTAAAAGTAGATGGTGTGTGAGATATGATTCCTCAGGCTTGCACAGCAAATTATTATTATCCTTGTTCATATTCACTTGAATTAGAATGTGCTGTTTCAGATTCATATACCTCTGTTGATCAGGGTATGTCATACTTTCATGATACATAACTTCCCTTTTTGGGTTGTCTTCATAAATTTCAGGGTAATTTTTACATTTTGATGTGGGTAATTAAGGCCATATGTAAAAATAAGTTGCTATTTATAAGTCCATAGCCCACAGTATATTAATCAAGTGGGAAAAGAATTAGGGGTTGAATCTTCTCCCATTTGCTTGGTTTTTATAATGTCCTGTGCTTGGGAGAAATCTGAGGCTTTTGTGTCTCTTCTGCCTGACTTAACCCTCTTCATTCTTTAATATCTGGTAGAAATTCTGTATCTTTCATGAAGCTTTCTTTACCCTTCCCAAATTTATAGTAGTTCCCCCGCTATTGGAATATCTTTGACATTTTCCATCTGTCACATAAATTGAGTAGCTTTGCCTTTAATAAAATGTTAAGTTGAGGCCAGGACTGTGGCTGGCATGCCATTGGACCCCTTGGTGGGAACTCAACAAATTGTTCTGCTCTGAAACTGAACAAATGGGCTGCATATTTGTGATTTTATAACTCATAGAGAAGGAGATGCCAGTGGAAGTAGCGGTATTTGTTATTTTAAAAGCTTGCTGTTGATTCAGACCCACTATAACCTCTATGCCTCTAAGCGAACAAATCTTATTTTTTTCCAAATTGCATTTTTCTTTGAACTATGTATGTTGAGATCTTCCCATGCCTGGATTTAGTCACCTAATTCTTTTACTGTACAAAGTATTTCACTATATGGAAAGATTATAAATTCTTTAACTAGTCCCTTAGACTAATTTTAACAAGAATAATTTAAAACTTCTAGTTTTAAAAAGTTAATAATATACATATGAAAACAAAAAGAAAAGTGACTTTCATTTGACATGAAGGTGTAATATTTTTGTTTCCTAATCCAAGACATTGTGATGGCAAAAAAAAAAAAAAAGCAGGTTTTTTTTTTTTTTATTGTTGTTTAGCATGTTCTGTTCATGGGAAGAAATCAGAATTGTATTTGAAAAAATTACTTGAATAAAAAAGTAAAACAATGTAGAATACAAAACAGCAACTCCAGGTGTGACTGTGTTTTTTCCTAAGGATAAGTAGTGTGATTTTACTGGGCAGCAATAGGGGAGTGCATCTTACTATTAGATTTTTTTAAGTCTCTGCTTTCCCTTCCTTTTTTTTTTTTTTTTTTTTTAATTTTTTAATTTTTTTTTTTTTTTATATTTTGAGACAGGGTCTCTCTTGCTGCTTCTTTTATTTTTATTTTTAGAGACAGGGTCTCACTCCATTGCCCAGGCTGGAGTACAGTGGTGCAATCGTAGCTCACTGTAACTCTTAAACTCCTGGGCTTAAGGGATCCTCCTGCCTCAGCCTCCCAAGTAGCTAGGGTAGCTAGGACTACAAGCGGCACCACCATGCCTGGCTAAATTTTAAATGTTTTATGGAGATGGAGTCTCGGTGTGTTGCCCAGGCTTGTTTTCCCTTCTTGTTCAATGAGAAAAGTGATACGACTTGCTCAGGTGATGGTCTCATATAAATCAAAGTCAGGATTTAATAACAGCATTTCCAGTTTTATTCTTAACCATCTGAGCAAGAGTGCCTCTCTGAAGAGTCAGGGATAAAAATGATATATATGGAGTTTTTTTTAATGCAAGATCATTGTCTTGCAGATACAGCTGAGATTTATTAACCCGCTGAAAAATTTAAGACGTCTTGGAATCAAAATGGTAACAGATATCTTTTTGGATTGGGAATCCTATCAGTTCAGAACAGAAGAAATTGATGCTGTGTTTCATGGTGCAGTTTGGCCGCAGGTAAACTTTGATTTCTACATTCTGCCCAGACATCTTTTGTTTCTTCCTTTATTATTAATTCGTAGCATAATCTGCTACCCAGACATGTGGGAAGTTTTTAGACACTTTTCTTTGCCTTCAATACCACCTGAAGCTCAAGAGTTAGTTTCTGCAACACAGTGGCATTTATACTTAAGGCTAATTTCAATATGATTGTGTCTCTTAAGCAAATACAATGTAACTTTTGTAGCACCTCACATAACATTGCTGCTGGCTTTTGACAAGCATGAGGGAAAATACACAGGTGTTTTTATTACCTGTTTCCTTGTTTGATTTCTCCAGTTGTAACCCATAGGTGATGAAAACTGGTATGGTTAAAGACTATAGGAGAGACTCGATTATAGAAAATATCTCTAGCTGCTTGAACTCTCAGTCATTCCTGACCATTTGAAACCTAAAATACCTGGTTCCTTTCAAGCACCTGGCATTTCCATGTGTCACCTTTGCCATTTTTCCTGGGTAGCTATTTTGGATCCCTTTATTTTTTTCCATAATCTGTCCTTTAAATGTTATTCACTGTCCCTTGGCTTTTCATTTTCTGCTGTGATTTCTGTGCTTCCTCTGCTTTTTGTTTGTGTTTTCTCTATAATTCTTGTACATGTTTTTATTTGGTATTCTGTTTTTATTTGTCTTCTAGATCAACAGGCTTGGATCTGAGAGTCAGTATTCTCCTACTCCTCTGCTGAAACTAATTAGTATCTGGAGCAGAAATGCAAGGTAACCTTTTTTTCTTTTCCTTTAAACAGAGCAATGTTTTAGATTTAGCTAGTAAAAACTAGTCTAGGAAACTAAAATGTAACTTAAGGTCTTTCTGTAAGTGAGTTACTTTAGGTGCAGTTAAAGAGAATGAGGCAGCTGAGTAAAAGCATGGAAAGATCTCAACATACATAGTTTAAAGAAAAATACAAGTTGCTACACAATATATATAGTGTGGTCCAGGAAAAAAATGCTTTTACATCAAAACTAATAATTTTGCAATGTTTATAGTTTGATTAAAACTTGAAAATTAGAAGTATTAGAATTGATAGGGGCCAGGCGCGGTGGCTCACGCCTGTAATCCTAGCACTCTGGGAGGCTGAGGCAGGTAGATCATTTGAGCTCAGGAGTTCGAGACCAGCCTGAGCAAGAGCAAGACCCCGTATCTACTAAAAAAATAGAAGGAAATTAGCTGGACAACTAAAAATATATAGAAAAAAATTAGCTGGGCATAGTGGCGTGTGCCTGTAGTCCCAGCTACTCGGGAGGCTGAGGCAGAAGGATTGCTTGAGCCCAGGAGTTTGAGGTTGCTGTGAGCTAGGCTGATGCCACGGCACTCTAGCCTGGGCAACAGAGTGAGACTCTGTCTCAAAAAAAAAAAAAAAAAAAAGAATTGATAGGGATGTGCTTCCAATGTATGTAATAATTATGTCAGCAGTTTGATTTGTCCTGACAAAGGGAGAAACAGAATGTGAAACATACCAGGTAGTTATATCATCACATGAACATTACCATTTCCTTCGTGCTTGCTTAAAGATAAAGCTGACTTGTAATTGGCATTCTATGTCTTTTTCCCGGTTCCTCTTTGAAAATCAGAAAAACTTCACAGGCTTTGTAGGCTTTCTAGACGATTGTCTTCTTTGTAAAACTCCATCTAAATATACCTACAGCTCTCAAGGTCAGAAATAGTTTTTGAGTCAATGATGTTAAAATCGTAGCCTTGGTTTTTACAAAATTGGGATCATACTGTATAACTGGCTTTTGACTTTGTTTTTTGAGGTATCATTATATCATGAACACTTTCCTGTGTCATTAGTCTTTAAAAAGAAACCAAAAACCTTGACATTGTCTTTCTCAGGAAAACCTGTTTATTTTGCTAGTAGGAAAATAGCATTTATTTCCCAATTTGACACAGCAATTTCATATCTTTTTTTTTAATCACTGAACATTTATAAGCAACACTTTATAGGCATACTTGAGAAATGTGTCATAACCATGTAATTTTAATGCAAGTAAGCCATGTAGGACTTTCATCCAGGAATACTTTACAGCAGGTACTCGGTTTTATATTAGTTGGGTCCTTATTCAAAGTATAGCTCTATGTTATTGAATGCCACTTCATTCTCTTCTGCAATTTCCCAGTTTTTTGGTTGGGGAAATAGAAACCACATAGCAATAGAGGAGGTAGGCAGCAGAACATTTTTTTCTTTTTTTTTTTAATTTTTTAAAATTTATTTTATTTTTTTGAGACAGAGTCTCACTCTGTTGCCTGAGCTAGAGTGCCGTGGCATCAGCCTAGCTCACAGCAACCTCAAACTCCTGGGCTTAAGCAATCCTACTGCCTCAGCCTCCCAAGTAGCTGGAACTACAGGCATGCGCCACCATGCCTGGCTAATTTTTTTCTATATATATTTTTAGCTGTCTAGATCATTTCTTTCTGTTTTTAGTAGAGACGGGGTCTTGCTCTTGCTCAGGCTGGTCTCGAACTCCTGACCTCGAGCGATCCTCCCACTTCGGCCTCCCAGAGTGCTAGGATTACAGGCATGAGCCACCGTGCCCGGCCCAAATTTTAAATTTTAAAGTAATTTCCCTTTTGAGTAATCTTATTAATGTTCATAAACACACACATATATATTTGTTAAAGTCGTGAAAATTCATATGGACATGTTTTTAGAAATAAACATATTGAGAAATAAAATGATTATTATAATGTTTTTTCTTGCAGATATTTCCCTTTTCTGGCTAAACAGAAGCCTGGTCACCCAGAATGTGATATCCTGACCAATGTTTTTGCAATTCTCTCAGCAAAGAATCTCTCTGATGCCACGGCCAGTATTGTAATGGATATAGTCGATGACCTTCTTAACCTTCCAGATTTTGAGCCCACAGAAGCAGTTTTGAGCTTGCCAGTAACTGGATGCATATACCCTGACATAGCAGAAAATGCAGATGGTATGTATGCCAGCAAAACAAATGACTTTTGAGGTAGCAGTTGTTTTCTCAGAAAAGCAAAAGTCAATAGAATTTGACTTTCTTAATTGCTTGTGCTGCTGGGCATGGTGGCTCACACCTATAATCTCACTTTGGGAGTCCAAAGCAGGAGGATCACTTGAGGCCAGGAGTTTGAGACCAGCCTGGGCAACATAGCAAGACCCTATCTCTACCTTCCCCACCCCGCCAAAAAAAATTAGCCAGGTGTGGAGACGCATGCCTGTAGTCCTAGCTACTTGGGAGGCTAAAGCAGGAGGATTGCTTGAGCCCAGGAGTTTGAGGTTATAGTGAGCTATGATTATGCCACTGCACTCCAGCCTAGGTGACAGAGCAAGACCCTGTCTTAAAAAAAAAAAAAAAAAAAGCAATAGCTTATGCTTATAAGTTTCTTTTCTCTGGGAATTAATACTAATTTATATAAACTGAATTTTCTTTGCATTTATAGAAATGCAGATTATTTACTCTCCAGGTAGTCTCAACTATCCTCCAGGAAATTATTAAATGGTTTCTCCTGTCATGTCTCTGAATTCTGCTTACTATATTATCCCAGCGATTCCCATTTTGTTACCAAAAACGTTTTATATAAAGCCTCAGGGGCCTCATATAAGTTTTTAATTTAGCTAGTGATGTAGCTGTTTAGAGTAAGAAGAAAGTTACTTAATCTTCAGAGTTGAAATTTAAGTAAATGTTCATAGTATTAATAGTGAAGTGCTTTCCTTATCATCATGAAGATATTGTACAATTATGCTTTAAGAGAGTTTGTTAACATCAAAACATTAATCACTATCTATTTTAGAGTCTATCACAATAGGAGGAAGATTAATTCTACCTCATGTACCTGCAATTCTTCAGTATCTCAGCAAAACCACAATAAGTGTAGAAAAGGTGAAAAAGAAAAAGAACAGAGCACAAGTCAGTAAAGAACTTGGCATTCTTTCAAAGTAAGTAACATATTGATAAAGATAACATTACCATCCTTGGTTTTCATGTTTTTTGAAAAATGTTATCTTGTTTTTTAGTTGTTTGAGCCTGGTAATAAGAAGCTAAAAAGATTTTCAGTATTTTAAATGCGCTCCACTTTTAAGTTAATGCAGAATTTTCTTTCTCTGCTGGAATAATTAGAAACCTTTTATGGCATCTGCTTTCATTAAATTATATTAAAGGAACAGATTTTTCAAAATCCTAAAGTAGACTAATAGATTTGCTTGTTTAGCCTTTGCATATTTTGTTTAATTAAAATTTTTAGTTTTGTGGGATCACATAGTTTTTTGTTTTTTAGTTTAATTGATAAAAATAATTAAAAGAGCAGATTGTTTTAATTGTTTTTTAGGAGTGAAGATCTTGTAAGGCGTTTTAAAGGGTCAATTTGGCAATAGGCCTAATAGCATATAATTGTGATTTCTGTAAATGACAAGGTTAGTAAACCTGAGTGTAAGAAATGATTCTATCTTAAATTTTAAATTGACCATTACAGGGCTTAGTTGTTGAAAATTTATTTTTTCTGTTAACTTTCAGCAACATCAACAAAAAATTTTATATTAGAGTCCTCTAGAAACTTCTTTGCCATGTTTTATTTATACTATTACATTTTTAAGTTATGCAGAATGGGAAACCATGCTAAATACACTCATTAAATGTCATCACTGGCTACATGGTAGTGGAAAGACGATGAAAGGAGATTAGGTACCAGAAAGACCAGAGTTTGAAAGACCTGCTCTACTTTTCCTAGCTGTGTGACATCAGCTTCTCTGAGTTTCAGTTTTTCTCTGGGCAAAATGGGGCTAATGATTCCTACACTGCAGGGCTATCGTGGGTATTAAATTGAAATACTGTACATAAAACCTTAAGTCTTCGCACTTAAAAATGTTATTTCTTTGCAAAATAAAAAGTTACTATTTGTGGGATTATATCACTAGAGTTCACTATAACCCACCTACACAATCAGATACTGCAGAAGAAATAGAGCAGTAGCTATGAGCTTGATGTTGGAGAGGAATAAGGATGAGCACTGCTAAATGGCAGAATTAAACTTTGTATACGTACACACATGCTTAAAATCCTCCTGTGTATTATTGGAATGTTGAAATTGTGTCTTTAGTCCCTGATGTGTTTTTTCTGCAAAAGGTTTAATTTCTTAGAGAAATACTCTTAGCTTGTATGTCTTCCTTACATATCCGTTTTTTTCCTTCTTTAGGATCAGCAAGTTTATGAAAGACAAAGAGCAGAGTTCTCTACTCATTACACTTCTCCTTCCTTTCCTCCACCGTGGCAATATTGCTGAGGTACAAACCCATAGACATTTACTTTGTCTTCGGAGTGGCACTTTATCACTAGGTTTATTTGTGAGCAACAGTTTTACTGGTTAGATTCTGTGATACATTTGTCCCGAAAAAACTTAAAAGACTTTTAAACAGAAATAAAAAACTAGAAATTGAGGGAGAAATCAGGACCAAAATAGGAATGTCCAGAAGTTTCTAGAATAGGAAAGAAGGTGGAGACATCATCATCCACCATCATGTATTACAACAGTATATGTAAGTGTTATCCCCTTTATCTCCTTTGTTTAGCTTCTGATTCATTTCAGGATTTTTGTTCTCTCCCTCTTTCACTTTTAATCAGTAACAAACTTGAAGCCCAAGAAGTGTATATTGTTTAATCTTAACTATGGATCACAGTGGCAAAACTGAATGAAAATCTAACTCTTAATATTCAGAAGTAGCTAAGAGTTTCTAATATGATTTTCAAACCCTAGTTCAATCTTAAGAGTCCTCCAGCAGCTCAAGCTCATTTATAATGCCTCAGGAGTGATACTGAACATTTCTTACCACATATAGTTCAGTTTAGAAAACCACAGATCAGTAGACAACTGGAAGTGTGTACAGTCGGCTGTCTATATCCACGGGTTGAGCATTCATGGATTCAACCAACCGTGGATTGAAAATATTTGGGGAAACCAATAAAAAAATAATACAACTTTTAAAAATACAGTATAACAACTATTTACATAGCATTTACATTTTATTAGGTATTATAAGTAATCAAGAGATGATTTAAACTATGCAGGAGGGTATTCGTAGGCTATATGTAAATATTATGCTGTTTTATATAAGGGACTTGAGCATCTCTGGTGTTTGGTATGTGTGAGAGTCCTGGAACCAATCCCCCTTGGCTACCAAGAGATGACTGTACTTTTCTTCAGCAAGTTCATTTTTTGGGCTCTTTTTTGACCACACAATAGAAGAAATTATGTTTCAAAACCAAGTTGTATATTCTCTTATTAGAATTAAAGGAAGAAAAAAATGTTATGCACATTATTATGGGTTTTATGGTAAGTTAAAATGCTAGAACCTTTTAAAAGACTATGAAATAATTTTTCCAATTACTACTTTTACTTCTTATCCATATTTTCTATGCTATAATATATTAAGGTATAAGTTGACCAGTTTTATAAATTACTGAAATACAATTTCTCTTAATATTTCTTCTCAAGGATACAGAGGTTGATATTCTAGTGACAATACAAAACTTGTTAAAACATTGTGTGGACCCTACAAGCTTCCTCAAGCCTATAGCAAAACTCTTCTCAGTTATTAAGAACAAATTGTCAAGAAAATTACTTTGCACTGTTTTCCAGGTCTGTAATATTTATTTTTACTCCAAATCACCCTTTTCTTTAAAAGATAACTAGAACATGTAAAGCATATTAACGACTTTCTTTGTGCCAATTTGAAGTTTTTATATGGATTTGAGTGGGGGCCAGGTGCTGAGGGGAGGAGGGCAGAAAAGTTAAGGTTTTATTTACTGATAAATGTACTGTTTTCTTTCCTTTTAGACTCTTTCTGATTTTGAGAGTGGATTAAAATATATTACTGACGTTGTCAAGGTAAGAAAGGAAGGTTTCTCTTTGGCTTCAAAAGTACTATCATTTTTATGTATTTAAGATTTATATGCATTCAGTTATATCATTTCAATGGCATTTCTTATAGCTTAACGCCTTCGATCAAAGACATCTTGATGATATCAACTTTGACGTTCGCTTTGAAACCTTCCAGACCATCACCACTTACATTAAAGAAATGCAGACCATTGACATTAACTACCTGATTCCAGTTATGCATAATTGTTTTTATAATCTGGAGGTAGGTTTTATAGCAACAATTATCTGGAAGCACTTTGAAAAATCAAACAGTTACATATTATAATAGGGAAATTCATAGAGACAAGTAAATTAGTGGTTACTGAGGGCTGCAGGGAGGGAGGAATGGGGAGTGACTTCTGATGGGGGTTAGGTTTCTTTTGAAGGTGATGGAAATGTTCTGAAATTAGATGGTAGTGATGGTTGCACAACCTTCTGAATATACTAAAAACCATTGAATTATAAACTTTTTGAATGGGTGGATTTTATGGTATGTCAATTATATCTCAATTTTTTAAAGTTATGTAACTATTACTTGAAAGTTTAACCTTTTTATTGAAGATATGGTAGAAATAAAAGATGTTTGGATTATATTAAGTGCCATGTTGCTGAACTGAATTAAAATCCAAAAATGGGGAAGATGAAACCCTTCGTTATTGTTAACCATATAGTAGCATCAGTAATCTCTTCGTGGCATCTTATAGTTATTCATCTGATACTAAGGATTATGTAATATATAAAAAAATAATCTCCCCATTTGGGACTCATTCTTCATATATTGTGCCAAATTCAACACAAGGAATTCCAAGTCACTGCTCAGTTGACTGGTTTGGGAATATGTTCTCTACACTCATTACCTATATTGCTCAAACCAGGAACTCTAAGGCAACTATCCAAAATTACACCAGCCAACTCTGTCCTTTTCAGTAATGACCTGATATTGAATATTGAAAAACTGACATAGTGAAACTTTTATTCTGCTTGCTTTGGGAAGTAGAACTAATTAACAAGTACATTTCATAGTACTTCCTAAAATGAAATGGAACTTCTCAGTAAGCATGATCTTTTTCAAAATCATTTATAGTATTATGTTTCTCACAACCCTGCATTTTTTGTGGGACCTTTCTCAGTAGAGATTTTCACACAGAGCTGTGACAAAATTCTGTAGATGCTTGCATTGGAAAATAATATTCCATGCTGTGGTTATTACTTAGAATAACTCAGGTTTTTTTCTTATCTCCAGTTAGGAGATATGTCTTTAAGTGATAATGCCACCATGTGTTTGATGAGTATCATTAAAAAGCTAGCTGCCTTGAATGCCACGGAGAAAGAATATAGAGAAATCATTCATCGTTCACTCCTGGAGAAACTGAGGAAAGGGTTGAAAAGCCAGACAGAGGTATTGTAACTTTGTCTTTTAAGCACTACTCTCTGAGGTTGTGTTTTATTTTGTTTCCCCAATTCTGCTGTTGTGTAGGAAAGCAGCCCAGCTTAGTACATTTAGGTAAAATACTTGATTGTTTAGTCACCAAACTAAGAAGGAGACTGGGAAGGAGAGCAGTCACTTTTGATTTTTTAACAATGGAAATGTTTTACTTTTAAAAATTTTTATGTCTTTTTTTTTTCTGTGTTTCCTCATATTATCTAGGAAAGAAATTCTTTTTAAAATAAAAGTATTTATTTTCTTCATTTGATGTTTGCAGAGTATTCAACAGGATTATACCACGATACTTTCCTGTTTAATTCAAACATTTCCAAATCAACTGGAATTTAAAGACTTGGTACAGCTTACCCATTACCATGATCCGGAAATGGACTTCTTTGAGAACATGAAGCATATTCAGGTAGATGACAGTTCCGCTTTTTCCTGCATACAAAATAGGCATTTCGAACAATTCTGCCTCATTTGGAAAGACGTGTTTTAACTTTTCCAAAAGGCTTAAGCTTCTCATTTTGATCTTCATGATCATCGGTCAGATTCGCATATAAGATGATCATTTCCTGGACTCATTCTTTGGTGGTATCACAAACCACAATTAATAATAGTGTCACCTTTCCCTGGCTTTTCCTAAGACTTTTAAATGCTTTGGGTCCAGTATTAAACAAATGCTAGGGATTATGTCTCTGGAAGCAAATCAAGGCACAGGTGTTTGCTCATATGACACATGGACTGTGTTTCACTCCTTTAACCTTGTCATAGAAAAAGAATATGATACTGAAATGGAGCTGGTTGTAGGTGAGACTATTCAGTAACTGATTTGTATTTTATCTAACTCCTAGATCCACAGAAGAGCAAGAGCCTTGAAGAAACTGTCAAAACAACTAATGGAAGGCAAAGTTGTTCTGTCTTCTAAATCTCTTCAGAATTACATCATGCCTTATGCCATGACTCCAATTTTTGATGAGAAAATGCTCAAGGTAGGGCATTAGATCTAGAAACCAATAAACTTCTACCCATACCATGGCACACTTTGCCAAAATGTAGATGGAGTTGGTGACATCCATATTGATGTTGTCACCATAATTAGAAACTTAGAATAGTTCTAAAGCCCCTGGAACTATGCCTGGCACAAATTTATACTGGGTATAGATTCTAGATTGACAGGTTGGTTTTTTGTTTTTTTCTTTCAGTACTTTAAAGATGTCTCTCTGCTGTCTTTTGGCTCATATTGTTTCCAATGAGAAGTTATTCCTAACTTTGTTCCCCTGAATATAATATATGTATATATATGTTTTTACTGTTTTTAAAAATTTCTCTTTATCACTCTTTTTTAAGCCATTTGTTTATGATGTGCCTTAGTGTAGTTTCCTTTATGATTCTTGTGCTTGGGATTCATTGAGCATCTTGGATCTGTAGATATGTAGTTTTTATTAAACTTGGAAATTTTCAGCCATTATTTCTTTAAATATATTTTTGGGTCCTCTTCTTGCCTTTGGAGACTCCAGTGTATTTTAGTGGGCAACTCAGAGTTGTCCCATAACTCACTGAGGCTTTTGTATTGGTTAGTTTTGTTTCATTATTTAGTAATTTTTTTCTGGGTTTATTTTGTTCCATTTTCTCTTGCTATGTGTTCAGATTTACTGATCTTTTCTTCTGCACTGTCTCATCTGCTATTAATTTCATCCAGTGTCTCTTCCCTCTCAGAATTGTCTTCTGGGTCTCTAGAAGTTCAACTTTGGCCTTTCTTTATCTTCCATGTCTCTGTTTAACATGCTCATGCTTTCTTCTCCCTTCCTTTTTTTTTTTTTATATTAATGTTTTAATTACCTGTGGCTATATTAAAATTTTATAACTCATTGTCAAAAGCTGTTATAAAACTTACACAGCAAGAAACCAAATGGAGTACAACCATAAGTAACATATATTGAGTTTAAGGGGATTTTTTGATCAAAAATAAGCCATCAGATTATAAATGCCCTCTCCCTTCTTGATACGGTTATAATCAATTGTTTTAATGTCTTTGTCTACTAACTCTGTCATCTGTGTCATTTCTGGGTCTGTCTTATTGGTTGATTTTTTTTTTCTTCTCATTAGAGATATTTTTCTGTTTCTTTGTGTGCCTGATAATTTTTTATTAGATGCCAGACATTATGAATTTTATCTTACTCGGTGCTGGGTATATATGTACATCTTTACGTATTCTTGAGAATTATTCTTGGATGCAGTTAGGTGACTTGTGAATAGTCTGGTCCTTTTGAGGTTTACTTTTAAGCTTTCTTAGGCAGGGGCTAATATGGTCCTACGACTGAGGCATTACCTTTCTGAGTTCCTGAGTACCTAATGCCCCACATACCATGAGGTTTTTCACTCTGGCTGATAGGAACATGAACCAGTCTCATCCTTATACGGTCTTTGATGATTGTTTCTTCAATTCCTTTTTGGTGGTTCTTTCCCCGTCTCTTTCTTACTCATGTATAGTGATCAGTGCTCAGCTGAAGACTCAAGGGACTTGCTCTCTGTGCAGCTTCCTCCCGTATAGCTCTCTTCTCTCTGATACTCTGCCCTGTGCACTCCAGCAGCCATAACCTCAACTCTGTCTCCTTAACGCAAGGAGACCACCGGGCTCTCTTTGGGTTTCCCTTCCTGTGCTGCAACCTAACAATTCTCTCCACACAGTAAATTGGGGTAATTATAAGGCTCACTTCATTTGTTTCCTTTCTCTCAAAGATCAGTATCCTGCACTGTTTGATATCCAAAGTCTAAAAACTGTTACTTCATACATTTTGGCTGCTTTTCTAGTTTAAGGCATAAAGGTAAATCCAGTCCCTGTTCTCTGTCATGGCCTGAAAGAGATGTCTCTGAGGCAGTGTACTTTTGCTTGCTAAGTAGTGCAATATATTAGTTTTTGACATTGGTCAACTTTTGTGCATTGAATTTGCTTCATTCATTGTATGTAATCCTAAACCCATCAAGGAGGTCTGAGTGGAAACGAGTCCAAAATATGTTAATAAACCAAGTTAGCCATGTATTTTATTAGCAAATACTTGTTCTGGCATTGATGCTCTTGATTTATTTTACAGCATGAAAATATAACCATTGCTGCCACAGAGGTTATTGGAGCCATTTGCAAACATCTCTCTTGGTCAGCATATATGTATTACTTGAAACACTTCATTCATGTCTTACAGACAGGACAGATCAATCAAAAGTTGGGTGTCAGGTATGGTCAATTTTTGTGATTTTTTTGTTTTGTTTTATTTTTAAAAAATTTTCAAATGTTTCTTATTTTGTTCTGAAAATGTAATTTTTAAAATATTTACTGAATGAGTCTATAATTGTATCTACTTTTATCTTTTACTAACGAGGTTATGCTAATGCTTGTTAACACACTGACTGCCACACTAGAAAAAAAAATTTTTCCCTGGGGCCACAGTGTTTTATTGTGAAAATAGATAAAAGCTTTGAAAACAAATGATCCTTTCTAACTTAATGAAAAATGTGTTGTTTTTTAATGTTTTCTGTGCGTGAGTTATATGCAGCTTGAAAAATAGTTCACATGGCTCAAGATAAAGAGACGTATGAGTTACATATGCTTCACGAGGCCCCGGACTCAAAACTAGCATGAGTTAAACACAACTCACATGGCAATTAGTGTGTTCAAGTCAAAAATACTGATAAAAATAATTTTAATGTTTATTAGACTTCAGATTTCCTCTCCTTATTTCTTTTTTTATACCAACCAAGAATGAACTTGGAAAATTTCCTCTCCTTATAATAGTCAAATGATCAAAGGATATTGATAATCAAATGAACATTTCTGTGTACCTTTTTTTTTTTTTTAAACAGTTTGCTAGTGATAGTGTTAGAAGCATTCCACTTTGACCACAAAACTCTGGAAGAACAAATGGGAAAAATGCAGAATGAAGAAAGTAAGTTTTTAAACGTTTCTTAAACTAGATTTTCTTTTTATTCTGGGATAATTTATGATAGTGAATTAAAGATGGCAAAATTGAACTTATTCCTCTTTTCTGCTCTTATAGCAGTGACTAGTTAATGAGTCAGAAGGAAGCTAAAATGATTTAAGTATTCTTGTAAAACCTATTTAACTATTGAGAAGGCCATTCTAAATTGTATTAGTGAAAAAAATCTGAGCTGTAGATTATTTACCTAGAGATCCAGTTTTATTGTCTTGTGTGGAAAGAGCATTAAGCAATGAATGCAAAGAAAATTTAATAAAAGAAATAATAAAAATTAGAGCAGCAATTAATGAAATATAAACTAGATATAATAGAAAAGATCAACAGAGCTAAAAATAAATATTTGAAAAGATTACAAACTGGCAAATGCCTGACAAGATTGATCCATAAAAATATTAATAGAAGGCATAATAAATAAGATTAGGAATTAAAAAGGGTCACAATTAAATGACAAAGATAAAATAATATGATCTTTGCATTTATAAATTTGAATACATGAGATGTGCAGATTCTTAGAAAATATAATATAAAGATTGACTTTAGAAGATAATAAAAAATCCTAATGAATCTCTAACCATTAAAGAAATTGCATCTGCAGTTAAAAATCTCCTCATAAAAATACCAGGCACGCAATGTTTTATAGGCAAGTTTTACCAAACATTTAAGGAATGGATGATTTCAATTATACCAGCTATTTCAGATGATTGGAAAAGAGGAAGCACCCATTACGTCATAATATTGGTATAACTGCATACCAAAAGTTGACAGACGCTATGAGTGAAATATTCTAACCGGTCTCATTCATTAATATAGATATAAAAAATCTTAAGCCAAATATTTGCTAACCAAATTCCACAATCAATAAAAGCATTTAAAAACATGTCCATGTTTTGGTTTATTCCAGGCATGTAAGGTTGGTTCAACATTGGATAATTAGTTAATGGAATTTCACACATTAGCATGTAAAAAACATATGATCATCTAGGTAGATGCAGGGAAACTATTTGATTAAATTTAGTGCCTATTGATGATGAAGAATGAATATCTAACAAAAGAATAGACAAATTCTCTTAACCTGTTAAATGATGTCTTTAAAAAACCTAATACAACATCATACTCAGTGGTAGAGGATTAAAAGCCCTACTGCTACTTGATAGTGAACATTGAACTAGAGGTTCTAGTCAGCACAGAAAAATAAGGAAAGGTTAAAACACTCAATAGGCCAATTTATCCTATTTATTTTGGCTAAAGGTACAGAAATATACTGGCCTTCAGTTTGCACTATTTTCTTTAGTCAGTTGAATTTACATTTTGCAACTTTGCATAAACATAAATGTTTTAAAATACTTAATTTCCTTAACTATTTCTTCTAACATAGTATAGTTACATTACTTATTCTAAACTAGCTCAAATTATCAAAGTTTAGTGGTGTCCAAATTCATATGATGTGATATATTCAAAAAGATAACTGAAATCTGGGTATGCTGTCTGTCCCAAATAATGTATTTGTTCCACCTGAGTGTTGCTCTCTTACATGCTGTTTTATTGATCCTGTGCCTTTGATATCTCCATTTAATACTGTCTAAAGTCACTTAACGAAAACAATTGCCAACTCCTTGTGATATTTCACAATATTCAGATTTTATTTTTACTTCTACTAAATTATTTTGTCCCTGAGAAAGATTGCACTGGGATATTTTATTAATGCCATAAGGGGGTTACATATTTTGGTTGTTTTAGAGACAACTTTTTTTTAACATCTTATATGAGGCATAGTTGTGATTAAGTCTAATCTTTTGCCCAGTTAGGGTGTCAGATAAGCAGGCTTACCAGCAAAGGCTGATTCTTAGTGTCTGAAGCACTAGGGAACTCAATGGGAATACTTCCCTCCCTTGGATTAGATTCATCTCATCTATGGAATTACGTACTCCAGGCATTGCTGATCTTGGGTTTCAGGTAGCTGTGAGGAATAGTGGTAGCTACCAGGGAGGTGCTGGACAAAAAAAAAAAAAAAAAAATCTTCTACCTCAAAACTTATCATCAACTTGCCACTGTATGGCTCCGCCCCTCAAACATCTCTTCTCCCTTCATTTTCCTCCATAGTTAACCTCTTCTGTACCACTCATATTGGCAAAGCAGCATGAAAAAAGAGCATCCATCCCATTATGATGCAACAAGAGCCCGACCTACTAGTTACTACTAGTTCCCAGCAGTCCCCTAAATTAACCTGAGTCAGAGCTGGACCAACCCAGGGTGCAGCATTGTCCTTTAGGATGAGAATAAAGGAGCATCACTGAGCTGTAGTTCTGTATGATGTTGAATTAAGAGTTGTCATTTTCTAGTTCTTAATTCTGCATGTTAGTAAAAATTGGTCAACAAAAATGAGACGGTGAGTCAAAAAGGATAGTGGTCTTTTTAAGGAAAGGGAAAATAAATTCATTGACAAGGAGAACAATGAAGTTTGGAACATTTATTGAGCACCTACCATAGGCTGAGCTTTTATAGACCTTATCTCATTTGTCCTCATGAAGGAATGTTACATGGACCTTAGTGTTGGTTACCTCATATTTTTGATATGAGAACTGAGGTTCAGAGACAAAGTAACTTTCCCAAAGCCAGTAAGTGAAATAAAGACTAGTAGCTACCATTTTTTGAAAGTCAGTGAAGTGTCAGGCACATATTTTAGGCAATTATAAACTTTATCTCATTTAGTCCTCACAATAGCTTTGCAAGGTAGGTGCATCTCCATTTTTACCTGTGAAGAAGCCAGAGCCCACTAGGGTTAAGTGAGCTGAGCATGATTACATGGTTTGTTGGCTGAGTCTAGTCTGGACTTCCCCCACAATACTGTGCTGCCTAATTTTCTTTAATAAGCTGAATCTTAGAATAAGGGACATTTCTGCATAAGAACTGTTGGCTGCCATGATGATTTTCATGCCCATGAATGCAGGTTTTTGCTTTTGGAAACCTCCAGCCACAGTACTTTGGAAGCTTTCTTTGGTTAAGACCTTCCTGCCCCCAGCCTCCTTGTGTGTTCCCACATTACCTTGCACTTGCTGTTCCACATTCTTTTATATTAAATAGTTGGCAGTTTATTTGTCTTTGTCTCTCATTAGGCCCTAAACTGTGAGAAAGCAGAAACCATAGCCCTCTCATTTACTGCTGTTTGCTCAGCCTTTACCTTGCCTGCCCACAGTTGGTGATTAGCTATTTTTTATTGGAAGTTGGATTTCAGCGGGAAAGACTATTTACCACAACTGTATTGTTTCCTTATTTGATGTGACTTTTGTTGTTTATTAAACACAGACACAACTGAAGTGGCTGAGTTACCAGAGCAGGAAGCCATGGAATTAGAGCACACGGGTGAGGAGGAGAAGGAAAATACATGTAAGAGTCTCTCAGACAATGAAGAACTGGGAAACCCTGATCCAGCCGATTCTGAAGGGACATCGGCTAAGGAATCCGAGTGTGTCACAAAGTGTGTCCCCTTCCTGCCTCAGAATAAGGAAGAATTGGAGAGGACAATTAAAAACATCCAAGGGACCATAACTGGGGATATTCTGCCTAGGCTACACAAATGCCTTGCATCCACGGTAATAATTCTGTTTGGGGCCCAGCAGATCTGTGTGAACTCAGGTGTTGGTGGGGACCTGTCAGACTGAGGCTTGTAACAATTTGTCTTCAGTGTTTGGACTTCCTTTTATCACAGTTCACCTCCCTTGTCTTATCTCGTCAACCTTAGGCTCATCTCCTGCTGCAGCTAGGCAGTAATTCTCCTTCTATATCATTTTGATGTGGTAGATATGTGCTTTTCTGCCTCCAAAGTAGATGGTAAGAGACTACTATGTCCAAAAAAGGTTATTAAAAATTAGAGTATGTTTCTCTTTTCTACTTCTTGCCCACTTCTTTACTATTCACAATTCATCTTTCCCCGGTAACAGGGATAACGTTTAGCAGTGCATTCTCATGAAGCCGGAGCCTTTCCTTTCCTTCTCAGTGTAAAACATGGGCCAGCAAACTATGGCCCATGGGCTAAATTTAGCCTGTAGCCTATTTTTGTAAATAAAGTTTTATCAGAACACATTCATACCCATGCATTTACATGGTGTCTAATTCTGCTTTTTCATTACAACAGTAGAGTTCAGTGACTTCAACAGAGACCGTAAAGCCAAAAATACTGTCTGACCCTTTAAGGAAAAGTTTGTCAACCCCTGGTATAAAAATATTGATTTGGTCATTTTGTGTATTTGTAAATAAACCTTCTTTATTTGAGGCACTTGATTTATTATATACCAACAGTGTTACTCACACATTTGAAAGTCCCAATTGACACATATTTTATGTGAGTTTTCTGTACTTCATAGCAGTCTTAACCCACATCAGTGAAAAGTTGGCTTTATGTTTTTCTGGTGAGTCCTTTGAAAAATAGGGCATTCTTATTTCTATTATTTTTATAATTTTTAGAGATTTATTCTCAAATTACACAATTTAGTTTGTTTTTAAAGACACCAAACTCAGAAATGGGCTTAAGATCTACAAAAAGAGCTTGTCTTTCAACTGCAAGTTTGGAGTGCTGGTAGGTCCTTGATCCATTTATTTTCATTTTGGTTTAAGTTTAATCCAAAGTTTTCTTACAGACTAAAAGGGAAGAAGAACACAAGCTGATCAAGTCAAAGGTTGTGAATGACGAGGAAGTGGTTCGAGTTCCTTTAGCTTTTGCTATGGTTAAACTAATGCAATCCCTTCCACCAGAAGTTATGGAAGCTAATCTGCCAAGGTATGTTGTGTGGCAAATTAGAAAAGTTCAGTGAAACTCAGAAGTTGATTCTTTTCTTCCTGGCTTTTAAATATGTCAAGAAGAGAAGTACTGTCACAATTTGCTGTGGTTTAGAATCCTAACTGGAAAATTTGAGTTACGAGTAATTAAGATACAAAAGGATATTCATATGTTTATTTGCTTGTTTATTTGATTAGTCATTTTTCAACTTCTCATTTTCTAGTATTTTGCTGAAAGTGTGTGCTCTCCTCAAGAACAGAGCACAGGAAATTAGAGACATTGCACGCAGCACTCTTGCAAAAATAATAGAGGATTTGGGTGTACACTTCCTACAATATGTTTTAAAAGAATTACAGACTACCCTTGTCCGTGGATACCAGGTAAATTGCCTCATGTGCTTTATATTCAAGTTGGGTTAGAGTTCACATATTTGCAGCTTAAATACTGTAAGTCACTTCAAGAGCCCCTCACCAAAAAAAAAAAAAAAAAAGGATTTTTAAAAATTATAGAAAGCTAGGGGGAGTGGGCGGAAAAAAAATTATATAAAGCTCACCGCAAACATTTTAAATACAGGTGCTTCTCCACTTACAATGGGGGTTATGTCCCAACAAACCTATCATAAAGTCAAAAAATCATGAACTGAACCACTGTTAAGTCAGGACCATCTGTATATAAAAATAAAGATTACAAGTAGGTAAATCAGAAACTCTGCCTTTATGATCCAGTCTGTGGATTGACAAATAAGTGTGTTTCCTTAGCCTATGATTATTGGCTGATATTTACCATGATAATTTTACGGCACTAGAAGCAGCATAAAGAATGCAAAAAGCTTGAGAGGCAGCATAGCATAGTGATGCAGAACTGGGCTCTGGTTTACACTCCTGACTCTACCACTTCCTGCCCATCACTTCTCTGTGCCTCAGTGTCCTCCCCTGAAAAACACTGACAATACAGCACCAACACCATACATTGGGTGGATGAGGTGTCACTGATCTAATTCATATAAGGTATTAATACAGTAAGCTCTCAGTAAAATGTGAGCTGGGTTGCTGTTGCTTATTTGTTTCTTTCATAACACTTTATGTACCAGCTCTGATTATATTCAGCATTTGCAAGCTCCATAAATCACTGGTTGGTTTTTTAAAAGTTCAAGACTCTAGTGCCTTTCTTTATAAATCACAGGCCTGGTTTAGTCACAGTAAATCCTAAGCATGACAATGTGTTTCTGAACATCTTCTGTACAGAGTGGTCATTTGGTCAAAGGATTTAGGTAGTGATAGAAGTATGTGTCATTTATCAAAGCTTCTCCTGGCAATACCAGACATGTGAACTGAGTGCTCTCTTTGCAGTACTTCCTAGATCTTACATTTTTCTAGTGTGGTGTTCCTAACCATTCGTATTCTTACTGTGCATCTCATTTTAGGTCCACGTGCTGACTTTCACTGTTTACATGTTGCTGCAAGGCCTCACCAACAAGCTGCAAGTCGGGGATTTGGACTCTTGTTTAGGTATAATGATTGAGGTAAGCTTTATAGAGAGGAATTTCAAATTTTTTTTAAATGGGCAAAGCACACAAAAAAAATCAGTTCACAAAATAAGAAAGAATAATAGCCTACAAAAATGAAAATAATATATTGTCTCATCTTTTAGATTAGCTAAGACCCAAGTGAGATGGGCACTCTGTCATTGCCAGTGGGTCATAAATTGGTCTAATCTTTCTAGAAAGAAAGTTGACATTGTGTACCAAAAGCTTTTGAAATGAGCAAAAATTTTCAATCATTTCCAAGAATCTATTTTAAATGAATAAAAGTGTATTCACCAGAGCTTTATTTATAAAATAGTGAAAAATAAGTAATAACTTTTAAAATTGGATAATGTGCTAATTTGGGAGCTAGGGTTAGGAAGAGAATAAATTTGCCACACAACCTTTTGTTCGTTTATTTAAAAATATTGATACTAACATTTTTTATCTCAATTTAAATATACATTAATTTCAGTAATTGAGTTGCAAATAGCATGAGAATTTCTTGAAGGGAAATTAAGCTACTCTTTGGTAATATCAAAAAAGACATACCTGTCTATATAGTTATACAATTTTATATGCACATCTGTGAATGTTTTTTCTTTGTTTCCCATTAGTATCAGCTTTCAAGTGTTTCTGTATGTGTGTGTTTTCTAGTGGTTGGTCCCTAAATTGCATTGAAAACAAGTGAATTCTTAAAAAAATTCCTGCCGTCTACTTTCAGTCCAGTCCAACTTGCTTTCCTTTGATTTGGACTCACCAGTTCCTTTTTCCAAAGACTCTTATGTTGGCATATCTTACTGAGTTCACATGATTGCCATTTGTTCTTTTTCTTCCAAAGGTTTTTAACCGTGAGTTGTTTGGTGCTGTTGCTGAAGAGAAGGAAGTAAAGCAGATTCTCTCCAAAGTCATGGAAGCACGAAGAAGCAAGAGTTACGATTCTTATGAAATCCTGGGCAAGTTTGTAGGAAAAGATCAGGTTGTAACACTTATCCTTCCTTTGAAAGAGGTAAGGGCTTGGCTATCATACAGGAGATCCTAATGTTGCAATATCATGAGTTCCTAAAAGGAGCCCTGCAGGGCAAACCATAACACTGTACGTGATCACCCACCATTTCTTTTGGTGCCAAGGGCACCAGTACCACAGGGCCACTAAAGGGCAGCCCTGAGTGCTGTAATCCAAAAGTCACAGTCCCTGATGTAAACTCTGAGATGAAAAAGGAAAGGCAGCTAGAATGAACGCAGGTGAATTTTACAGCTAGGTCTGGTCAGCAGCTAAGAATGTAAAGAAATCCGGAGGCACAGTGGTGACCTCTGGGGTTGAAATTATGGGAAACTTTTACTTTATATGTTATACCTATATTTGAAATTTTATTAAGATTTTTTAATTAGAAAAAACAAACATATATTAGCAAGACTTTGGAATCAGATTGCCACTCCCATATTGCCAAGAGGAAGAGAACTGGCATTTATTGAACATACATTATGTTGTAACCACTGCTATGTTATCTCTTCTAATCTTTACAACCAGCCTATGAGATTGATGGTACTTATATTTTACAGATAAGAAAATGCAGGCTTGGGAAGGTAGAAAGGGACACGGTAAAGGAGGAAAGTCAGGATTTAGTTCCAGATCTTTCTGATCCAAAGCTCACATTCTTTCCACGGTTTCATTCTGCCTCCTGGAGAGCAGGGGCTATAATTTACCCACCTTCCTATTGTTTTTCTGTGCCTATTGCAGGGGTGAACATTAAATAAATGTTATTAGTTCATTTTATTACACTTTTATTTATGAAACTAGAGCAAAAAGCACTGTCTAATGACATGAATTACTCTAATTCCAAATGTTTTGGTGCTAGATGGACTTCATAAGTATTCCTAGACTACATTTAGTTTTATCTGAGCCTGATCTAAGAATGTGAGATATGTTTTGAGGATGGAAAGTGTCAGCAAAGCACATATGTCTGTGACGTGTATTATAAAATCCCCCAAAGTAATGAAAGCTATGAATACTATGTCTCATGCGAGATAATAGCTATGAAATGCTGAGTGCTTTGCCAAAGTGGATGATCCTGAGTTCCCAATAAGTTAACCAGTATCAAACCCTAAGGCTTGGCCATGGCAGACTTCATTCACGTGATTTCCTATGAGTAGTGACTGTTCATTTTGTTGAGTGTGTGTGTGTGTGTATGTGTGTGTGTGTGTATGTGTGTGTGTGTGCGCGCGCCTATAAATTGCCCCCTTTAATTGCATCTGGAGGGTTGGCGTTAACTTGGACTTCTCCTGTCCTGTCTCTGACTGCGTGCCCTGAGCCCTCGCCTACAAAGAGCTGGGAGGGAGTGGAAGAAATCCACAAACAGACTGCCCAGTGGTTGTCTCTGGGGTTGAAGTTACCTGTAACTTTTACTTTATGTATTATGCCTGTTTAAAATGTTAAGAATTTTTTTAATTAGAAAAAAATTAGAAAGCAAATATTATATAAAAGAAAACTACCATTATGTTTGAAAACTGTATCAAAGTGCAGTTCTGTGTTATCTCAGCATGACATTTATGTTTGCCTTTAGATCTTACAGGATACCACCAGTTTAAAACTGGCCCGGAAAGTGCACGAAACCTTACGCCGAATCATAGCAGGATTAATCGTAAATCAGGAAATGACAGCAGAATCCATTCTGTTGCTCAGTTATGGTTTGGTCAGTGAAAATCTTCCCCTATTAACAGCGAAAGAAAAGTAAGTTTGAAAACAAATAAATAAACTACCCTTTAGGTGCTTGTTTCTGATAAGCCATTCAGTGGGTTGTTTTCATAATTTGCTTCAGTTGAAAAAAATTATTAATATGTTCATCTGATTTATAAGATAGTACTACTTCATGATATGATACATTTCAACATGAGATTGTTTTTCTTGTGAATGAGGTAGCTGTGACAGCAGCCAATTATTTTGGCATTCTCTGCTACCATTTGGTTTTAAATATTTATTGAATCAAGGCTAGGATAGAATTTAAATATATACTTCTTATTCCAATTAAACAGATTTAGACCTTCAAAAAAGATTTTGAAATACCTTACATACTAGTAAACTTCTTTCGAATTTTGCTTCTGTGTTCTAAGAGAGACTCCTTGGCATTTGTTTTCAGAAGTCAAAGGGTGTGTCCTCTTGCTGCTGTTCATCTTAATTTAAATGTATATTTATCAATCTGACCTCTATGTCTGAGGGTTGTACTAGTAACCATGATCAATAACCTAATAATCTCTTCTGTGTCTTAGGGTTAAGGGGGAGAAAAACCTGAGCAAATGGCACATTATTTAGGGTGGGCCCTCATCAACTTTAGAGGGCCACAGAAACTTTTTGGAATGCAGCTGACTGCTCTTTCCCCTGTTTTCATTCCGTGTGATTGACAGAAATCCAGTAGCCCCTGCCCCAGATCCACGTCTACCACCCCAGAGCTGCCTTCTGCTCCCCCCAACTCCAGTCCGAGGAGGACCGAAAGCTGTTGTGAGCAAGAAAACCAATATGCACATATTTATTGAGTCTGGGCTTCGGGTAAGAGTAAACCTTAAAATGAGACTTACTACCTTCAGGGAGTCCGTACCTTTTAATCCTCTGCTGAATTTCTAGTACTGCTCACTTCCACTGGAAGTGCCTTACTATAAATAAACTCTCTAGGTATTTTTAAAGGTGCATTGGCCCATTTACTATATATCTTTTCCTATACTTACTTTGATGATATAACTGTCCCAGAATTAATGATTCTGACCTGATATTTATTAGGGTTTTACTGTTGTTTTGCCGATGAGCACCTCTAAACTACTTTGAATTTTTTTAAAAGATGGAGAACTTTTAAAAACACAAATCTGATCAGTTTATTTTCCTTTTTAAAACCCTTCATTGACTTCGATTTTTCCTAGGGGAGAGTCTAGTCTTCGTTTGGGCTGCAAGGTCCTAGCCTCATGACATATCACTCCAACACTCATTCTAGCCACACTGGTGTCCTTTCAGGTCTATAAAGTCACCACACCCTTTCCTATCCTGGGACCTCACCACCCACTCTTGCCTGCAAAACTCTGAAAGCAACCTGCATTTGTACTTAATCTTTT
The DNA here is from genome assembly GCA_028533085.1 of Varecia variegata. Classification (NCBI taxonomy): domain Eukaryota; kingdom Metazoa; phylum Chordata; class Mammalia; order Primates; family Lemuridae; genus Varecia; species Varecia variegata. The sequence continues at coordinate 15,749,258 of CM052440.1, read as the reverse complement.
CCTTAGAGTCTGTCTTCATGGCTAAGATCCATCAGGACAGGGATCATGTCTGTCTTGGTCATTGCTGTGTCCTGTGTACTGAGCCGGTGCCTGGAATCACAGTAGACACTGAGTAACCATTTGGTAAATGGACTTAGCATCTCAGCTGCTGAGTGAGCTCCCACCTTCTTGACTTACTGAGACTCTCCCAGTTTCTCATTTCTTAAAAATTTTTATCATCTTAAATAGAAGTATCTAAATATTTCTTGTCTGTCTCAAAATCATTTTGCGTTTACCCAACTCATCTGGTCTTATAGGCAACTCATGTTTTAAATTTTTAAATCTTTTAGCTGCTGCATCTGAGCCTGAAGACTTCCAAGATTAAGTCTTCAAGTGACCATGTGCTGGAAATGTTGGATCCTTTTGTGTCTCTCCTCATAGACTGCCTGGGTTCTAGGGACGTGAAGGTGAGTGTTGGTTTGCAGTCTGTGTTGGAGCATCCATGCCTGCACAAGAGCTGTGTGTGCAGAATACCTAGAACTTATGCCCAGGCTCATGCTTCATGACATGATTGAGTTTTTAAAGGGATTTATGGCATGAACCACTACTCTTCCCTACGTTAAATTGCTTCCCAATTTAATAATCCATATGTTTGGATAGCCCTTAATAGTTTTAAAAGCTTTCCTAGGTCTGTTAATTATTTCATCTGATTCTCACAACAACTTCATGAGGTCGAATGGTGGTGTCCTCATGCCTATCATCACCATCACCATCATCGTCACCGTTGTCACTACTGCTACTCCGTGTTATCAATCCTAAAGGTATCTCTCATTCTCATAACAATCCCTGAGGCATATATTCCTAATGATTCTGTTTCATAGATCAGAAAACTAGAGCTAGGGCCTAGTCACAAATCTAGGCTGTCAGACTCCAAAGCCTACAATCTCCCACTTTCTCATATCGCCTGCTTTACAGATGAAGGTGCTGAGAGGTTAAGTAACATATCTAGAGTCAAACACGTAGTCAGTTGCAGAGCTGGGATGTAAGCCCAGGTCTTTCTGACTCCCAAGCTCACTCTTCTCTGTCTTCATCTAATCCAGCCCAGTGAGGTCCCTCATAGCAGCCAGAGCAGCAAGGGTTATAGTAGACAGAGCTTGACTAGCTGATGCAGGTGCTCGCTAAGGTTTGGCCTCAGAGGTTCAGGGATCCTCTGTATGATCACTTGATCCCAGCACGCTTTTTCCATATCCTTTGCATAGCACTTAACTATAGTAAGTGATGGTTAATTGTTTGCATGCTTAATTTCTGAGCCACTTACCTGCTCAAATGCAGAGATAGTGTCCGTTTTCTTTGTATTTATAATACCCAGTAGAGTGCCTTGTATACCTAATATAAGCGTAGTAAGAATGGATCACATTGATGTGCCATTCTAGAAAATAGAAAAGTAATTTAAGATGTATTTTTCAAAAAAGAAAAGAAATCCTAAAATTGGCCAACCCATCCAAATCATTAATGTGCTATATAGGGTAGGACTATGGCAAGTAAACAGCTTTTCTTATTTCCTTATGATCTACCTTCACTTGCTGTGGATAAACAGTACGTTCTACAACAGGGCATAGGAAACGTTCTTATCTTCTTACACTTTGGGCACAGTTCTTCCAGAGTGAGCTGGGCACAGCATCTTACTTATTCCGCTCAATTATTTATAGAGTCTGCACAGCCTGAGGTGCTGTATTGTTGGGTTTGGTCACTTCACAGTTGTGTTTTGTTTTGTTTTTTCAGGTGATCACAGGTGCTTTACAATGCCTGATCTGGGTCTTAAGGTTCCCTCTGCCTTCCATAGAAACACAAGCGGAAAAGCTGACGAAACACCTTTTCCTTTTGCTGAAGGAGTATGCAAAACTCGGGGCTGCCAGGGGCCAGAACTTCCACCTAGTGGTAAATTGTTTCAAGGTGAGATGTCTTCACTTGCACTTAGAGAAAGCCAGAACCAGGGTTAACATCAAAGATAGTTTCCCCATTGCCCTTTGTGGTCTTGGTCCACATTTTTTTAGAATAATTTGCTGAGGCTAGAGGGTTGGCATCCTGTGTAGAAAAGGACACCTGGGTGTTATATTAAGTCCTTATCATTTTCACTGGATCCCGACTTGTGGGCTGTGCTGGCTGCTGACTTCACTGTTGTACCTTGCAGTGTGTGACCATACTTGTCAAGAAAGTCAGGTCCTACCAGATAACTGAAAAACAGCTCCAAGTTCTACTGGCATATGCTGAGGAGGACATTTATGATACTTCAAGACAAGCCACGGCATTTGGTCTTCTGAAGGTAGAGTGTCACCAAAATGTTGGCTTTTACAGTTTATGAGCCTCACATCAGAAATTTAGAATAATGTGGAACATAATGTTTTGACTAGCTGTAGACTCCTAAAATTAAGTAATTTATAAAAATTGTTAATGATTTTGGTGGGTCAGTTACAAGCTAACTTATCTACTTATGAAAGTGTTTGTACATGAGCTCTGAATTACCATTTCCAGAGAATTCTGTACAAATACAGGTACTCTATTTTTACTGTTTTATCATATTGAAAATTTTATTGGAAATTGGTTTTTTTTCTATTATGGTAAAATGTACATAATATTAAATTCATTGTTTTACTCATTTTTAAGATTATATTGTTTTTCTCTTGAAGATACTTTCATTGTGTTTCAAAACTGCCGGCAACTACTTTAGCATCAAGTCTACTTACGTCCATCTGCAGTAAAACACACGAAATGAGTATGTCTGTTCCTTTTGTATTTTAGGCTATTTTATCAAGAAAGTTGTTGGTCCCGGAAATTGATGATGTCATGCGGAAAGTATCCAAGTTGGCAATTTCTGCTCAAAGTGAACCTGCCAGAGTCCAGTGCCGACAGGTTTGTAGAAAGAGCTTATTCTCGTAGCAAAGGTTGGGCCCTGCCATATCTGTAGAGAGATGTCAACATTGACTGAATTCTAAACACTACTTCATGTCATATTGTTGCTTTATTCTGAGATTCAGGCATCCTAGTGTAAGAGGTCAAGGAAGGCTTTCCTGAGTATGGACAGGTAAGCCAAAATTTGAAGGAAGAATGAGAATGAGCATTCCAGCTGAAGGGACAGTAAAGACTTGAGGAAGGGAAGCCTTGAGGTGGGTAAGAACTTAGTTTGGTTGGGAGCAAAATGCAGATAAGTGGGCTGGGGGTGGGGAGCCAGGTCAGGCAGGACCTTGTGGTATTGTCAGAGATTTGGGGCTTGTTGTAGGAATAATGAGGAGTTATATATCCTTACATATCCTTAGGCAGAGAAGTGACATGATCAGATTTGTGTTTATACATTTGCCCATCCCGAATATGAGCACATATTGTGCCCAGGAGGTGGTAAGGTCTCAACTGGCAATATGGACTTGGGGTTGCAGGTGGGTTTGGGCTGCTGAGGAGGCCAGGGTAGAAGGGAGGAAGCATGTCCTTGTCCTTGGAAAAAATATGCTTGGCTACTGTTAGGAAGAAGGAGGACCAGCTGCCATAGCCTAGCATTTACATACATCACCTGTATTTAGAACTGCCCTTCAAAAGAAACAGCATCCCCATTTTATGGCTAGGGAACAAGCAGACCTTGGAAGTTCAATGATGTCTCTTGGTTGTCAGTTTATCAATAAAGGAGGCTGAACACTATAGTGTTTTGAAAATGCAGCCTTTGGACACAGACTAGGCATGGAATTCTGGTATTGTCACATGAGCAGTGTTCTTATTCTCTCTGGGCCAACTTCATTCTCTTCAGCTGTAAAACGGAATACTGTCACCTACTTCCTAAGGGAGCAATGAGATGTAACCGAGAAACACTTAACACAGTGCTTGGCACATAGAAGGTTTTTAATGCATTAGTTATTATTAGCAGTATTAATATTATCACCATACTGTTACTCCTGTTGAAGGGGAGATACAGGGTTGAACCACCGTCCACAGTCAGTCCACCAAACCACACACTTATCAGCAAGATCAGCAACGTGCAAGCTTAGATTTGGAGTCTTAAACAACCAGTGTGTCCCAGAAAGCAGCTTAGGAAACCTACAGACGGGATCCAAATAATCATCTGTGTGACTTTTATTCCTAGGTTTTTCTGAAATATATTCTTGACTATCCCCTGGGTGACAAATTGAGACCAAACTTGGAATTCCTGCTTGCTCAACTGAAGTAAGTTTAAACCATTAACTATACAGGAGTAGGGGGTAGTTTCTTCTTTCTCTTTAATATGGCAGCTGACTTGAAAAGGGCAAAGCCTAAACATGGTGGCACATTCGTTGAGGATGCTATTGTATGACTCGTTGACTTGATTATCAACATTGTGTGTGGCTTCATATTAGCAGTTCCATAAGTTGCTTTTCAATCTAGTCTGACCATTGATTGTCTTAAGAGTCCACACTTAGGAGAATGTTGAAAAATCTAACAAAATTACATTTAAAACTGTATAGTAAGGCCGGGCGCGGTGGCTCACGCCTGTAATCCTAGCACTCTGGGAGGCCGAGGCAGGTGGATCGCTCGAGGTCAGGAGTTCGAGACCAGCCTGAGCAAGAATGAGACCCCCGTCTGTACTAAAAATAGAAAGAAATTATCTGGCCAACTAAAATATATATATACAAAAAATTAGCCGGGCATGGTGGCGCATGCCTGTAGTCCCAGCTACTCAGGAGGCTGAGGCAGTAGGATTGCTTAAGCCCAGGAGTGTGAGGTTGCTGTGAGCTAGGCTGACGCCACGGCACTCACTCTAGCCCGGGCAACAAAGCGAGACTCTGTCTCAAAAAAAAAAAAAAAAAAACTGCACAGTAGCCTCATGGATATATATACAAACATTAGAATTGGGGAAATGGAGTGTTTTCCGTTTTTTAAGAAACAGACTGATACCTGGATACAGTATTTTAAACTTTTTAAGCAATTATTGGTAAATTTAAAAGACACTAACAAATCTACCTAATGTCCTTGCCCTAGTTATGAACACGAGACCGGGAGAGAATCCACCTTGGAAATGATCGCCTATCTCTTTGACACATTCCCTCAGGTACTGTGATCCCAAAGACAGGCTTTTCAGCCGTGTTTCTCCATGAGCCCTGGGAGCCCTCAGGCCTCGGTTGCGAGAGCATCTACAGGAATTCCATCCTGAGTGTGCTCACAGATGCCTCCTTTCTTTTAGGGACTACTCCATGAGAATTGCGGAATGTTCTTTATTCCTCTTTGTCTAATGATGGTAAATGATGACTCTGCCACGTGCAAAAAGATGGCCTCCATGACAATCAAATCCTTAGTCTGTAAAATCAACCTCGAGAAAAAAGACTGGCTGTTTGATATGGTTACCACCTGGTTTGGAGCAAAAAAGGTTAGCATTGCTTTTAGCCATAGTTCAGTGACAAGCCTTAGCTTTTGGTGTTCATACTTCAAGTAAGAATGTATATTATACATTGTTAAATTGGTTTTTCCCAAATAGCTTTATTTTTATCTGATTATGCAAATAATGTATTCGTTGTTTTTTCTACATACCCATTAAGGTAGAAAAATAATATATTTTTTAGGCCGGGAGCGGTGGCTCACGCCTGTAATCCTAGCACTCTGGGAGGCCGAGGCGGGTGAATCGCTCAAGGTCAGGAGTTCGAGACCAGCCTGAGCAAGAGCGAGACCCCGTCTCTACTAAAAATAGAAAGAAATGATCTGGCCAACTAAAATATAGAAAAAATTAGCCGGGCATGGTGGCACATGCCTGTAGTCCCAGCTACGCGGGAGGCTGAGGCAGTAGGATCGCTTGAGCCCAGGAGTTTGAGGTTGCTGTGAGCTAGGCTGATGCCACGGCACTCACTCTAGCCCGGGCAACAAAAGCGAGACTCTGTCTCAAAAAAAAAAAAGAAAAATAATATATTTTTAAAGTTTTGGAAAACATAAGAAGTTAATAAAAAGTAACATAAAACCCACCTGTATTCCTACTACTTTATTAATGTTAGCAAAGTACTCCACAATGTGAACATATTATAATTTACTTAAGCAGCCTCTATTAATGAATATCTTTGTTTCCGATTTTGCTTATTCAGTTTCTGGAATGTAATTTTTATCATTCTATCCACCTGCTGATTCTGTGACCAACATCACTGGCCCATCTTTGTGGAATATAAACAACACGTGTCCAATGTTAATGACTAACTTGTTTCATACCCACATGATTTGGGGATGAGGATAAGACTTCTTTCCACTTTGTATATTAGCTATCAAAACTCCGTATTTTATTGATTTCTGGCATCAGAAAGAAATATTTTTTATTGTTTCTGAATGTTGAGGACAAAATAAGGCCATCTTCATTTTATAATTTTGAAAGTGGCCTCCCAACTCCTGTTGACATTGTCTTGTGGTGGTTTATTTTTGGTAGCGCTTAAATAGACAACTCGCTGCCTTGATCTGTGGCTTATTTGTGGAAAGTGAAGGAGTTGATTTTGGGAGAAGACTTGAAACTGTCCTTCCTGTGGTCGAAAAGGAAATTGATCCAGAAAACTTCAAAGATGTAAGTAATTTGCTAGGGAATCTTCTATAGTTTTACTTGCGGTGGTATAGCTAATAGATTAAATATTAAATATTATTTGTGTTCGAAAAACTTTATCAATAAAAGCAAAAATTCAATGCAGTTAGAGCTTCTTTTAAAAATGAGGGTTAAAGTAAGTTATCTTCCATAGTATATAAAGATTGAAGCTTCTCAACTGGGGCAATTTTGCCCCCCATGGGACATTTGGCAAACTCTGGAGACAACTGTACAGTTGTCAGTTGTACAGCTGGAGGGTGGGGGAGCTACTGGGATCTGGTGGGTCGAGAGGCCAGGGATGCTGCTGAATGTCCTGCAGTGCACGTGGCAGCCCCATAGCACAGGATGTCAGTAGCGCTGAAGTTGAGAAACTCTGGTGCAGATTTACATGCTGGAGTAAAAATGTCAATCCGATAATTTCAAATTGTTGTTTTAATTAACTTACATCCATTTTTAGATCATGGAAGAGGCTGAAGAAAAAGCTGCAGATCGGCTTCTGTTTAATTTTCTTACACTGATAACGAAACTCATCAAGGAATGTAATATTATTCAGTTTACCAGGCCCTCTGAGACTTTGAGTAAAATCTGGAGTAAGTATTTCCTTTTTATTTAAATCTAAAAACAAACAAATTGGTTGTGATGGAATTACTGAAAATAGTTTTGGGAATTTAGACTGTGAATACTTCAGAGAGTATATAATTAATGTCAGGGGAAAAGCCCATGGAAAAAAAATTTTAAAGGCCCTATCAGATTGATTACAGTGAAAATTGTCTTTCTGAAAAAATTATATTTATGACTTCATAAGTAAAAAGTATTAACTATGGGGCAATAAAAGAAAGGGAAAAATTCCCAAAGTCCTGCTTGCTACTTAATCATAATTTGGCATGTATTTCTCTTTTGTTCCCTTTTTTAATTTTCCCTTCAGCTTTATTAAGGTATACTTGACAAGTAAAAATTGTCTATATTTTCAGTGTACAACATGTTGTTTTGGTGTGTGTGTGTGTGTGTGTGTGTGTATGTGTGTATATATATACATACATGATCTATATATATATACATGATCTATATATATATACATGTATGTATATATATATACATGATCTATATTTCCACCCAGTCTTTCTTTTTATTAAATAAACAAAGGATTTTTTGAGATGTTGCTTAGTTCCATATAAACTTTTATATCCTGTTTGTACCTAAGTAAACATATCACTATACTAAAGCACACTAAGTAGATACCCTTTTAAATAGCTATATGATAGTCTATTGTGTAAATATGCCATAATTTATTAAACTATTTCATTTCTGTGGGACACTATTGTACAGTCATGCATTGCTTAGCAACGCAGTTGTGTTCTGAGACATGAAGTGATCTCATCATGTGCGAACATCATAGAGTGTACTTACAAACCTAGATGGTGTAGCCTACTACTGTACACCCAGGCAATGTGGCATATAGCCTATTGCTGCCAGGCCACAAACCTATATAGCATGTTAGTGTACTGAATACTGGAGGCAATTTTAAGTATTTGTGTATCTAAACATAGAAAAAGTGTAGTAAAAATATGGTACATGTTGTAATCTTTTTTTATGAGTAGTGTTAAACTGTGTTATAATCTTAGGGGGACCACTGTCGTATACGTAGTCTGTCGTTGACTGAAATGTCATTTAATGCATAACTGTATATCACTCTCTAAATAAAAATAAGACCCCAGATCATTTAATTTAACATGCTCGATTTTGCCTAGTCAGTGGAAAATAGACATTGGAATGAGCGTTTAAAGTACCCACCTGGTTTAGGAGCTAGAACTCAGGATTTTGTGAGAAGTAAGGTTACTGTATGACCTACTCTGGTTTGGCTCCACTAAGACATGGCCAGATTGTTACAGAGGTTCATAGTGAACAAAAGTAAAAACATGTTCATGAAATATAACAGCAGAGACTAAAACTGAGGTATGACACAGTTAATCTATCCTGTTCCCTGATACCCACATTATAAGACCTTTTAACTGTACTTTCCAAGTGTGGTTTATGGAGAATAGCATATAGCCTAACACTGAAGAATCAGGAGTTTTGGGGTCAGATCAATCTGGGGCCCAGGCCTGGCTCTGCCTGTTATCACCTGGCACTTGTCACTCAGCCTCTCTGAAACATCCGTTTCCTCATCTGTAAGATGAAAATGACAATTCCAACCTCACAGAATTGTTGTGAGGTCTAAATGAGATAATATATGTAACACACTTAGCCTGTCCCTGGCACATAGAAAGCCTTCAATAAATGATAGCTTTCCAGGCAGCTACTTGGAACCACCAATTTCACTAATCGTTGGAAACAAATGTGTATCTATTTACATATTTACATTAATCACTTCAGAAAATGTAAATGTTAATGCCACCTTATCTCCCTTGACTCTGAAACTAGTTCTTAGGGAATAAGTCTGTTTTTAGGCTTGTTTGTACCCCTTTAGTGTCATTTCTCAAGCTATGAGTTGGTTTTCTAGTTGTTCAGTGTCTCCACCCCACTTCTCCCTAGCTCCTTGTGAGTTTCTGGGAAGCAGGGACTATTTTGTTCATCTTTTTTTAAAAAACTGATACATAAAATTGTACATATTTATGGGGTACATGTGATATTTTGATACATCCGTACAATATGTAATGACCAAATCAGGGTAATTAGGATATCCATCACCTCAAACATTTATCATCTGTGTTAGGAACATTTCAAATCTTCTAGCTATTTTGAAATATACAATACACTATTATTAACTATATTCAGCCTACTGTGCTTTCAAACACTAGAACTTATTCCTTCTATCTAACTGTGTTTTTATACCCATTAATCAACCCATCTTTATTCCCCCACCCCTCTTCCCAGCCTCTAGTATATTTTGTTCAACTTCGGTTCCCTATTCCAAGAATATAACAGATACTCAGTAAATGTGTAAATTCGTCATATTTGTCACCAAAGAATCAGGGAAGCTCTGAGACATCTGAGAATACCTTTTGGTTCCCTTAGGTCATGTGCACTCCCACCTGAGACACCCACACAACTGGGTGTGGCTCACAGCAGCCCAGATTTTCGGATTGCTCTTTGCCTCTTGCCAGCCAGAGGAGCTTATTCAAAAATGGAATAGCAAAAAGAGTAAAAAGAAACTCTCAGAACCTGTAGCAGTCAGGTTCCTAACAAGTGATCTTGACCAAAAGGTAAGGTTTCTCTAAAACTTTTTCCTTCCTTTGTGACCTGTATGAGATGTTTATTCTGATTCATGTAACTATCTTGGGCCTGACCCTTGAGAGAAGCTCTTCCTACAAGTTGTTTCCCATATGAATCAAGAGGAGTGTAAGTAACTGGAGAGGGGTCACCCTCAAGGCCAAGGTTTTTCAAAGATAATTTTAGACCACCAGTCTAGTCAGACTTTTAATTTGCTTATTCATCATGCCCACCTTCCATTATTTGTATAAGCTCTTTGTCAACACTGGCAAATGTGATTAATACTGTCTGTCCTGCCTCCTTCCTAACCTTGTTGATGACTAAATGAGATCATGTTCGTGAACATGTTAGGTAGAGACCACGATATATCTGTCTCTGATTTCCTATGGCCTAGCACAATGCCTGGCTCATAGTGGGAACTCCATAAATACTGAATGAGTAGAGGATGGAAGAGGAAGAAAAAAAAATATTAGAATGTTGCAAAGTGCTCTACTAATATTCTAGGGGATTATTACTTGTATCTCCCCAGTGTGTGAAAGTATCCCATTTCTTTGGGCTGAAATGCTTAGGGCAGGTAGAAGGGAACAATTACACAATTTCTGGCTATGAACCTTTTCTCTGTAAATCTATACAGGTAGTCATTCAGAGCAAAATCTTATGTATCAGTTGTATTGTGGTTAGTTATTAGGTTTAGTTTTTAAAACAACCAGAAATGTCCTGTGTTGTGCCTGCCAATGTCCGTTTTCTTTTCACAGATGAAAAGTATCTCTCTAGCCTCTTGCCATCAGTTGCATTCCAAATTCCTGGATCAGTCTCTAGGAGAACAGGTAAAAATTGTAGTTCTCCCAGTTTAATAAGGGACTGATAGTCAACCAATAGTCTAGGAATAGGCATACATTTGTTGTTTTGAACCTATTTTAGTGGTTGGGGAATTTGATGAAATGTAGACATATTATTAAATACATGTACAATTATATACATATGTCTGGTCACCCCTTAGGTTTATGTTTGGATTACTCTTTGCTCCATTTAGAATTCCCAATAAAGGCAGGACACAGTGGCTCACATCTGTAATCCCAGCACTTTGGGAGGCTGAAGTGGGAGGATCCCTTGAGCCCAAGAGTTTGAGACCAGCCTGGGCAACACAGTGAGACCCCATCTCTAAAAAAAAAAAAAAATTTTTTTTTTTAATTAGCTGGGGTGGTGGCGCATGCCTGTAGTCCCAGCTATTTAGGAGGCTGAGGCAGTGGGATCACGTAAGACCCAGAGTTCAAGGCAGCAGTGAGCTATGATTGCACCACAACACTCCATCCTGGGCAACAGAGACCCTGTCTCTTAAAAAAAAAATTAAATATAAATGGTGGCCAGGCATAGTGACTCACACCTATAATCCTAGCACTCTTAGAGGCCAAGGCAGGAGGATCATTTGAGCCCAGGAATTCGAGGTTACAGTGAGCTATGGCCACACCACTGCACTCCAGCCTGGGCAACAGAATGAGACCTTGTCTCTAAAAAAAATAGAAATAAATTTTTTAAAATGTAAATGGAGGGTCCAGAACAAAATCCTTTACTTATTTTGTGTGACTTTAAAGGGATCAAAGTTACATGGAAATGGGTTTGGACACACTGTAAGAAGGAACTTATAATTATCAAAAAATGGAGCCATCATCAATTTAATAGTCTAACACCCAGTTCTTTGTTTTTATTTTCTAGTGGTGGAATACCTATTTTAGCTTATGCTCTAACATGGCTTATTTGTTTCAAAATCGAAGTTCAATTTCTCTCCCTTGCCCTTTTTTTTTTTAAAAGATTGTTAAGAATTTGTTGTTTGTGGCCAAAGTCTTGTATTTACTGGAACCTGATTCTGAGGATAAGCAAGGTAAGATAAAAGAAGGCATGGAAAAACCAGGAGATGGTGTGGCCAGAGAAACAATAGAAGAATCTGAGGCCTGTGCAGATGAAAAGTCAGAGTTTGACAGAGAAGAGAAGGAAGAGGCGAGGGAAGAACACAGCAAACCAGCCACGCTGCTGTGGTTGATCCAAAAGTTGTCCCGGATAGCAAAACTAGAGGCTGCTTATTCACCTAGAAACCCCTTAAAGGTATGATGAATGCACAGAATGACTGAAAGTATTTATATTTTTAAAAAATTATTTTAATGGTATTAGTGATCCTCCCAAGTCCCCAGAAATCTTACCTTTTGAACCCCAAACTGCAGTAATAACATCTGTGCCAAAATAGACTGAGCCTTGTTTTCTAAATTAATGCTGCATTTGTATGAAATGTATGAATGAGTGCTAAGAGAAACATTTCAGATGAAAATTGATCTGTATTTTCAGAGAACGTGCATCTTTAAGTTTCTCGGTGCTGTAGCGATGGACCTTGGGATAGACAAGGTAAAGCCGTATCTCCCAGTGATCATAGCTCCTTTGTTTCGAGAACTGAACAGCACCTATTCAGAGCAAGGTAACTCTGCTGCTTCTGTTCTCCTGAATATTTGCACATGAGGGTTCGTAACTTCCCTCTTGAATATTTCCTTCTCCCTTTCTTTCCTCCCTCCCTGCCAGAGTTTGTTTTAAAAAAGAGAATTTGTGAGGTATCAAGATAATTACTAACCAACAAATAGGTATATTTATATTATATTTGATTATCCTCTTCTATTTGCTTTCTCCTGAATGTTTCTCTCCTAAAAGATATGTTTGACTCCTAAGCGCAGATTAAATATTCAAAGAAAACCATGGTTTGGGGTGGTTCTAAACCTCATAGTGCTATGAACAATAATGAACAATAAAATGTCTTTACATTCTCTTCTAAGGCAAAAATATATACATTGTCATTTTTACATGAAATAGTTATGTCATTTTAATGTTTCCTCTTTTTCTTTTCGTGCCTTGCCTGGTACATTTGATACATTTCCCTCATGGATATTAATTGTTGGTAACAGGAAAAGAGAGAATTAGGGGTTGGAAAGAGAGGAGGTAAAATAATGAAGTGAATATCAAAGCAGGAGCTTTTTCAGTCAGCTTGAGAGAAGTGTCCTTGCTCTTAGCGGAAAAGCAAGGTTGGAGCTGCTGACAGTCAGGTTCAAGTCTGATTCAGTTTGGGTCAGCCAACATTTAATGAGCACCTAGTATTTGCCAGGCACTGGGGGTTCAAAGTGGAAAAGGCCCGTTTTTCAAGAAGCTTGCAATCTTATACAGATGTCTTGAGCTCCCCTGAAATTGAATGCAATAATCTGGAGTTATTTCCATTTGTGGGGTGAAGGGGCAGGGGAAGGGGGGAGTTCATGGCTTTTTGTCAGCTTCTCAAAGGAGTCTTTGATTAAAAAAAAAAAAAAAAAGCCAAAAAGGTGACTGTGAGCAGAGCTAAGCTTCCGTGCCCCCTAAATTAGAGGGGCTTGAGATGCTCTCTTACCTTTCCTCCAGTCTGCACAGAACTGTGCAGGTAAACAAAGGTAACCCGAAACGTTTCTGCCGGGTCTCAAATTACTTTAATGTCTTCAGAGCCAGGTTTCCAGTGGGAAGGAGGCCTCATGGTCTCCAGTCTCTTGTTGCAGCCTGGATGAGGTGGTGGCTGGGAGTGCTGTGTTCAGCACTTCTGGTTTTCCCATTTCAGAAACACAGAGGCCAGTTTGGGATCAGTATTTAATGTTGAAGTAACATTGATAATGCAGCAGGAGTTTAAATGTTATATATTGTCAATTTTGTTGTTCAAATGTGTCCTTTCCCACCTGATGTCTCTGATCATTGCTCTTTGTATGTGATTAGATCCTGTACTGAAGAATCTATCCCAGGAAATCATAGAATTACTCAAAAAGCTGGTTGGGCTTGAGAGCTTCTCATTAGCCTTCGCCTCTGTACAGAAACAGGCTAGTGAGAAAAGGGCACTCCGGAAAAAGAGGAAGGCTATGGAGGTAAGTTTGCTGTTTGAAAACACGGCATGTTCACTGGGCTTAATAACTATTTTTTAACCAGGGGTGTACATGCGTGTGTCACACTTATACCCAGGGAGGACTAAAGGTTTGAGAGACGGGGACTTTATAGCTGGGGATCCAGATTTTCTTCAGTGGGCATGTATTACATTTATGATGTTTAAAGGTAAACAAAATGGTGGTACATTTTCTGCATTTGATGTTTATTGGTTTAACATTTACTGTATAAGTAATATAAAATTTCTATTCTGTTTTTTAAGTTTGTAACTAATCCTGATATTGCCGCCAAGAAAAAGCTGAAGAGACACAAAAATAAAAGTGAAGCAAAGAAGAGGAAGATAGAGTTCCTGCGTCCAGGCTACAAGGCCAAGAGACAAAAAAGCCACAGCCTAAAAGATTTAGCAATGGTGGAGTAATGTCTCCCTGTGCTAATACCCAAGTATAGTTTATACTTTCTCAACTTGCCCCAAAGTATGAGCTTTCTGGTGTATTCTGCTAGTCTGAAATTATAGCAGGTTTTATTATTTAAACTTTGGCATAGATTGTATAATATATATAGTTTAATGTAATCATGCTATATTTTTAAAATTAAAATGTTTCATACTACTGCTTTATCCTCACTTGTCTAAAAAGCATGTGACACTAGCAATAGAGTTTAAAGCATAATTTTTTAACAAAAAGATACAGTTTAAAATAGCAAGCCAAAATGTATAAGTCAGGAATAAATCAAACAAAAGATTTACAATACCTTTATGGAGAACATTCTAAAACTTTGTCCAAAGGCATTAAGAAAGATTTGCACAAATGAAGAAATGTAACCATACTCATGGATAGGAAAATTCAGTATCATAAGATGCTAGTTATTCCCAAATTGATCTCTTTGGTTAAATGTGTATCTGAGCAAAATCCCAAAAGAGTTCTTCATGTTAGCAGAACAAGCTGATTCTAAAGTTTATATGGAAGTTAACAAGCCAAGAATATTGTGAACTGTTTGCAAAAGGAGAACAGAATAAAGGGCTTGCCATGTCAGATATCAAAAGACAAACACAAAAAGTACTATCTAGAGAAGGAACATGTGATAAATTCTACTTCGTTAAAATGAAGAAAACAAAAATAGGCCTTGCACAAAAGAAGAAACATAAATGGCCCGTAAACATTAACATTTAGCTGATATGGCTGTACCAGTTCTTAAATACTAAAGTAGTATGGACCAGTTGGTAAGTAGGCACTGCCTGGAGACCCCTAAGTGCTACCCTGGCTACCTGAGTCCCTAGACTCCGTACCTTCCCACTCCAAAAGTTAAAAGATTAAGATCTGGACTAGTAGGGGTTCTCCTGCACCAGCTATGTCTAGTTGTTAAAAATATTTTGAATCATTCCTGTATTCAACCTCATTAGTAGTTAGGAAAATGCAAATTAACATCAGAATGGAATTCCATTTCAAACCCATCAATTGATAAGGGTGACAATACCAGGTGTTGGCAAGCATGGTGGAGCGACAGGAACTCTTATAAACCACTTTGGAAAGCAATTTGGCATCATTTTGTAAGCCTGAAGGTGGGTACACTCCCTGATCCAGCAGTTCCACTCAGAGAGAAACTTAGTAGAACCATGGGTCCAAAGAAGACAGGTGCAAGAACGTTCATGAACCATCGATAAAATTCAAGAACTAGAAGCAATCCAAATGACCCTCCACAAGAGACTGGATAAGTAAAGTGTTGTGTTCATACTCTAAAATACTGTATTGAAAATCAGCTAGTTACATACATCAATATAGATGAATCCTAGAAACACTGTTGAATAGGAGAAAAAAGAAAGTCATAGGGAAATAGAGTTGAATATCACTGTAATAAACTTGGGAAAACTTGGGGATCTGGATATGTATACATACATGATCTATAGAAAAAAATAAGGGAATGATTTCAGAATTTTCAGGGTAGAGGTACTTCTGAGAAGGAATAGGATTGAGACAGCATATGGCAGGGCCTGAACAGTTCTAATAGTGTTACATGTCTTAGATTTGGTGTTGGGCTCCCAAGTTTTCATATTATTATTCTTTATTACTTCCAGCTACATTACTTTGTGTATATCAAATATTTCATAATAAAAATATATTTTTCTAATGTGTGGACCAAACACATTAATACAAAGTTATTAATTATTAAAAATTAAAGTATTAATACAAAGAAAACAAGTGGCTTTTTGGAACTTTAGTAATTACTTTTTTTTTTTTTTTTTTTAATTATAGAGACGGGGTCTTGCTCTTGCTCAGGCTGGTCTTGAACTCCTGACCTCAAGTGATCCTCCCACCTCGGCCTCCCAGAGTGCTAGGATTATAGGCGTGAGCCACCGTGCCCGGCCAGTAATTACTTTTAAAGTTTAATATTTACTACCAAAATGGTAGTAAGTGTTCACCCATATGGCATCTTTTACCTCATTCTACACTTGATGTGGAAGCAACATTCTTTAGTGCCCAATATATATGGAAGGGGGTGGGGAGAAAGAATCCATCCTATGTGCCAAGCATTTTGCATACATTTTGCTTAATGTTCATGGCATTCCTGAGAGATTCCTAAAATTGGTTCATATTTTACAGATGAGGAAACATACTCAGAGTAACATGCTAAAGGTGACATAGAATGTCGGTGGCAGAGTCATAATTCAAACCCAGGATTTAAAGTCTGTGCTTTATAATTTGTAATTATGGGCTTAGAATATGACAGCATGTGACATAGGAATCACATGTTCAAACATTCACTTCAGCATCTGTGCTTTGATATAGTTTGTATCTCAAACAGGAGTTCTCATCCTTCTAAGGGCTTTGTAATGTGTCAAAAGGATAAACGTGAGGCATTTTGGTAGGCTGATTTTAATTAATTCTAAGTGATTTAAAGTGAATATTACTTTCATAAAAATTTTAAAATCAAAAAACAAAATACTAAGGTAAAGATCAGAAAGAACAAATATATCAGGGATATTGAGCACGTCTTTTGTTTTTAATAAATAAATATTTATTGAGTGCCTACTATGTGTCAAGTGCACCACACTAGATGCAAGGGATACTAACAGTAAATTAGACATGGTCCCTGCCCTCAAAGAGCTTACATTTCAGCAGTTTAAAGTGCATCTCAGGTATTCAGATAACAGCAGTAATTCCACCACTCTCAATTTCTCCTTTTTTTTTTTTTCAGTGTGATAATAAGACACAGCACTACTACCAACCAATTATAAAACAGAATGTTACAGCTGAAGGAAACCTTTGGTATCATTTGTCCAGGTCTCATTTTACAGAAAAGAAACTGAAGGAGTGGCATTTGCACCGAGAACTCGTGTTTTGATTTCAGGTTTGGTGCTTTCCCATTATCAGGCTTCTCACAAAACAATGCTCAGATTTACTTTGTAAATATCAACACTCAAACCCTGGTAGCATCCCTGTACAACTGTTTCCTGCTAGAGAAGACCTTATAATTTATACTCTATTAAGTATCCGCCCACTTTAGCCCATCCTGTTCTTTGTGATGAACCAGAGGGATCAGAATTATCCAAGTGCAGACGTTTGGGACAGCTTCACACGCTCAGGATTCAAGATGGCAAGGACTACATGCCCAGGTCCGCCTGCCATGACCTTACTTCTCCATACTTCTATTTTTTGCTGTTCTCCTGAACTGCTGGGAGCCACCTGTACAAGCCTTTCACCTCAGGGTTTAGGTGAATTTGTTTTCAGCATCCTTGATCTAGCATTTCCCAACAATGTGCCACTGACCAGAAGGGAACCCAAGTGTAAATTGCAGAAGTACTATTTCCCTAGCTGACAAACATTTATCCTACTATTTCAACCATGAACATATTCTGAAGTGCCATAATGTGCCAGGCACCATACTGGATACTGGGGACATAAATATGAAAATGACAGTCTCTGCCCCTCAGGAGTAATATTAGTTGCACTGGAACACTTGTGGCTGAAGGAAGGTCCCCAAAAAAGACAAAATTAGAGAAATTAGGGATGAGTACTGGGGATGAACAAGAGTAAGAGTCCCACAGGTGAAGAGAAAGCTGCATTCACTGGAGCCAAGACAATGAACATAATTCATTGTCTCGAAGAGTCCAGAGGCCAACATCTAGGACGGTAAGGGCCAGGAAATGAACCCTAGTGTTCCTGAGGCCTGAGGGGAACAATGGTATTACACTCTCTTTACCAGCACCTAATTTTTAAAATGCTGGCTGTCCCAACTTACTTAAGTGAAAACAATTCCCCCTAATTTTAGTAATTACTAAGGACTATATCTACTTCTCACATTATAGCTGATCCTGTGGTGACTGGTAGTTTGAAAAGTTCCTCTGAACATGAATTGTTTTTTAAACTTACTGCCTAGAAGCCTAATTTTTAAAAGAATGCTTAATTTCTCTCTGTAGAATCAATAAGGTTTTGACTTTTAACCAATTAATTTTACATGTCCAATTACAGGTAGATAAAAGGAATGAAAGACAGTAAAGTCATCTTTTATAATGCTTCTTAAAATGGATCTTTTTTTATTTCCTTTAACGTCAATTTTTCTCTCTAATGTGTTGTAAATTCCATCAAACATAACCATTTAGGATTGTTTTCACTATGTCTTGATCACTTCTAGTATAGATAAATAAGTTTATAGACATTATTTTGAATGTACTGTGACTACTTTTATTAGCATAATTTTATTTGAGAGTTAGGTTATCTGTGTTGCTGATGTTGGTATTTTCAGGAATATACAGTGTAGTTTATCAGTCACGCTTCCGACCCAAAAGTCTTACTTTGAGCCCTATTCCCACTTCACTAGCAGGTGACCTTGGGCAAGCCAACCTATCAGAACCCTGGGTCCATGTCCATAAAGTGAAGAACTGTAACATGTCCTACCTACCTCACAGGGTGACCGTTTAGATCAACTAGGACACAAGGTCAACATACGTAAAAGTTTTTTGACAACTATAAAGTACTATAAAATGACAATTACAGATAAGTCAGTAAAGTTCAACCACCAAAATAATTGTCATGCCTATAACCAAAAGTTTTTAAATGAAACAGTTTAATAAAAAGTGGTCAGTTAAGCAGATTAAGACTATATTATGCACACTATGTTCCTAGCCTACTCTATTGAGTCTAATCTTTGGAAAGACTTAGTTTATCATTTTAAGAGAAAAAAATCTGAGTTAAGATATTTGTTAGTGTTTATACAAATAAGCTGCAAATACTAATTCAAAAATAGCAGGGTTTTTTTCCCCAACAAGAGCGCATTCTTTAATAGGACTATATCTGAATAAGAATTCCATACAAATAGAATATATGCCTTAACACAAGAAAGCAGAGAAGGAATATTTTACATTGCACAGAACATTCAGGTGATTCAATTGAGTTACCTCTCCAACCAAATGCTTATTTTTCGTATTTATTACAAACATTGCAGTCAGTTCAGTATATGCCAACAATCATATAGTTTTAACATTTAGTAGTGTACAGAACACTTGACTGTTTCCAAAGTGATAGGTGACGTACCCTTAGTTTCAGAGGAGCTGAAGGGATTGAATTACTGTCTGCTTTTTAATGTTTCAACCAACCTGTAAGAAAATGAATAGTTTCTTAAGATTAACTTTTAAGTATAAAGCATGATCATTTATAATATAGATTATATATTGGAGGTGGATTCCAAAATACTTAAAATGATCAAGGCTAACATAGAAGAATGAGGTTATGGACTCAATTTCTGTGAGGGTCTTTTAAGCTGTGGACTGTGCTTTGAATAGACTGCTACTACTGCTGGGCTACATGTGGATGACTCAGGTGAAAACTAGTCTCAGTCCTCAAGGAGCTGACAATGAGTAGATGCACAAATCAATTACAAGACAGTGTAACAAGTACTGTGCCACTGATCCATGACAAGGCATCTAACTGTGTGGTAAGGTAGTGGTAACAGTGGGAATGGAGAGACATCAGGGAAGGTTCTTGAGAAGAAGAGAGCCTTAACCTAAGTCCTGAAGGATAAGGAATTGCAAGGGCGAGATAAGCAGGGAAAAGGCTAAAAACTGGCAAAGAGCTGGCTTATCTAAGTAACTGTCATCAGGTAGGTGTGGCTGAAATAAAGGCAGATGAACACGAAGACTGGTGGGAGAAAAGGCTGGAGGAACTTATGTGGTGAGCTTAAGTAAATCTAAATTTCATCCTTAAGACTAAAGGAGAATGACACGTGGGTGTGCACAGTTGTGAACACAAATGCACAGATGGCTTCTGGAAACATGATACTTGCCATTCCATTGCCTCATCAAGGCCAGTGCCTTTGGTTGCTGATGTTTTGAATATTTGCCATTTTCGGTCCTTCAAGGCAGGTAACCCAAGTGAATTTGCCATCTCTGAGGGGGTCATGGCCTGTTCCATGTCCTGCTTATTTGCAAACACCACTAAAATGGCTTTTCTCAGCTCTTCTTCCTAAATAAAATTGAATATATTTCATTTCCCCTAATCAATCTGCTTGAGTTTAAGAAATGTCAAAAAATATATTATTTTAAAAGCATATTTTCTAATTAACATATAACATTCATTATAAATTATGAAATTACAGGTAAGTATGAAGAAAAGAAGCTTCACCCATAATCCTACCTCTCAAATATGATCACTGTTAACATTTTGATTATTTTCTTTTTTGAGACAGAGTCTCACTCTGTTGTCCAGGCTAGAGCACAGTGGCATCATCACAGCTCACAGCAAACTCAAACTCCTGGCCTCGAGTGATCCTCCCACTTCAGCCTCCCAAAGTGCTAGGATTACAGGCATGAGCTACCATGCCCAACCTTTTTGTGGTACTTTTTACTAGTACTTTGTTCTGCAGATACTTATTTAGTAAATACATTTACACATTTAGGATTATATTTCTATATAGTTCTATTGCCTGCTTTAAAATATAAGCATTAAATCATAAATGTTTCTCCATTAAAATGTTTTCTAAAACAAATTAATGGCTAAATATACTCTACACTATGAATGGATGCACCATAAACTATTTAACTATTTTCTAGTAGTAGACTCTTAAATTTGATTGTTTTCACTTGACTATTACCAGAAACCCAAGTGACAGAGTCTTTATACAGAAATCTTTGTTTGAATCTCTTTGCTTAACACAATTCTTTAAAAATGGAGTCAAAGTATGAACAGTTTTTTGGGCTCTAAACTGAATTCATAGTCTAAACGGCTTTCAGAAAGGTAACAATTTTTACCCCACCAACAGTGTAAAAAAGTTCCCATCTTCCTTGCAGCCTTAGTAGAATTGGAAATTATATATTTTTCCAAACACAGCATATCTCATTATATATTAGGGTACTAGAAATGCAAATGTTATTAGAAATATGTTTTTCTCCTATGAATTATGTTTTGCTCATTTTTCTATCGATTTGCACAGGGTCTCAATATGAGTAAGTCAATGGTTTCTGGTTAGTCCTGGTTTCCTGCTTTACTCTTATTTCTATTTTGGCATATCTGAGCTTTTGGGGTTTTCTGTTTATGTTAAATATAATTAAATCTATCTTTTCTTTTGTAATTCCTTCTAATTCTTTGATTTAGAAAGGTCTGCCCTACCCAGAAATTTTAAACACATTCACTTATATATCCTTATAGCTAATGATTTTGATTTTTTACTCCATTTTCCTTACTCCATTTAAAATTCATTTTTGTGTACAAAGAAGGCAAAACCTAAATTACATTTGTGTCTGTAGGTTTTAATAGTCCTGACTTGTACTTGACCTGTACTTTACATAGTATTTATTGGTTGAATCAGTTAAAAAGTTGAAGAAAAGAATCCAACTTTTAGTTCTTTCTCCGTAAGATTTTATAAGTCAAATCCTAATACTACAAATTTTAACCTAACAACAATACTGCACAACTCAAGCACTGTAAACTGAAGTTAATAACCCATTTCTTTTAAACAATATTTTATACGATAAAAATCCATTATATCATATGAATTATACCTAAATAAAGCTGTTATTTTAAAAATCCATTATACCCAAGGCAATTAAACTTTATCCTTATGTTTAAATTTGGTCTAAGAAGCTCTTATAATAAATATGATGCTATGGTGTGAAAAAAAATTAAGCAAAAGTTTAAAACTATTAAGTCTGTAATTTATAACTTGGATGCTATTAAGAAGTCGGTAGTCCAAGAAATCAGAAGTTCAGAGTCCTCTATTCTGGAAATGCTTTTACCTAGGTTATCAAGTGACCTAGAACTTATATTTAAATATTCAATGATTGGATAGTTCAGAATCATAGTTTTGGTGTGAAAAGGAAACTTATCCATCTAATACTCTAGCGCAAAGGCAAATTCATTATTAATCACAGTACATTTGATTTTTTAATCTTTTAGAAACTCATTTAATGCATTCTCTGAATTGTCAGTTAATCAATAAATGATCTTATTAACATCAGTGAATAAAATGTATTGAGTTCTTAATTAAGTGCTTACACTGTTCCTCATATCAGAGATATCAGGGTAAACTCAAAGAACTTACATTTTAGGGAGACAGGCATACATAAGTAAACAAATATATTCAAAAACAACGTAAAGACATGGTAAGTGGTATAAGGTATAAAGTAGGGCAAGAGGTTAGAAAATAACTGAGCCTCATCTCTGGGGAAGAGACATATGAGAGGAAACATGTCAAGAAGGTAGCCATGCAAAGATGTTGGGGGAGAGAATTCCAAGCAGGATTAGCAGGTGTAAAAGGCCCAAGCCAGGTGTGCAAGCTTGTGTTTGTAGAACAGAAAGAAGGTCTATTTGGCTCAAGGGCTGTAAACACGGGGAAGGGTACAGAATGATAAAGCTGGGGCCAGAATTGTACCAGCAACCCAGAAATACACATTCCTCTGAACTTTAGTGCTTCTAAAATAGCTAAAAATAAAAAGGCATTTTTAAAAAGCCATGTCATAGGAATGACTTAGAATAGTTGCTTTAGTTTAAGAGAGCTCTGAACCTCCTGGAAATCAAAGAATCTAGCTTGAAGAAGTTACAAGGTTGGATTTTTTGTCTCTAACCTCTCCCCACCAACTGTACTTTTGGAATAAGATGTAATCTGCATTTAAAAAAAAATGATACTAAAGGGATGAGGGGGAAAAAAAAATATGTACTGGAGACAGCCAGCAAATGTAAATGATTTCCCCACATTTTAAAGTGGTAACGTTTTCTTACCTCCAACATGGCAACTAACTCTGATTTGGAAATGCCAATTCGGTCTCGGTCACAACTGTCTACTACATAAATAACTGCATCTGTGTTTGAATAATAACATCTCCAGTATGGCCTAGAGAAAATTCAAAGGGGAGAATATATTATTATTATTATTTGAGAGAAGAAGAAATAGACATGTCAATTTACATTGTAGGACTCAGGGCAATGGTTTGAAGTATAGGTGGAGGGATTACATGCCAATCCTGCCCTGCTCATGTTAGAATCAATGCCTTAATGATTCATTGTTTCTGGTGGATATATACATCATAACCCTCAGATGGGATGGGGTCAAAAGAAAGGTGATAAACATTAAATCACAGGACCAAGGAGTTTCAAAATGAGTTCAGACTTTAGGCTGAGAAAATATATTTATAATCTATAAAATCACTAATGTACTTAATAGAAAAGTTACATACAGACCTCATTGTTACATCTTCTAAATCTTTAACTAGGAACCCCTTAATAGGAATGGATTTTTAATGTGATTCTATATAACAGCCATTAAATTTATCACTGAAGTCATCAAGAAACAGAAATAGCTAAAATTACAAATAAACTCAAAAGTGATTGAGGAAATGAAAAGAATTAAAAGAAGGCAGAATGTTTGGGGAATGCACTACTAATCTTTTACGATAGTACCATAGTGAACAACTACTGATAGTCACCAAACATTCACAGCTACCATGTCAAGCACAAAATGCTTGGCAGGAGACCTGAACTGCACAAAGCATCTATGTTTATTATTAGCCCTAACTGGTGGGCCTGCAAGGTATTTGAATCAATTCCAAAATAATCTGCCTCACAGAGGAGGAGCTGACAAAAACTAAATGGAGGGCCCTTTTTAGTTGAGAACTAAGTAATAAGGTCTTGAGATTTTCATGAAGATTTTCATGTAAGTGATACCTGAAAAAAAACTGGCTTCCTTAGATTTTAATTCAATGGGTGCTCTGAGGAAATAGTTTTAACTTTTTTTTTTTTTTTAAATAGTATCTTGCTCTGTCACCCAGGCTGGAAGACAATGGCCTGATCATAGCTTACTACAGCCTCGAACTCCTGGACTCAAGCAGTCCTCCTGCCTCAGCCTCCTGAGTAGCTGGGACTATAGGGATGTGCCACCAAGCCCGGCCCGGCTAGTTTTCTTATTTTCTATAGAGATGGGGTCTTGCTATGTTGCCCAGACTGGTCTCAAACTCATGGCGTCAAGCAGTCCTTCCACTTCAGTCTCCCAAAGTGCTTTAGGAATACAGGTGTGAGCCACCACACCCAGCCTAATTTTAAATTTTACCTCATTTTCTCTATTCAAATGTAGAGTAGGATAAAAATAAAAAATAAAGTTAAAAAATATTTAAAATAAGATAAAAACATTTTTTAACCTCATTTTAAACTAGATGGTTCCATTTAAATTACAATAGAACATACTTTTTGGTTTACTGCTGTTAACCCTTAAAAGAACCCGTAAATGTTAACTACCACAAAATAACCTAGTCATTGCACCATACCTGATACTTGTCTGTCCTCCTAAGTCCCACACTTGGAATTTAAGGTTTTTGTATGTCACCGTCTCTACATTAAATCCGATGGCTGGAAGAGAAATCAAATCAGTAGTAGGTTTAGACTAATAAATTCTACCTTCAAAGTATCCAATCTAATTGAGTTCTAGCAGTTAATGGTAATCATTGAATCACATTATTGGTTGTGATTTTACTCCATTTAAACAAAGATAGTATGCTTAAATACTACACACACACACACACACACACACACACACACAGACATCAATTAGCAAAATCAGTACCACCTTAGGTTATATAAGAATTCCACAAAAGCTCTACAAATACGGTGTATAATTCTTACCTCAATGGAAATCCTATTATATTAAATTCTCATAATACAGGACTGGCATATAAAGATAGTCAGAAAGTTATATTTGGAAATATAATACCTCTACAGCTGCAGAGGTATTATAAAAACTGGGATTTGGGGGCCAGGCATGGTGGCTCACGCCTGTAATCCTGGCACTTTAGGAGGCTGGGGCAGGAGGATCACTTGAGGTCAGGAGTTTAAACAAGACCAGCCTAAGCAAGAGCAAGACCCCGTGTCTACAAAAAATAGAAAAATTGCCTATAGTCCAGCTACTTGGAAGGCTACTTGGAAGGCTGAGGCAGGAGGATCGCTGGATCCTAGGAGTTTGAGGTTGCAGTAAGCTATGATGATGCCACTGCACTCTATCCTGGGTAACAGAGCATTTTCTCCATAAAAACATAAAATAAAAACTGGGATTTTCGTAGGCAGCAAATAAACAGGGATCAAACACAAGAAAGGCTAAATTCTCAACTTCAGTAAAGACACAGCAAGGCTGTACACAGCTTTATGAAAGTTGGGTTCTTCAAAATAGATTGCCTTAGGGCTGGCAATATCACAGACTGTCTGCAGACATCGTTAAGAGCTCACTCACTTGTAATAAGGTCATAGCTGGATAGTCAAAGGGGAGGTGTCCCATCCCCTTTCTCTGCTATCCTTAGGTGGAGCTCTAGTATCACATGGCTGAGACTAAATACTGTTTTCATTGAAAGGAATCTGAGGGTGCAATGGATGCTGAAAAAACTTTGGAGTGATATATGTGAAGATTACTAACATTTTACAAACTTTAAAAAAAAAAGGAAAAAATGAGAGCTATAGGCCGGGCGCGGTGGCTCACGCTTGTAATCCTAGCACTCTGGGAGCCCAAGGCGGGCGGATCATCTGAGCTCAGGAATTCGAGACTAGCCTGAGCAAGAGCGAGACCCCAGATCCCGTCTCTACTAAAAATAGAAAGAAATTATATGGACAACTAAAAATATATATATATATAGAAAAAATTAGCCAGGCATGGTGGCGCATGCCTGTAGTCCCAACTTTGTAGGCTGAGGCAGGAGGATTGCTTGAGCCCAGGAGTTTGAGGTTGCTGTGAGCGAGGCTGACGCCACGGCACTCTAGCCCAGGCAACAGAGTGAGACTCTGTCTCAAAACAAAAAAAAGAATTAGGTGGGAGTGTAATCACCATGTTCACCACCAGTAAGAACATCATTTGTATACGCAGGACAACAGTGTGGTGTAAAGCAACACTCACTGACACACAATCTACTGTGCTGCCCTGCACATTACAGGGGCCACCAAGAGATGCTGCAGCAGAGATAGGCAATTTTGAGTAGTAAAAACCAAGAGAATTATGGCCAAAAGAAATAACAGATGCTGCAGGGTTCAAAAAGTTCTTTCTTAATCTGAGTTTAAATAGTAACAATATAGAAATACCTTGAGTGACAAAGTGCCTCTAAAATTATTTAGAGGCATAATTTAAATAATCTTGAGCGAACTGTATGAACTCTTCAATTTAGTTCAAATGTATTAATCTTCTCTAAGTAGATTCAGGTCAACAAATGACAAAGTATAAATAACAACAATATTCTTATATAATCAGGATTATTTAAGAATATTTTTCTAAGATAGCAACAATTGACTTAAAGTTGAGGTGTTTCTTCTCTTAATATTTTTGAGGTACAAGGTAACTTCAACACTTAGTCTCTACAACTAGGATATTTAAAAGTAATCAATAATTACCTAAGAGAAACTAATCTTAATTAAAATAGTAAAATACAGAAAAAAAGATATTTCACGTGACATCACTTAACATCTATATAATTCTTTACTACACAAATTCACATAGTACTTTGATATATTTCATTTATTTCCCCATCAAAGCCAGTGGATACTGATTATCTTCATTTTATTAGTAAAGATACTGGCTCTCAATAAGGTTTAGTAACTTAAGCCAACTTTTAAGCAGCTATAAACAGCAAAATCCAGCCATATACCAGGACAGGGATCCTTAAATTACACCAAATTGCCTCTCAGTTTTTGAAAAAAGTGTTACCAATATTATGTTCATACTAGAAGTTTACAAACCTTATCACTTTATTATATGAATTATTTATTCAAAAATAGTTATACTAGATGGAAACCAGTATAATCAACAATTAGTTTATCATACCAACACTTACTAGGAATAGTAGTAACGACTTCTCCAACCTGTAATCTGTACAAAATTGTGGTTTTTCCTGCTCCATCTAATCCCAAAATTAAAATCCTCATTTCCCGAGTTCCAAACAGACTGGAAAAAATACTTGAGAAAAAGCCACCTAAAAAATAATAAAAGGAAAAACATATTCAACATTATTTTGTGAACTAGGTCTATAAAACATTTAATCTTGCCCTTTGAAAGCTATATACCAAATTAAATAATATTATATTTTCCTGGATGCATAGGTGCATATTTTTTGCTCCCAATGAAATATATTATTCAACATCAAACAAGCCATTAGTGATGCCTGAAATAGTGATGCCTGAAATTAGTGATTAGTGATGTCTGAAATACTGTGTCATGCAGGTTCATAAGATATGCTAAATAATAAGAGAAATATGGCCACATACCCTAGGAGAGCTCATTTTCTAATCAAGATAATAGGTACCTTAGCATGATCTCCTCACTACTCCTAAAAACCAAAGGACCAGTCAGAAGGACAGTGGGACAATGATGTCCTCAAACATCAAAACCAATTGTTTTACAGCAGCAACAGTACCACAACTATCTTCAATCAGAGAGGTCTCCACTAAGCAATATAACTAGCACAAGAAACTGAAACACAGAAGCCAAAAATAACAAAAACTATTTTTGATGGAAAATACATTTAAAAAATTTAAAAAGCTACATCGGATGCATCACGAAATATTCCAGAAAGCTTCCTGTATGCAAGGTAATATAAAAGCACTTGTAGCACAGTCCCTTCCCCATCAAAAGCCATTAGGAAAGATTAAAAGAAAGTTACATTAACAATATAAAAACAGTTGACAAAAGAAATGATGCCACACTCTGTTATTTAACAAAGCGATGGCAAGAAATGACACAATTAAGAGCTGCGAGTCTGGAAAAATGAATACACCACGGGCTAGAGAACCTTGGGAAAGTTAAATAGAATGGGTGTGACTTGACAAAGTCCTTTCTACCATATACAGGTAGAAAAGAGATGGCGGAAAACAGAACTGAAGGGCCTTATGGAAGACTGAACAGCCCTTGAGATAGGGAGCAAGAACTATATTCCCCAGAAAACCGTGGAGGGATTTACACAAGCCGAAGAACGTGCATCTTCATTTGTAGGATGGTAAACAAGTTAAAGAATTTGCACCTTCATTTGGGCTCTAACCGGGTGGGGACATTACAATCAATCAGCAGTACAAGAACTGAGGTTAATATGTCATTCACTGACTAGAAGTATCCTCCCCACTTCCTTCTTCATCTTATTCTATTATCTATCTACATGAAAAGCTACAGCAGGTAAGCAGACAAATGCCAAGTTGGCTATAAAACATTATAAGCAACATCATCCCTCGGATTTTTCCAACTGACGCAGTCCCAGCGCTCTAGGAGAAAATCAAGCTTCCACCATGGGGCCAGAGCTCATCTTTCATTCGAGAAACCTCAGCGAACCTGGGACTGACACGTTGCCAGGCTTCCCAAGACCAACCGTGCACGGCAAGTGGAGCTGGGGATAAGGGAAAAGTTCACAATCAGGGGAAAGGACGTGGGGCCGGGCTCTGTGGACCCGCGCTGCTCTGGCCCCCTAACCCCGCGGGGATGAAGGGGAACCGAGCGAGGGCGGAAGAGAATGCGTGAGGCCGGGTCCACCCCCACAGGTAAAAATCTAAGATGCGTCAGGTATTCAGCGACCCGCCCCCTGACAACCTGGCTACTCTGAGCTTTCCAGGATAGACCCTCTCCTCCTCCCCACCCCAGCCCTCGGTCGCGGCCCCTTCGAGCGCGCCCGGGCAGCCTTCTGGACCCCTCACCCATGATGAACCGTCTCTCCGCCCTCGTCGATCCTCAGAGACAGGCCCCGGCCTCAGCAGCGATTCCTGTTCTAGCCCCGGCGCTGCCACCTCCGTTCGTCTTGGCCTCCGGCTGCGGCCCCGAGGTTGCTTCCCCGCAAGCCTGGTCTGCCAGCAACTTCCACGTCGGACTCCCGGCGGGGGCGGGCCCGAGGGGCCGCCGCGACTGCGCGCCGGAACAGCGGCCTGAGCGTCTGCGTCGCCGCTTTCGACCCAAGGTCCTCGCGCGCTGGGTGTAAATACTGTGGACACAAGCAGAGAAAAAAATTTCAAGAGACCTGGACTCTCCCCTGATGCTGTTTTCCTGGACAAGAAGGGCTTCTGAAATAGGTAAATTTGAGTTTTCATTTTAAATTCTGACACCAAAAAATGGTGAATCCGCTAACCAGGAATGCGAGTCGAGTGTCGATGAGACGGCCCGGCAGGACGCTGGCTCGGGCTGCGGCAGTGCTGGGGTTGTAGACTTGTCCCCGAGCGCCTGCGGGGCCGGCTCCCCTCTCCCCAGGTGCTTTCTCCAAGAAAAAGGACTGCGTAATAATAATAGGAAGATCCCCGCGCCACCAATGCGGAGCAGCCTTACACCTGAGGCCACTAGCCGGAGGTTTTTGCCGTCGCGGTGGTCTGCAGGGCCAGCATTAGAGCACGCCCCCCTTTCTTCCAGCTGACTGAGCACTTGACCACCTTTCTGGGATTGTCATTGTGGACTGGCTGGTCCCAATGACGGAGACCAGCGACTTGTGCTTTCCAGGAGCGTCGGTTAGAAGTAACGTAGGTTTTGACAGGGAAGGGTGTTGAGAGGAGGAAGGAAGCACACCTGGAGCATGTCGAGAAGAGTTTCCCCTGGAAACCCTTTATTTTAATTTTATTTTTTAAAGGTTGAGCGTCTGTCTTAAAACTTCCTAAAGGTATACAGAAAAGTAAACCTTCTGTCCCTAACGCCCAGTGCCCTGGAGCTCCCCAGATGTAACCACTGTTAACACTTTCTTAGGTTTCCTTCCAGATATTATCTTTGCATATCATGTTTTTATTTATGGTAGAGATTTTCATCCATTGAACAGAAGTTTATGAACTGCCTTTTTAGGTTTGTTTTTGATTGTGTTTGAGAATTTTTCCAACTTGATTAAGGTATAATTGACAAAAATTGTGTATATTTTACATTGTAAAACGTGATGTTTTGATATATGTATACGTTGTGAAATAATTATCACAGTCAAGCTAATTAACATACCCATCACTTCACAGTCATATATATTATATATATATTTTTGTGGTAAAAACGTTTAAAATCTACTTTCAGCAGTTTTCAAGTATATACAATATATTAACTACAGTCACCATGCTGTACAGTAGATCACCAGAACTTATTCAGCCTAATTGGAACTTTGTACCCTTTAACCAACATTTCCCCATCCCTCATCGACACCGCCAGCCCCTGACAATCACCATTCTACTATCTACTTCTGCGAGTTCCACTCTTCTTCAATTCTACATGTAAGTGAGGGCCTGGTGTGGTGGCTTGCACCTGTAATCCCAACACTTTGGGAGGACAAGGTGAGAGGATCGCATGAGCCCAGTAGTTTGAGGCTGCAGTGAGCTTTGATGGGGTGAGATCCCTATCACTAAAAAAAAAAAAAAAAAAAAATGAAATATATCATGCAGGATATAGTCCAGAAAAAAAATTTTTTAAACACAAAAAGATAAAAAGTGAGATCAGGAAGTATTTGTGTTTCTGTTCCTGGCTTATTTTGTCAGGTTTTAGTCTGAAACTGTCAGTTCTTGGCACACTCATGGCCGAAGAATGATCAGACACTCCAAAGTTAGGCAAGCATGAAAATGAGGTTTATTGAGGAAAGAAAGATAGGATTATAGGTCAAGAACAAGATACAGGTTTACAGAGCATGGTATATACGCCACAGCTGACGACCGGACCCATCATCACAGCAGGACAAGCAAAAGGAAGGGAAAAGAGAGAGGTTGGCTATGGTCTGCATCTTGTTTTATGGTGTCCGGATAAGGACTTCCCGGTGGTTGAAACGGCACCACAGAACCACTTTGATTGGACAGCTGAGAGTCACATGACCTGAGCCTCAACTACTCATGTGGATTCTAGGTCACTTTCCGGACTGTATGGTACCCATGCTGCTTGGCCTGTGAGCCAGAGAGTCCTCTTCATTCTTTTGCAACTGGCGTGCCAAGTTCTGATTAGTAGATTCATAGGGTATTCCCTCCTCCCCCAGGTATGGAGAATTAGGGTAGGACAGGACGAAGATGGGGGCAGTAGCACCCACTTTTGTCCCTAGGAGACCGAGAATCCCTCGCTAACTACCTAATAATTTCACTTTGCATAAATTCATCCATGGTGTTGCAAATGACAAGATTTTCTTCTTTTTCTTCTAACAGCCCAGATCTCCCCAAGAAGATTCTTCTTTTTTAAAGGTGGAATAGTATTCCATTTATTCCACCACCGGGCCCAGCTAATTTTTTAATTTTTTGTAGAATCAGGGTCTCCATTTGTAGAATCAGGGTCTCCATTTGTTGCCTAGTTGGTCTCAAACTCATGGCCTCCAGCAGTCCTCCCCCCTTGTCCTCCCAAAGTATCGGGATTACAGTCATGAGCCACTGCACTCAGCCTTCAAAATTTATTATTTTCCAAAACTTTGGGCTAGGCGAGGTGGCTCACATCTGTAGTCCTAGCACTCTGGGAGGCCGAGGCAGGAGACTTGCTTGAGGTCAGGAGTTCAAGACCAGTCTGCGCAAGAGTGAGACCTTGTCTCTACTGAAAATAGAAAAATTTAGCTGGCCATGGTGGTGCGTGCCTGTAGTCCCAGCTACTCAGGAAGCTGAGGTGGGAGGATCACTTGAGCCCAGGAGTTAGAGGTTGTGGTGAGCTCTGATGACACCACTACAACAGAGAGAGGGAGACCCTATCTCAAAAGAAAAAAAAAAAGTGTTGAGACATTAAAAAAAAGATTTAGGCCAGGTGCGGTGGCTCACGCCTGTAGTCCTAGCACTCTGGGAGGCCGAGGCGGGCGGATTGTTTGAGCTCAGGAGTTCGAGACCAGCCTGAGCAAGAGCGAGACCCCATCTCTACTAAAAAAATAGAAAGAAATTATATGGACATCTAAAAATATGTATAGAAAAAATTAGCCAGGCATGGTGGTGCATGCCTGTAGTCCCAGCTACTCGGGAGGCTGAGGCAGGAGGATTGCTTGAGCCCAGGAGTTTGAGGTTGCTGTGAGCTAGGCTGCCAGCACGGCGCTCATTCTAGCCCGGGCAACACAGTGAGACTCTGTCTCAAAGAAAATAAATACATAAATAAATAAAAGATTTAACGAGCTAACACGTGAAATATTTAGAATAGTTCTCAACACATAATATTCATTAAAAGTTTTATTAAAGTGTTGGGACAAATTTATAATTAACAAAGCCACAAATAGCGAAGAAAAATTTAGCTAATGTTAATATTACATTTCATCTCTACCTAAACGTTGCTTCTTTTAATTTAGAAGACTAAAGCAAATGTCCTACTTTTATAGGAACACAAATGCATAAAGGTAATGTTAAGGTGTTTAAAAATCAGATAACAAAAGTGCCATTTCCTGTATATTTTGTGATGTAACTATTGGCAGCCATTACTCTGTAGGAAAGGTACGTATCTTTAGGGCAATGTTGCTTTTCAAAATATAGTCATTCCTATTAATATTGACCTGGTATTACAGATTCCTGCTTATTAAAAACAAATCTTGGCCAGGCAGAGTGGCTCATGCCTGTAATCCTGGCACTTTGGGAAGCCAAGGCAGAAGGATGGCTTGAGCTCAGGAGTTCGAGACCAGCCTGAGCAAGAGCAAGACCCTGTCTCTACTAAAAGTAGAAAAAATTAGCTGGGCGTGGTGGCAAGTGCCTGTAGTCCCAACTACCCAAGAGGCTGAGGCAGGAGGATTGCTTAAGCCCAGGAATTTGAGCTTGCTGTGAGCTAGGCTGACGCCATGGCACTCTACCCCAAGCAACAGAGTGAGACTGTCTAAAGAAAAAAAAAAAAAAGTCTTTGAGGAAGTAAAATAATAGTTATGCTAGAATTAAAACTAAATATTTAGATTGTAAATCTTTGGAGTATTATCCTTCAGGCAACCATGTAAAAATGATCTCACCTGTTAAGAGTCTGCTCAAATGTCATTCTATTTAAAATTGCAACCTACCCTGCATCCCTCTTGTCCTGATTTTTTTTCTTTTTTTTTTTTTTGTTTCCATCCATAGGACTCTGCTTGATATATCCTGATGTTTTAATACAGCTTCTCACCAAACATATTATAATTTACTTACTTATTATGGTTATTTACTGTCTTACATTCACTAGAATGTAAGATCTATAACTGCAAGTATTTTTGTCTGTTTTGTTCACTATTTTGTTTTTGCACATGGGCACGAAACAAATATTTAAGTTACAAAATAAGTTTTTGAGGTCTATGCCATAAATACTAGTTTAATTCTTAAACATAGATTCTGCAATATTACTAAATAGTCATAACCACTTGTCCTAATTTAATAGAAAGGAAACTCTCATCTTCAAGTTGTTATATATGAAGAGAAACCACTAGGTGGTGGTGTTGTTACAGACTAATTCTTATTAGAATCAGGTCAATTGGTCAACGTATTAGGTTGGTGCAAAGTAATCGCGGTTTTAGTTTTGTTGAACTCTGCCATTTGATATTGAAATACATTCTTAAATAAATGTGGTTATGTTATACATCATTTTAATGTGCATTTCTCTCTTTATGTTTTTTTGCTGGTGACTTATTACTTGCTGTTTATTTTATACTTTAGACTATGGAAATGATGTTAGACAAAAAGCAAATTCAAGCGATTTTCATATTCGAATTCAAAATGGGTTGAAGCAGCAGCAACAACTCGCAATATCGACCATGCATTTAGTCCAGGAACTGCTAACGAACATACAATGCAGTCAGTGGTGGTTCAAGAAGTTTTGCAAAGGAGACAAGAGCCTTGAAGATGAAGAGCACGGTGTCCAGCCGTTGGAAGTTTTTTTTTTTTTTTTTTTGAGACAGAGTCTCGCTCTGTTGCCCGGGCTAGAGTGCCATGGCGTCAGCCTAGCTCACAGCAACCTCAAACTCCTGGGCTCAAGTGATCCTTCTGCCTCAGCCTCCCAAGTAGCTGGGACTACAGGCATGCACCACCATGCCCGGTTAATTTTTTCTACATATTTTTAGCTGTCCAGATCATTTCTTTCCATTTTTAGTAGAGATGGGGTCTCGCTCTCGCTCAGGCTGGTCTCAAACTCCTGACCTTGAGCGATCCTCCTGCCTCGGCCTCCCAGAGTGCTAGGATTACAGGAGTGAGCCACCACGCCCGGCCCAGCCATTGGAAGTTGACAACAACCAATGGAGAGCAATCATTGAAGCTGATCCTCTTACAACTACATGAGAAGTTGACGAAGAACTCATCATCGACCATTCTACAGTCATTCGTAATTTGGAGCAAATATGAAAGGTGAAAAAGCTCAATAAGTGAGTGCCTCATGAGCTGAGTGAAAAATCAAAAAATTTGTTGTTGTCTTCTCTTCTTGTACACAGCCACAACAAATGATTTCTCCATTGGATTGTGACCTGCGATGAAAGTGGATTTTATACAACTGGCGATGACCATCTCAGTGATTGGGCCAAGAAGAAGCTCCAAAGGACTTCCCAGAGCCAAACTTGCACCATAAAAAGGTCATGGTCACTGTTTGGTGGTCTGCTGCAGGTCTGATCCACTACAGCTTTCTGAATCTCTGCGAAACATCTGAGAAGTATGCTCAGCAAATTGATGAGATGCACCAAAAACTGCAATGCCTGCAGCTGGCATTAGTTAACAGAAAGGGCCCAATTCTTCTCCATGACAATGCCCAATGGCACATCACACAGCCAATACTTCAAAAGTTGAATGAATTGTGCTACAAAGTTTTGCCTCAACCTCCATATTCACCTGACCTCTTGTCAACTGCCTCCCACTTCTTCAAGCATCTTGACAACTTTTTGCAGGGCAAATGCTTCCACAACCAGCAGGATGCAGAAAATGCTTTCTAAGAGTTCATTGAATCCCAAAGCATGGATTTTTATGCTACAGGAATAAACAGACTTATTTCTCATTGGCAAAAATATGTTGATTATAATGGTTCCTATTTTGATTAATAAAGATGTGTTTCAAGCCTAGTTATAATGATTTAAAATTCACAGTCTGAAACTGCAATTACTTTTGTCCCAACATATAGCAAAATACTGTAGACTGAGTAATTTATAGACAATAGAAATTTATTTCTCACAGTCCTGGAGGCTGGGAAGTCCAAAATCAAGGTGCCCACAGATTGAGTGTCTGGTTAGGACTGATCTCTGCTTCCAAGATGGCACCTCTTAGTCCCATATTTACATGGTGGAAGGGGAAAGGATGGAAGGGAAAAAGGCACCAGAACAGTCCCTTAATCTCTTTTATAAGAGCATTAATCAATTCATGAGGGAAGAGCCCTCATGTCCTAATCCCTTTCCAAAAGGCCCCCCTTCTAAATATTACCATATTGAGTATGGTAGTCCTCCCCTATCCGGAGTTTCAGTTACCCAAGTTCAACTGTGGTCCAAAAATACTAAATGGAAAATTCCAGCTGGATGCAGCGGCTCACGCCTGTAATCATAGTGACTCGGGAGCCTGACATGTAAGTATCACTTGAGGCAGGAGTTCAAGACCAGCGTGGGCAATATACCAAGACCTCATCTCTAAAAAAAAAATTTAATTATCCAGATGTGGTAGCACATGCCTGTAGTCCCAGCTACTCAGGAGGCTGAGGCAGGAGGATCCCTTGAGCCCAGCATTTTGAGGCTACAGTGAGCTATTATCATGCCACTGCCCTCCAGCTTGGGTAACAGAGTGAGAACTTATCTGTAAAAAAAAAAAAAAAAAAGAGAAAATAAACAATTCATATGTTTTAAATCATATGATGTTCTGAGTAGCATGATAAAATCCTTTGCTGTCCTGTCTTTTTTTTTTTTAGAAGTTACTTGCCCAAGAAGTGACAGAACTTAGATTTGAGCCTTAGTCTATCTAACTCTGAAGTCCATACCATCAACCATATCTCTTAAATTTTCTTTTATGGTGTGCTGTTTTTTTCATCTGTGAATTGAAGGTATTCGTTTAGATCACAAGGGTCTCTTTGGTTACCAACATGAAAGTTTTGTTATGTGAACTGAGCCAACATGGCAGATAGGCATGAGAGACCTACCACTTAGTAATGGCATCAATGCCCAAGAATCAACCCCAGACACTCCTCCCACCAGATCCACCACCACAAGATTTATTCAGCTCCTACCAGTTTATAGGCTAATGCTGCAGATATATGTGCCAGGTAAAGAAGACTACAGAAGCTGGCAGTTTGCACAGTCTATATTGAGGGGGGAAAAAGAGAAAGAACATTATTGGTACACATAGCAGTTCCCAAATCTGGATGTTAAAATTAAATTATTTGCTATGTAATTTTTAGAGGAATTTTAACTACCCAGCTATGCATTAACTATAATGACCATTTATATAGTTAATCAAATTTTGTAAGATATCTGACAGCTGTCGTTTTTGAAGTTAGCTAATACATTTTAAAAAGTGAACACTCACATGATAAAATATACTACAATAGGATTTTGAAAATGGAGTTAAAAAAACCAACTTGGTTATTGGAATATTTGCTGTAACTGTTGCACTAATAGGAAAAAGAAAGTAGGTAACATTTGTGATGTAGAGGCATCTGAAAGTTCTTGAAAAATCAACTGGCAAAAGGCAGATTCATTAGAGAAAAGGCATACAAATTAATTTTATCTGTGTGCACAGGAGCCTTTAGTATGAAAACCCAAAGATACAGGGTAAATTGTCCATTTTTATGCTTAGGTTTAACAGTGTGGAGAGCCATGTATAAATATGAATAGACAAAAAGAGTATGATCTAATACTAATAGACTGAGTGGGGAAACCCAGCAAGGCCTGTCTGTCTAGATTCTTCTTGGACTCTCTGAGTGTTTTTTTGTTGTTTTTTTTTTTCTGGGTAAGAGGCAGGACCCTCTCTGGAATAGGAGGGTCTTATGACCTACAGTCAAACAAAGTATGTCAGATAATTTTTTATGGCCAGTTTTTACACAAAAAGGTAGATGGAAAGCTAGAGTAATATTTTTAGGTTTTATGGGAAAAAGGGGTTCTGATTTCTATGACCTGCCTTGGGGACAAAATAGTCTAGTTTCTGTGGCTAGTCTCAGAGAAGAATGGGATTCAGACAGGGGGGCAGGAGAAAGTCAGAGAAAAACTTTTGCTTCTGAGGACTTCATTTTGGGGTATTATTTTCTGAATCCCAACAATGAACATAATGGCTATGATTCAGATAACTAAGCCAGTTTGTATTACTTGTAGCTGAGAAAGCAAAGATGTTGGAGCTTTATTTAAAAGCAAAAAAAAAAAAAAGTAAGTAACCAACCAACAACTTGAAGCTGCACAATCAGTCCTGTTGACTTCCCAGTGATTAAAAATTGATTGTTACGAAAAAAACACCTGATCAATCATTTCTTCAGCCTGCTTTTCTCTCAAGTTCCTGTTCTGAATCTCCAACTATTTACTAGACAGTTCTTTATGGATATTCGTTCAAACTCCATATGTCTAAAACCAAATATATCTTTTTGATAAATAAAAAGTAAAACAAATAAAATTCCAAAAATCTGGGTTGTTCTTCTAATTTCCTTGTTTCTCTGCTAAATGATCTAAATTCTAACTCTCCTTACTATCTCTGGGTTACTGCAGAGGGCTTTTCTTTGGCCTCATAGTGACCAAACCTATTCATCCATCCTTTACCTTTTACTCTTGAACAGTAACCACTTAACTGATCCATCTCCATTTCTCCCCAGTCCTGCATTGTCCCAGGACTCTGCAGAGTCCCTGCAAGCAAGAAGGCCTTCACCAGATGTGCCCCCTCAACCTTGGACTTCTCAGCCTCCTTAACTGTAAGAAATAAATTCCTTTTTCTTTATAAATTATCCAGTTTCATGTATTCTGTTTTAAGCAACAGAAAACAGACTAAGACAACCCTTTGAGTAATTATGAAGTTCTATGCTCTATGATGTATTTATTGTCTTCTTCATGACTTACACTATGAAGTTCAGTCTACTGCTTCTCTTCTCTGAGGAGCTTTCTCCCCTTATTTCCCTCTGTCTGAATCCAACTCATCTTTTCAAGCTCTTTCTCCTGGGCAAAGACTTCCCTGATTACTCTAGTTCCCCAAACAACCCCTGCCGACACACATCTTTCTTTATTCTATTATAGTATTGTTGTTGGCGCCTGGAATTTTATACTCATCATCTACAACCATTATCGCTTATCATTGTGTGTATACAAGTGCCCTCTTATGTGCTTTTTTCTTTCCTGTGAGGCTTAGCACAGTGCCTGACATATTTTAAGTCCTCAACAAATCATTTTTGAATAAATGAATGAATGAATGAATGACTCACTACAGCATTAGTGCTCCAGAGATATGACAAATGTTTCAGTGTTCTATATAAGCTGTTTTACAGAACATGGAGGAAAAAGCCAATGTGGAATTTCCCTAGTCTACTTAAACAAGGCAGTCCAATCTAAACAACAATTTGATCTATTCAAAAGTGAATGACATTAAACATATCTAAAATGCATCCATATTAACATTCAAATTTCTCTGTTCAGTTTCTGAAACAATGAAATTTGCTACTGCTGTTTTTGTCCCACTTTTCAAAATCAAATACACATAATATATTATGCATGAAAACTTGGCATTATATTAAATAAAAGATTGGTCTATAGAGTATGATTTCATATTATATCATGATTTCAATAGCCTGGACAAACAACCTGCTTTACACAAAATACCGTGTTGCATATCAAATAATGAAGGGAACTCCCTGCCTGATGAAAAACAAAGAATCTTTATTATCTATATAGAGAAGTCATTTTAAATTTTAAAGTTAAAATAAGGAAGTTTTTTGAATATTGCCCAACTCACTATTGTGGGAAAAAAGTTAGAAGGATTTCAGACCATACCACCCTACTTTGCATTTCTATTGAACAGTTATTTTTTTAACCAACTTGCAACATTTGTTTTACAAAATAAACTTTAAGCCAAATATCAATTTATCATTTTTGACAAGAAAAAAGAACTATATTGTATATTATCAAATTCTTGATGAGCTAGATGTTTTAGTTGTAAGCTATTAAAATTGAAATTTACTGGAAAAACTCTTGGTAAACTGTAAAGCACTAGCTCCGCAAATGTAAAACATTTTAATCATTATTGTGCATAAGGTATAACATTTCTGGCAACTCTTAGTGGTGGATAAAAATAAATAAATAAAGATATAACATTTCTGCAAAATACTGGAAAATATAAGCTAAATGTGTATACCTAGTAAAAGTAATGTATCACTTAAATAGGAGCTATAAAGCATGATGAATCTTATTCTTAGTAGATTTTAGTCATTTAAAACAGTTTGTTTTCTTTAAACTCTAAAGAATTTCTGTTCTTAATTTAGTATATACACCTCTGGTAGAAACTTCTCTTCACAAACTAAGTAAAGTGAAAATTCTCAGAAGACTGAGACATTCATACTGACTTTTCATTATCTGTACTTTATATAGTTCTCTAGCCTCTGATAAAATATATATGGGAAGAGGTTATCTTTAGTTCTTATTTTGCAAAGCTCTCTGTCACCTCCTAATCTGAGTTCATGGTAGTGGAGTGACACAGAATATAGAATTGCTAGAGCCCAAAAGGGCTGAAGCAGGCGTGGCATTTTTGTAGAGTTCTTCGAGCCAGAATAACCTTGGAGGTCATCTGTTTTAGTCTTCCTGTTGTACAGTTGGGGATACCGTGGCCTTGCGGTCACCCTGCTCATTAGATATAGAATCAGGCTTGAAATCTTCATCAGTCCATGGTTCTTCCCATCTTGTGCAGTAGAACATGGGAAAACTAAGACTAGTAAGAGCATCGAGAAACACAAGCACTGCAGATGACGGAGGCAACAGTCTCTTCCAGAGCTGTGGGAAGGCCGGCCATCTGATGCTCACCTCCCCACAGCCTGCTCCTCTCAGGACCGGCCACCCCTGAGACACTGAAGCTTCAACCAGTGACTGGAAACTACAAGACTGTTGATCACACCAATAGAACATCTCTAAATGTGTTTTATTATCTGGATCGGTCACCGGATGGCCACATCTTTCAGAAAGGAGAACAAATGTTTACTTTATCCCACAAATCCTCACCATGTGTGCACCGCATGTCCGTCATGTGTACCTCCTTCTAACATTTATCAGTCACTTACTTTGGCTCAGTGTGCTGATTGCTTCAGCTGCGTTATAGTAATCTCCTCTTAACCCAGGGGATACATTCCAAGACCCCCGGTGGATGCCTGAAACCGCAAATCGTACTCTGAACCCTATATATAATGTTTTTTCCTATACATACATACATTCTTATGATAAAGTTTAATTTATAAATTAGGCACTGTAAGAGATTAACAACAATGACTAATAATCAAATAGAGTGACCATAACAATATATTATAATGAAAGTTACATGTATGTAGTCTCTCTCTCTCTCTCTC
>CM052440.1:15684909-15708269 GCA_028533085.1 Varecia variegata | reverse complement strand
ACTGGGTTTCTTTGGTTTTTCACTAAACAAAAGAAAGTATAGCACAAACTCCATGTCAAATGTTTAAAATCTGGTGTTTCTGCTTTTATATTTTTCCATAGTGGCGCACCGAGAAAATGAATCTTTCATCCCTGCAAGGTCTGAGCAAAAAATTAAAAAAAAAAAAAATTTGGAAAAAAAAATATGTATCTAGACAGTCTGTATTTTAAGTATAGTGTTATCTGATAGCACAATTATTCCCATTTGAGTACAGGGCTTTAAATAAGAAAAAAACACTTAGCACTGTTTGGAGGTGTGATGAGAGGAGCAGAATCAATTTTCCCAACTTTCATAATTTATTTCTGTCATAAATTTGCACATATAATCAAATCAGGCAAGATTTATAATCATTACAAATGTAATTCATCATTTGTAATACTACAAATATAACTTGTAATACTACAAATACTACAAATGTAATTCATCATTTGTAATGAATTATTTATTCATTCTCTTGTTAGTATGTATGTATGTATCTATCCATCTGACTTACCTATGTTTGTTTTTAACCTCTGTAAAAATCTTGTCATATTTTTTTTTTTTTTTTGAGACAGAGTGTCACTCTTGCCCGGACTAGAGTGCTGTGGCATCAGCCTAGCTCACAGCAACCTCAAACTCCTGGGCTCAAGCGATCCTACTGCCTCAGCCTCCCGAGTAGCTAGGACTACAGGCATGTGCCACCATGCCCGGCTAATTTTTCTATATATATTTTTAGCTGTCCATATAATTTCTATTTTTAGTAGAGAAGGGGTCTTGCTTTTGCTCAGGCTGGTCTCGAACTCCTGAGCTCAAACGATCCGCCCGCCTTGGCCTCCCAGAGTGCTAGGATTACAGGCGTGAGCCACCGTGCCCGGCCCAATCTTGTCATATTTTAAGTGGTTGTGTGGATTTCACATTTTTCACTGAACATTATATGTTCAAGATTCTTCTCTGTCATTGCATTTAGCTGTAGTTTATTCATTTTCACTCTTGTATATTATTCCATAATGTAAACATACCACAATTTATTTATTCATTCTCTTGTCAGTATGTATGTATCTATCCATCTGACCTATATATGTTTGTGCATATCTATCTACACCTATATATCTCTATAGATGTATAGTTTTCAGTTCTTTTTAATTATAAACACGGCTGGTAAAACTGTCTTTCTACGTACATCCTAGTGCTCATGTACAAGAATTTCTCTTGTGTATATGCCTGAGAAAGGATATGTGAGCTACGCTTTGCTAACAGCTACTTTCCTAAATTGTTCCAACTTAAATTCCTAGCAGCAATGTGAAAAATTCCCACTGAGCCACATCTTCTCTGTTTAGTTGGTATTGTCAGACTTCTTAATTTTTCTTAATCTCAACCACAGCATTAAAAACAGAACATTCCACAGCTACTGGTCTGCAGCTGTTCTTAGGGTGGCGGTTGTGGCATTTCTCTGTGGGAAACAACTGTTAACACAATGAAACACCTCTTTCTTAGCGAAACAGAAAGTGGGCATGTGTGTGACAGACACAAGATAAAAAACAAACAAAACAGGACAAAACCTCCTGTCAAAGTCGATGGATTTATTCCCACACCGAACGTACTGTAACAGCTGGTTATGGAGAACTGACTGTGCGCATGCCAGGTCCCAGTGACATCCACTTCACAAGTGGGATGTGGCAGTTCCTGACCACTGACATAGCCACGTTCTTCCCCGAGGCTTCGGTAGGCTGATCTTACTGGATGTGCAACATAATGTAAACCG
This sequence comes from Varecia variegata, assembly GCA_028533085.1. NCBI lineage: Eukaryota > Metazoa > Chordata > Mammalia > Primates > Lemuridae > Varecia > Varecia variegata. The sequence continues at coordinate 15,706,489 of CM052440.1, read as the reverse complement.
ATAACACTTCCAAGTGAGCTCAGCTAATCCATTCTCGTCATCTCTCATGATATTTTGGTAACGTATGCTTTTCTTCTTCCTGTACAGTCAACTAGATTGAAAAGAGAAACCCAACAACAAAAATTGGAATAATTGATGTGGAAAACAGTTCCACCCTTTTGCGCCCTTCCTTTTGTTCTCCCTTTGCTATGACAATGGGTCCAGTCGTCATCGGTGGCGTATGTATCATGCTCTGTAAACCTGTATCTTGCTCTTGCCCTATAAGCCTATCTTTCTCTCCTCAATAAACCTCACTTTCATGCTCGTCTTAAAAAAACAGTTCCAAGTATGTTTTTTCTTTTCTTTTTTATTTTCAAAGATAAGGTCTCCTTCTGTCGCTCAGGCTGGAGTGCAGTGTCCTGATCATAGCTCACTGCGGCCTTGAACTCCTGGGCTCAAGTGATCCTCCCGCCTCAGCTTCCCAAGTAGCTAGGACTACAGGCATGTGCCACCACACCTGGATAATTTAAAAAAATTTTTTTTGTAGAGATGGGGTCTTGCTATATTGCCCAGGCTGGTCTCTAACTCCTGGGCTCAAGCAATCCTCCCACCTCAGCATCTCAAAGTACTGGGATTACAGGTGTGAGCCACGACATCTGGCCTTTTTTTCCTATTTTTTAGAAAACATTTTTTCTTGCCAGCCACAGTAGTCCCAACCCAGCCACTGCACTCCAGGCTGGGCAACACAGAGAGACCCTGTCTTTAAAATAAATAAATAATTTAATAATAATAATAATAATAAAAACTTTTTCAGCTAAAAAAAAAAAAAAGCTTTATAAAAAGCATTTTTTTCTTAGTAAAAATAAACCTGTCTCATAAATTAAAACTGAGGAGGTCCCCCCTTATCATATTTGCTTTCCCTAAAAATACAAATTTCAATGACAATATTGGTATCTATCAATGTTTTCCAAAGACTGTATCTGAAAAGCTGAATCCAGAATGAGGAGACACCAATTCTCAGCACAACACTAATTCACTGTGTGACCTCTGACCTCTCTGAGCATCAGTTTCCTCAGCAGCAAATTGGGGATAAGACTTGCCCTGCCAGCCTCATAAGGCCGTTGTGAGAGTTAAATGATAACATGTCTCATTTATTCATCCAGCCTTCAGTGAGGTCCTGTGTTGAGGTGTAGTGTTTTGCCACCCACTTGGGGAAATCAAAAGACATGTGAGAACCCGTTTTTTCTCTCTGGAGTTGTCAAAGTAATACAGAAGATTATGAAAGTTATGAAAATTATAAAAGTGAAGAACTGGAAGAAAACAGTACTGAGAATCCCTTGAAGAGGATTTTTGAAAGGTTTCTCCTTTTCTAATCTGACCAAAGGCACTCTACAGATTTAAAAATGAGTATTTTCATTGCCAATTGTATTTAAAAAGGCATTTGATTAAAGTGAAATACAAAGAGACCATGTATTCCATAATGGATGCCAACTGGAACCACAGGCTTATAGCCAGAGGTAGGCACACAGCTAAAACTCAGGATCCCACGAATGTGCTGGTTTTCTAAACCTCTTTGAGCTCAAAGGACTCCCCTTTATCTTCTTCTCTTCTCCCAGTTAACCAGCTAACTTCTGTAAGAACAGGATGCTGCTTCTCTACAGCAGAGGACGTTATCGCCCCGCCGATCGATTGTGTTAAAACATAGAGTTGCCACTCACAGATCTCTAGGAAAAAATATTTCTAACCGAAAGGACCTAAAGTTGAAACAGAATCAGTTGCAAGCCTGTTTTGTTAGTGAACTAGAAAGTGAAAATAGACATTATGAACCCACTTGGAGAAGAAAGGAGGAGTCATTTTCCTCTTCCCTTTCCCAGGCTGGTGGATGGCTTAGGTTTAGAAACTTCTGAGGTCAAACAAGCTAGAGTAGAGAGATGTACTTTTTCTTCAGGCTCAGGACAGAGATGTACAGAGAATTTGGTATACTCTGGTTGCTCTTCAGATTGTATACATCTTTCACTTTTTACTAAAGATTTCCATAGAGAGGAACAATTCTGAGTCTTAACCCATTTTTTTTTTTTTTTTTTGAGACAGAGTCTCCCTGTCACCTGGGCTCGTGCAGTAGCATCATCATAGCTCACTGCAATCTAAAACTCCTAGGCTCAAAGTGATCCTGCTGCCTCAGCCTCCTGAGTAGCTAACTAGGACTACAGGTGCGTGCCACAATGCCCTGCTAATTTTTCTATTTTTAGTAGAGACAAGGGTCTCGCTCTTGCTCAGGCTGGTCTTGAACTCCTGACCTCAAGCTATCCTCCTGCTTTGGCTTCCCAGAGTGCTAGGATTATAGGCGTGAGCCACCACGCCTGGCCCAATTTTATGAGGCCTTGCATCTGCAGAGCTAGTTTAAAAAGAAAAAAAAAAGATTTGGCTATAGTTTAACTCACTTCTCTCTGCCTAGAATGCAATCAGATACAACACCAGGTCCTCAGAGCTTAGCTGTTTCGGGAGGACTAGAAAGTGCCCAATCAGTCATGGTTCAGAATACAGCACTAATAAATCACCACCTCGTTGGCACCTCCTTGGGGACCATGAGAATAGGTGATTGTCTCATCCTTCTCTGTGAAGCTGGGTTGTTTTCTACTCGTCTTGTGTCAGAGGAGTTTCCTGTGTTGGTATGAACAGGTGCTGTTAAAGTAATGACAGTAAATACATACAGCTATGGGGAACAGTTGCGCAACCTGGTTATGGGAAGACCTGGGTTCCAGCCCTGGCTCTGCCACTTACCAGCAGGTCCCAGATATGGTAAAATAGGAGCAGTTTTAGTGATTATAACAGCTATCATGGTATATATTTACTACGCTTCTCCTGAACTGTCTCAACAAACCTTTCAAGAGCCTTATGACAAAGGCCATTATTATCACATTCTCTTGGTTTTTTTTTTTTTTTTTTGGAGACAGAGTCTCACTCTTTTGCCCTGGCTAGAGTGCCGTGGCGTCAGCCTAGCTCACAGCAACTTCAAACTCCTGGGCTCAAGTGATTCTCCTGCCTCAGCCTCCCGAGTAGCTGGGACTACGGGCGTGTCCCACGCCCGGCTATTTTTTTCTATTTTTAATTGCCCAGCTAATTTTTTCTAATTTTTTGGTAGAGATGGGGGTCTTGCTCTTGCTCAGTGATCCTCAAGTGATCCTCCTGCCTCGGCCACCCAGAGCGCTAGGATTACAGCCGTGAGCCACCGCCCCCGGCCCATATTCTTATTCTCATCCTCACTCCACAGATAAGGAAGCAAGGTCAGGTTGAATGGTTAAAAACCTTTGGTTTGAGTTAGGGGTAGAACCGGTTTGGAAACCTCTGCCTCTACCACTTACTAGCTGTGTGACCTTGAGTATATTATTTAACTTCCCTGAGCCTCTATTTCTTCATCTGTAAAATGAGGATAAGCATAAAGCAAGACTTAACATTTGTTGGGCGTTTATTAAACGTCCCAAGCATGTTACATAGATTCACTCAGATAAATTTCACAGTGACCATATTGGTAAGTAAAATCATTACCCACATTTTACAGAAGAAGAAACTGAGAATTAGTTACTTATTCAAGTTTACACAGTTAGGAGGTGTGCACCACAATTAGAAGTCAGGGACCATGATACCACCTCACAGCATTATTGTCAGTTTTTAATAATCAATTGTGATAACGTATTGATTATTATAGAAGTAATTTTTTGATAAGAGTAGCAAAAAAGGATGGGAGGGGCCAGGTATGCTGACTCATGCCTGTAATCCTAGCACTCTGGGAAACAGAGCCGGGAGGATCGCTTGAGGCCAGGAGTTCAAGACCAGCCTGAGCAAGAGCGAGACCCCATATCTACTAAAAATAGAAAAATTACCCAGGTGTCGTGGTGCATGCCTGTAGTCTCAGCTACTAGGGAGACTGAGGCAGGAGGATTGCTTGAGCCCAGGAGTTTGAGGTTGTAGTGAGCTATGATGATGCCACTGCACTCTAGCCTACGTGACAGAGCAAGACTCTGTCATAAAAAAAAAAAGGATGGGAGGAGATGTAAATGGAATTATTCCATAATAAAGTTCTTACACTATACATGAAGTGATGTAATATTAACTCAAGGTAGACTATGATAAATTAAAAATGCATGTTGTAAAAAAAAAATATATAGCAAACTGATGAGGCTAAAAAAAGAATAAAAAAGAAAAAAAAATGCATGTTGTAATCCCTGGAGCAACTACTAAAAAAAAAATCTACAAAAGTATGTCATATAATCACACTATATAAAGCTAATAGAGGAAATAACATGGAATAATAAAAATATATATTTAATACAAAAGAAAGAACAAAGGAACAGAAAATAAATGGGGTAAATAGAAAACAAATAGCAAAGTGGTAGACTTACACCCAGCTATATCAGTAATTAGTAAATTGGACTAAATGGTAAAAAGGCAGAGATTGTCAAACTAGATATATAACTGGATATATATGCTGCTTAAAGTGACATACTTTAAATATAAAGACATAGACAAGTTGCACAGGTTGAAAACAAATGTATAAATCATGCAAACTCTAAGCATAAGAAAGCAGGTGTGGTTAATACCAAAGTAGACTTCAAAACAGGGAGGATTACCAGAAAGAAAGACAGATTTTTTTTTTTTTTTCCAGACAGGGTCTCACTCTGTTGCCTGGGCTAGAGTACAGTGGCATCAGAGCTCAATGCAAGCTCAAACTCCTGGGCTCAAATGATCCTCCTGCCTCAGCCTCCTGAGTAGCTGGGACTACAGGTACACACCATCACACCCGGCTAATTTTTTTTTTTTTTTTTTTTTTTTTTTTGTAGAAACGGGTTCTCACTCTGTTGCTCCGGCTGGTCAAGGCAGAAATTCTATAATGATAAAAGACTCAATTCACCAAGAACACATAGCAATTAATTCTAAGTGACTCTGCCTCTAATTAAGAGCTTCAAAACATATGAAGCAAAAATGAACAGAACTAAAGGGCAAAAACAGACAAACCCAAAGTTAGTTGATTTGCCTTTCAGTAATTTATAGAACATGAAAATAAAAAAGAATCCATAAGAATATGGCAGATTTGAGCAATATCATCAGCTAACTAGATCTAATTGACATTTATCAGACAATGCATTCAGTAGCTGCAAAGTACACATTCTTTTAAGTGCAATGGACATTCAGTCAAGATAAACCCCATGTGAAGCCATAAAAAAGTCTCAATAAATTTCGGAGAATATCTATTACAAGTAATTATAATATTATTAAAATGAAGGTGAGATTTAGCTATTTGTCTCATAATCTGTGGTTCCATGAGTTCTACTCTAACATGAGGAATTTTCTAACACCTCCCAGTCTGATAACAATCTTTATTATTTGCTTATTAAGTTTCCAGAGATCTCGCCAAGATTAAGACCCAGTTCTCAAGTCCCCAAACAATTGAGTTATTTAAGTAGAAATTGAACAATAAGAGCTTGAACTTCGTCTCCCTTTTCCTGGGTTCTGCAGTTCCCCATTCTCAGAAAATGCAATCTTCCACCTGAAGCTTAGCACCATATGATTTGGACACCAGCACATCTGTTGCTTAAGATTTTCTAAAATAATCTCAGTTACCACTGAGGACAATGAACTTCTGCAAAAGCGAATCTGTCAATCAGGGATCCTCTCTTCAGAGCCCTCTGCCTGTTCCTCTGCTTACTTCTGGAGTGGAGGGAAACACTGGTGTCCGTGCACACCTCTATCTCCCCAGAAAGATGTGCTTTATGTGCATGTGCCGGGTGCCGATCTCTCAAGAGGCAGTCCTTAGACCTAAAATAATACAATATTGCAGGGGCTCCTAAACTGGAGTCCACTGGCCCTACTAGGAGGGTTTGCCTGAAAATGTGTGCTGATGGCATTTTCCTGGGAAAAGAACTAGCTTTCATCAGATTTTCAAGAAATAGGAGCTTTGACTGCTAAAATGCTAAAAGACTACATTATCTTTTCAAGTTGTCACAAACATCTTCACAGCTTAGTCCTACAGAGGACCCAAAAGCTGCGTGTTTGTTTTCTCATCTGTAATACAGGGTTGCATCAAAAACCATGCAACATACTCACTGGCTTCACTAAAGAAGTTCTAGGCAACAACTCTAGCTTCCACTCAACACTTTCGCAGGCTTCATTTCTTAACATCCTGCAAAATAAAACTCTGGAGACAACGGTTGGGGAAATGCTGGTTTAGAAAGTTCACTTGTTTTTCCATTCATTTCCAATACTTACCAAGCCTGTAGTATGTGACAAGCATCTGCTGGGTGCTGTGGAGGTTATGGTTGCGACGCGGCACCCTGGTCTAACTCAACCTCAGCCGCAGACACGGGGCTCCAGGGCTGAGAGTGTGCGCATCAAGTCCGATGAACCCACATCCGGCGCAGCCCACCTTACTCGCTGTTGGACCTTAGGGAAAATTACAAAAAGTCTTTGAACATCAACTTAGATTCCTCATCTGAGAAATGGGGCTACGCAGGTAATCACTACCATACGTGATTTCGGGTTCTTTTAGGAGTGTTGTGTAGGTGGATCTGAATCTTGCCTCTTTCCTCCTCAACTTTGCTTCTCGGTCCCCGTGCTCATTTTCCTGCAGCGCCTCTGCCACCTTCCCTTTCTTTCTGTGCCTTGAATAAGCCAAACTCATTTCTATCCCAGTCTCGCTGCACTTGCAACCTGCTGTTTCCTCCGCTAGGAGGTGCTCCTCTGAATCTTTGCAACTCTGCTTTGCATTTTTGCTCACTCCTCCCACCCAAGTACTAACCAGGCCCGACCCTGCTTAGCTTCCGAGATCAGAGGAGACCGGGCGTGTTCAGGGTGGTATGGCCTTAGACTTTGCTCACTCCTTATCCCTGGGTTTCTGCTTGCACACGTTCCCTCCGCAGAGATTTTTCCCAGCCATTCCCCAGGATCACACACTCTCTCTCCATCACCTTTCTCTATTGTATTGTTTTCACATTATCTAATACTTAACCAGTGTGCTTATCTTTTAAAAATTCATTTTTTTTTAAAGCCAGTCAAATTTAGCAATGTGTGGGGGGGTATATACCAATAAAAACTCTTTTCTTCTCATTAGAACCTGTTTAGGGCTGTGGCTCCTGAACATAAGGCAGTGCTCAGAGAAGTACAGAGCTGGGTACTTTTTGGTTTTTTTTGAGACAGAATCTCACTCTGTTGCCCGGGCTAGAGTGCCATGGCGTCAGCCTAGCTCACAGCAACCTCAAACTCCTGGGCTCAAGCAATCCTTCTGCCTCAGCCTCCCGAGTAGCTGGGACTACAGGCATGCGCCACCATGCCCGGCTAATTTTTCTATATATATATATATTTTTAGCTGTCCATATAATTTCTTTCTCTTTTTAGTAGAGACGGGGTCTTGCTCTTGCTCAGGCTGGTCTCAAACTCCTGAGCTCAAACAATCCGCCCTCCTCGACCTCCCAGACTGCTAGGATTACAACTATTTGTTGAATGAATGAACCAAATGAATGAAATAAGGTGGCTTGAAAAGGGTGTTGATTGGTACATATGAAAAACAAATCAACATTAGTGATTCTGGCTTTATACTTGTTACTAACATATCTACGTATCAAAAGAGGGGCATGTTTTTATATTTGCATAACAAATTGGCTCAAAAAAAGTAATTGATCTAGAACAATAGTCCCATATCAAAGGTGAGTTCAAGTTCCAACAACACAAAACAAAAAGTGACTGGTTGAAATTACACGCCCTCTTCACTCTCCCCACCCAGAAGGTTTACCAAAAATTCTTAGGCGGTTTTCCCCCTGGCCAACTGTGACAGCTATGGAAGGTTGCTGGGCGGAAAAGGGTGGGTGATGCAGACCTGTGTTTCAGAGGAAGGAAAGGTTATTTCACCTTGTACAAGTGGATGCTACTCTGGGCACTGCTGGACAGGTAACATGAAATGGATAAGTGGGCAAGCGGTGGGCTGGGAAGTATTAAACTGGAGGGAGAGGCTGGGTGCAGTGGCTTGGGCCTGTAATCCTAGCACTCTGGGAGGCCAAGGCAGGAGGATTTCTTGAGCTCAGGAGCTTGCACCTGTAATCCTAGCACTCTGGGAGGCCGAGGCAGGAGGATTGCTTGAGGTCAGAAGTTCAAGATCAGCCTGAGCAAGAGTAAGACCCCATCTCTATTAAAAATAGGAAAAATTAGATGGGCGTGGTGGCACGCACCTGTAGTCTCAGCTACTGGGGAGGCTGAGGCAGGAGGATCTCTTGAGCCCAGGAGTTTGAGGTTGTTGTGAGCTAGGCTGATGCCATGGCACTCCAGCCCAGGTGACAGAGTGAGAATCTGTCTCAAAAACAAAACAAGAAAAACCTCTGGAGGGAGAACCCCATAATTTCTATTAGAGCCCAAAAGCCATCCCAAATAAACCTGCAAGCTAAGTAAGAGAGCTGGCCCATGCTACGAATGCAGCAGCTTCAAGGCCTGTCCAACTAGATGGTTACCCATAAGCCTCTCCTAACCTTGGGGAGCCGCTACTGGATTCAGGTGTGGGGAAAGACAACAGCATGGATTCCATTTCCCTCTGGTAAGGTCACGAAGAGCCTCCAACGCCAGGGCAAGGGCTCTAAGCTTTTGGGATATCTAAGTAAGGCGACCAGTGAATAGCAGTGTAAATAAAACGGTTTAGGAGGAAAGAGACCTATTTGGAGAGACCAGAGTGAAGACTGTTAATAGTCCAGGCGGGAAAAAGAGTATAGAGTCCAGAACGAGGAGAGAAGTAATATAAAACAAAAAAGAAGAGTGGACGTGAGTTGTATGGGTCATTAGTTTCCTGTGGGGCTATGCAAGTCAGAAGAGCTGCAACCTACGTTGGGCGGCCCCGTTTCTTGGGGTTTGTTCTAATGCTTCTGGCTCATAGGATGCCTCTTCAAAATAATAGCCCCTGGTGTCTACTAGCCATATCATGAAATAGAAATTATGAAGGCACTGTATCTTTTAAAAAAAAATCCCCTTTTGTAGCACTTCCTTAAAAACAGCTATTTAATGTAACTCTGCCAGTGTGTTATTGGTAGTTGTGTCTTAACAATTCTGATTTTAAAAAATTTTTTTCTCGACAGACTACCATTGAATTTACAATTCTGATATTAATGAAACATCTTTGTAAAGGGTTGAAATATCTTTGTGGTAAGTGTTCAGCTTATGCTTTTCAAAATAACTTATAATCACTGTTTATTTTCTTCTTTAGTCTAATGAGCGTTTCTCATTGTCTACATGTTTAGCTGTAAGAAATATTAAGCAATTAAAGTGATCAGCAATGTTTTCAAGCTTTCTGCTTCCCTTTGGGTTTGCTACTTTTAAGAGTTGTGATAGTCTTGTGGAGTATTTTAGTCAAAGAAAGCAGATTGATTCATTTTAAGTATTTAATTCAAAATACAATTCAGTGCTTCAGTGCTTTTGACTTGAAGCATAATTAATTGAAAGTCATTAACATGACTTTAAAAACATACACTACTGATAATATGCATTAAAGACCATAGCCCAAAGAGTGATTTATGGATTTTTTTCTCATATTTTCTTTTAACTGATATGATATAGTGATTTCAAAGAGCCAAATGAAATTTTAATATCTGACATGTTATATTGCTATATTATGGATATCTATAATATTGGCATTTGATTACATCATCTCATTTTATTATTCAGTGTTAAAGACTAAAGAGTAGGGTCATCGTGTTTGCAGGATAAATGCTAAGAACGTGTATAAACAGAATTGCTGAGTTTGCTAAATGAAATGATAAGCAATGTTGAACACACCAGAGTTCTCTTTCTTTCTTTCTCTCTCTCTCTCTCTCTCTCTTTCGTTTCTGGACAACACGTTGAACCATTGCAGTTCTTTCTTATTATGTGGGTTGGTTTGTTTGTCGTGTTGGTCTATAGAACATGGAGTTAAAAAGCACTTAATTGTGAGCCTGTGTGATAATTTTTTATTTAAAGCAAAATCTAAATTACTTACAAATAAGAAGGTAGATAACAAAGTTATAGACCAGAGGTCTTAACTTAGGATTCTAGGAAATCCAACGAGCTTCACAGGCCAAATTTTATTTGTAATGTGCATTCAATTTTTATGGGAAAAAAAGCGTGTCTTTTGCCAGATTCTCAGCGACCATATGACATCAAAAATGTTTTTTAAAAACCCCACCGTTATATAAAGAAGGGATATACTAAGGTAAAAAGGATTTTGATTTTCAGAATTTTTAAATACTTAAAAGAATTTTGAAATACTTAAATATACTTTTGAATTGTTTTCATTTTCTCTTATCGGTTAAGTAGTTTAGGCAATTAATTCTGTTTAGCTATTTTAACATTTTAAAAGTATTATAATGTTGGAAAAGCAAAAAGAAATGTTTGTAGGAAGTTTTGTAGAAAGAAAATTTGTACTCACTAAAGAGAATTCAGATGTTACTCTTGATTTAGGTATTTTCAGAAAATATTTTTCAGCAAGATCTTCTCATTCAGAAGCAAATTAGAGACTGAATTTAATTTTGTTTTTTTATTTATTTATTTTTGTTGTTGTTGTTTTGTTTTGAGACAGAGTCTCACTCTGTTTCCCAGGCTACAGTGCCATGGCGTCAGCCTAGCTCACAGCAACCTCAAACTCCTGGGCTCAAGCGATCCTACTGCCTCAGCCTCCCGAGTAGCTGGGACTACAGGCATGCACCACCATGCCCGGCTAATTTTTTCTATATATTTTTTTAGTTGGCCAGATAATTTCTTTCTATTTTTAGTAGAGATGGGGTCTCACTCTTGTTCAGGCTGGTCTCGAACTCCTGACCTCCAGCGATCCACCCGCCTCAGCCTCCCAGAGTGCTAGGATTACAGGCGTGAGCCACCTCGCCCAGCCTTAATTTTGTTTTTTTAAATATTGAACTTTTTGAGAATTGTCAATTTATTTTATTTTATTTTACTTTTTATGCCTTTCTTCAAGCAGCAAGAGCCAAGCAGCAGAACTGTCAATTTTTTTTCCCTTTCCACTTCTGGAAGAAAAGAATTGTCAATTTATTAATGAAGCATGGTAAGTTTGACATTTTAAAATCTTTACCCCCCCTCCATTTAAAAATAAAAATATTTGGATTGTATGAATAAGGATACAAAATAATTTGCAAAGCAGTTCAATTTTAGATTTTGGAGACATACTTTTGAATTTAAGAGCATTTCATTTGTAAATAACAATTTGCAGATTATGTTCCATTGAAGGTATTTCCTTGACCTTGTGCTAAAATTTACAAGAATGTTAAATACTATACTATAGAATGAATACTATTCTCTAAATACTATACTGTAGTGTAGTGGTTCTCAACTGGGGTTGATTTTGTGCCTTAGGGTACATTTGGTGATGTCTGAAACATTTTTTTTTTTTTTTTTGAGACAGAGTCTTGCTTTGTTGCCCAGGCTAGAGTGAGTGCCGTGGCGTCAGCCTAGCTCACAGCAACCTCAAACTCCTGGGCTTAAGCGATCCTACCGCCTCAGCCTCCCGAGTAGCTGGGACTACAGGCATGTGCCACCATGCCCAGCTAATTTTTTCTATATATTTTTAGTTGGCCAGATCATTTCTTTCTATTTTTAGTAGAGACGGGGTCTCGCTCTTGCTCAGGCTGGTCTCGAACTCCTGAGCTCAAACAATCCGCCCGCCTCGGCCTCCCAGAGTGCTAGGATTACAGGCGTGAGCCACCGCACCCGGCCTTGTCTGAAACATTTTTGATTGTCACAACTGTGGGGGTGCTCCTGGCATCTGGTGGGTGGAGCCCAGGGATGTTGCTAAACATCCTACAATGTGCAGAGCAGCCCCCCCACAGCAAAGACTTAGCCAACCTAAAATGTCAATAGTGGCGAGGCTGAGAAACCCTCCTTTAGACTAAATATTATTTTATATAAGGAAGATTAAGGTTACTTGGTAATTTCATAACTCCAGAATTCTGTCATTGTTCCAACAGACTTGTGTTGAACAAGACAAGTTGGGTCAAGCATTTGAAGATGCTTTTGAGGTACTGAGGCAACATTCAGCTGGAGATCTGCAGTACTCCCCAGGTAGAGATAAATCGTTTACCCTCTTCTGCTGGTCCATTAAATGGTCATATACACATACAAGAATAATGATTAGAACAAAGACCATTTTTACTTAAAGTATTAGGATTAATTCTAACAAAAGCAAAACACATCCAGAGTTATCTAGCCTAAATAAAATTATTAAAGTCTCACATATAGAAATGCAGAGAATATACAGAATGACATTCCACACAGTAATACAAAGACATATATATATTTTAGAGACAGAGTCTCACTCCGTTGCCCAGCCTGGAGTGTGGTGGCACGATCATAGCTCACTGCAGCCTCTAACTCCTGGGCTCAATGGATCCTCCTGCCCCAGTCTCCTGAGTAGCTGGGATTACAGGCACATGCCACTACACCTGGCTAAATTTTTTATTTTTTGTGGAGACAGGGTCTCACTATGTTGCCAAGGCTGGTCTTGAACTCCTAGGCTCAAGCTATCCTCCCCCTTGACCCACCAAAACGCCTGGATTACAGGTGTGAGCCACCGAGTCTGGCCAAAAGACATATAATTATCTGCTTTTAAGAATACCTGGTTGGCATTTATTTACCTAATAAACATATCATTTTATCTATTCAGAAAAGGCTTTTAAATTGTTCTAATTCATCTTACAGACCTTTTACCCACCCCAAATATATTCTACTTAGAAGAATAAGTATTTTTATCCTTCCTTACCCATTATCCTACCCACTATATAGTTGAGATGAATGCAAGTATGTTGCTTATCGAGTTTGTATAGGGTTTATTTTTTGAGACAGAGTCTCACTCTGTTGCCCAGGCTAGAGTGCCGTGGCGTCAGCCTAGCTCACAGCAACCTCAAACTCCTGGGCTCAAGCGATCCTTCTGCCTCAGCCTCCCGAGTAGCTGGACTGCAGGCATGCGCCACCATGCCTGGCTCATTTTTTCTATATATATTTTTAGCTGTCCATATAATTTCTTTCTATTTTTAGTAGAGACGGGGTCTTGCTCTTGCTCAGGCTGGTCTTGAACTCCTGAGCTCAAACAATCCACCGGCCTCGGCCTCCCCGAGTGCTAGGATTACAGGCGTGAGCCACCGCGTCCGGCCTGTATAGGGTATTGCAGAGTGTTCAAAGATAAAAGAAATCGCCAGGTCTCAGCAAGAATCATGTACTCTAGTAAGTGAAATGGGCTATATAAAACAGTATCTATAATACCAGCATAATGGGATAGACACTATAGATAAGTAGAAAGGGGTAAGAAAACAGAGAAGGGAGCAACTGGGTCTATAAATACATATTTATATACACAAATATAAACTTGACTTTTTTACTCTCTACATTTTTCAATTAGATTACAAAAATTACTTGACTTTTATCAACCATTGTCCTCATGTCAGAGGAAATTCCCACTGCTACGGGGTGTTGCCTACAGAGGAACCCGTCTATAACTGGAGAACCGTAATAGTAAGTACATTTACCAGGAGGCCAGTAACAAGCAACTCTCCTGTTCTCACAGCCTTCCACTAGGCATGTGCTGGCTGAAACCCAGCTTAAAGACCGCACTGACCATGAAGATGCTTACACAGGGCCATCACTTACGGTCTGAACCTGACCGTCAACATAGATAGTTGCCAGCAGTTCTGGCAGAAAGGAAGCTGCCCTTCATCATCTCTCTTCGCTCAGCCTCAGATTGCTCTGAATGACTTCTGTAAAGAGGAGGCATTTTGAGGGTTTTCACATCATTGTTTCTCTTTAGTCCATCTAGGAAATTGCAAAAGAAGTTATGATTCCCCTGAAAGCCATGGGGCAAAGGCCTAATCTTCCCCTGCACTGGTTTTACCCACAATCTCATATTAACCTGCTCTGTTTTCCCTCCTAAGCTCAGCGTTAGCTACATGTATTAGACAAATTCTTTTATATTTTAGCAGCCCCCTGCAAAGCGAGATGCTTTGTGAAAAATTTTTTACATCAAATGACCTTTTTCTGTGCCTGTAACTTGTTCCCTCAGGGCCCTTCCATAAGACATTGCTTTGAAGAGAGGGTGCTTTGGTTCCAGCTTAACCTCTTCCAACTCCGCTTAGGGTTGCCAGGTAAAATGCAAGATGTTCAATATTTTGTTTTGTTTTTGTTTCTATTTTTCAGACAGAGTCTTACTTTGTCTCCCAGGCTAAAGCACAGTGGCATCATGATAGCTCACTGCAGCCTCAAATCCCTGGGTTCAAGTGATCCTTCTGCCTCAGCCTCCCAAGTGGCTGAAACTACAGGCATACATCACCACACCTGGCTAATTTTTTTATCTTTTATAGAGACCGGGGTCTCACTGTTGCTCAGGCTGGTCTCGAACTCCTGACCTCAAGCAATCTTCCCACCTCGGCCTCCCTAAGTGCTAGGATTACATGAAGTAAGCCACTGTGCCCAGTCGAGATGCCCAATATTTTTATTTGCTAAATCTGGCAACCCTACTTCTTTCTACCTCAAGTCCCATTTTCTAGCATGCGCCTGACATCCTCTTAGGGTTGGGGACCCCTTGCCTGCTGGGCAGCCCTCTTCTGTAGGGTATGGTAAAGTGGCTCAAGCCCTTCCACCATGTCTGATAAACCCATGGAGACCCACATATCCTGGCCATGTGTAAATGATAGGAGCCTGGACTGCTTCCTCTTGGAAGCTGCTTGGGTTTGCTCTCTCTTGGCTCTGCCCTTCCTTGGCTGCCATCTTTCTTTTCTTATCTGCTCTTTCCCAGATGGGCATCCAACACAAAAATGGAAGCCCAGCTTCCCTTTTCGCAGGCACCACAATCTTTACTAATGATTCTTTTGAGAGTTTGTTTGGAGGTTCTAGCAGGGAAGCACAGCTACTCGTATACCCTTGAGCAAATAACGGTTCCCCTATACCGTTGACAGAAGAATGGTCCTCCTCTATCGGGGAAGGTCGTACTCTTCAACTTAGTGCGCAGATTCGAGAGGGACACACATGGAGCAGTGAGGGAGGGAGGGAACACCCGCATAGCCAGCCAGATCAGCCGTATCAACCCTGGCGATCAATGGGGTGACAGATGTCACAGCCAGATCGCCCTCACATCCACTAATGATTCTTTTGGATTGTACTTTCTCACTGGGCACTTTTAGGAAGAGGAATGAAAGTAATCCCTTCTTTCTCGTAGGGAGGGGAAGACATGAAACTCCTCACAAAGCCAAAGATCCTCTGTCCCTTAGTCCTCTCATTTTACAGATTTGATGCTAGTTCTGCCCTGGGAACTATCTGGCTGCAGTTGGGGGTAACACCTTTTAGAATTTGAAAGATACTCAGCTTCTTTTTGCCCTTACCTTAACCTTAGCTTTTTTCTTTTTTTTTTTTTTTATTTCAGCATATTATGGGGGTACAAAATTTAGGTTACATATATTGCCCTTGCTCCCCTCCATCCCCCCCCAATCAGAGCTTCAAGCATGTGTATCCCCTAGACACTGCAGGTGCGCATCGCACTCATTATGTATGTGTACACCCATCCCCTCCCCCACCACATCCTTAGATTTTGTTTGTTTGTTTGTTTTCTTCTGAGACAGAGTCTCCCTCTGTTGCCTCTGCCAGAGTGCAGTGGTGTCATCATAGCTCACTGCAACCTCAAACTCCTGGGCTCAGGTGATTCTCCTGCTTCAGCCCCCAAGTAGCTGGGACTATGAAACATACCACCATGCCCAGCTAATTTTTCTATTTTTTGTAGAGATGGGGTCTCACTCTTGCTCAGCCTGGGCTTTAATAAGGGTCCACAAGGAAAGTCGCACTTAACATCCTGCTGCATTATTTATATAGAACAGTGCTGCGGACTTCCGTTTTGAAGGAAATATTCATCAATCGCTGCAGAACATAACTGAAAACCAGCTGGTACAACCTGCTGTTCTCCAGCACAGAGCGGGAAAAGGTAAGTTGATCCATCACTCCTTATATAGGTAAAAGAACCAGATCTTCCTCATAGTAGCTTTAAGGGGATTTCATATCTGAGTTTGAAATGGTATTTGCAAAATATTATCTGATCACAATTGAGAATAATTTAAAATTTAACTCTGACTGATTGAACTACTCCAAGCCATTCATCTTGGGGGAGTCTTCCTAGTGCTCCACATAGATGTTGTGAAGCCTCAAAGTGTTACTTAGCTCAAATAAATCTGTATTCCAGAATAATGTATATATTTTAGTTATAGAAGGGAAAACTTTTCCATATTATTTAGTATTATTAGTTATTTATATTTATAATTATTTATATATTTTTATTTATATTACTTATATATTTTTACATTTATTTATATAAAATTTTTTTATGTTTTATGTTTATATTTATAATAATTATTATTTATAACATTTAATTAATTGTAATTAATATTAATGATATTTTTCCCTATTATTTTAGCAATTATGTTCCAATTGTGAAGCCCTTGGAATTTAAATCAATCTTCTTCTCAAGATTTTTGCAAAAAAGTTCCATTATAATTTAATATTTCATAAAATTGAAATCCATAGTTCATAAATTTAGGATGATGATGATCTCACTTAACAGACTGGCAAAAATGTTACAGCAGGAAAGTAGCCTGTGTTGGCTCAGTTGTGGGCCACACCAGTCTCATGCACTATTGGAGGGAGTGTAAATTGGTCCCACGTTTTGTAAGGCAATTTGGCAATAACTATCACAGTTTAAATGTTCATACTTTTGACTCTTTGGGACTATGTAGCTCAGTGGTTGAGTGTTATTAGGTCTGTGTTAATTGTGTGAGCCTGGGCAAATCACTTAACCTTCTGTACCACACAGTTTCCATATTCAACAAATCAAATAATAATAATTGTACCAACAGTGTAAGATTGCTATAAAAATTAAATGAGAAAATGCTTTACCTATGTAAAGCATTATGCTCATAGACTATCACTGTGGATAATTTCTCAAAATACCATAGATGTGAGTGTGTGTGTGTGTGTGTATGTAAGTGTACATATACAGATGGTCCCCAACTTACTATTTTTTAACGGACGTTTCTCTTTGTACTTTAATGGTGAACACCCTTACAATCATTCTGTTTTTCACTTTCAGCACAATATTTAATAAATTACATGAGATATTCAACACTTTATTATAAAATAGGCATTGTGTTAGATGATTTTGCTCAACTGTAGGTTAACAGTGTTCTGAGCACGTTTAAGGTAGGCTAGGCTAAGCTATGATGTTTGGTATGTGAGGTTTATTAAATGCATTATCAAACTACAGTATTTTCAACTTATGATGAGTTTATTGGTACATAATCACATTGCAAGTTGAGGAACATCTATATATGTATTTTGGTGTTCATTGCAATATTGTTTGTGATAGTAAAAAAAAAAAAATGAGACCTCCCCTTCCATATTTGTTGGTATACGAGGTACTGAGATGTATAAGCTGTATCACAATTTTATAATGCATTATCATAGTTATTTAAAATTATTTTAAATGATTTTTTTGAAAATCTAATTTTGTTCCTATTAAACAGTACACTATATCCTAGAATCATAAAATTCCAAATATGCAGTAATATTATAATCTAGGAAGGAATAATGTATAAAATCACACAGATAAAATAAATACATTGTATCATTGAATATTGCTATTGCATATTGCACTACAGTCATGTGAATGATGGGGGATATGTTCTCAGAAATGTATCTAAGAAATGCAATTTCATCCTTGTGCAAACATCATAGAGTGTACTTACACAAACCCATGTAATAGGGCCCACTACCTAGCGGGGCTATATGATATAGCATATTGCTCCTAGGCTACAAACCTGTACAGTATGTTACTGTACTGAATACTGTAGGCAACTGTAACACAATGGTATTTGTGTATCTGAACATAGAAAATGTACAGTAAAAATATGGTATAAATGTTTTAAAATGGCACATCTGTATAGGACACTTACCATGAATGGAGCTGGCAAGGACTGGAAGTTGCTCCGGATCAGTCAGTCAGTCAGTGGTGAATGAATGTGAAGGCCTAGGGCATTCTACACTAAATTTATTTTAAAAATGCTTTCTTTCTTCAATAATAAATTAACCTTAGCTTACTGTAACTTTTACTTTATTAATTTTTTAACTTTTTGATTTTTTGTAATATTTTCTTTATATCCTTATTCTATGAGCTTTTCTTCTATTTTAAAATTTTTTTATTTTCAATTTACTTTTTAAACTTTTTTGTTAAAAATTAAGACACAGACACACACATTAGGCTAGGCCTACAGAGCCAGGATCATCAATATCACTGTCTTCCACCTCCACATCTTGTCCTACTGGAAGGTCTTCAGGGGCAGTAACACACTTGGAGCTTTTATATCTTTGTTAACAATGCTTTCTTCTGGAATATCCTCTGAAGGACCTGCCTAAACTTTTTAAGAATAAGTAGAAGTAGTACACTCTAAAATAATAATAAAAAGTATAGTATAGTAAATACTAGGCGATATGAATCTTCCAACTTCATTATCATCTTATGGGACCACCATTTGTAAGTGGTCCATTGTTGATTGAAACACCATTATTCAGCACTTGACTATAGAAATTTAGTAGTAATTTAATGTAAGGAGAATAATACTTCAACTTCTGTCTAGCTGTTTAGCTTGTCACCTATAATTTTTTTTTAACTGGGCAGCCCCCCAAACCCAAACAGGTTCAGAGAGACTCCCTCACCTATAACTTTTTTGAAACAAACAAACTCCAGGGTATGAAGCCTGTACCTTTTCATTGATGTTTTGTGTAGAACTTTGCCATTAGGTGACACATCACCCCCCATTTTCTGTGTTTAGATCTTAGTCTTTCAACTGAAATAAGGCTACATTTGAAACAGAATGAAATTTCAAAATATTCTGGTCATTCATTCTTGGGAGAAAAATATGATACCCATAAAATGGAACATATATAGCTATTAAGAGGCATGAAAGCATTTCTTATGTATTGATACAGAAAGAACTCTAAAATATATTTTATTTTTGTTTTAATCCCTTTTAATTCCATAATTCAGAAGTAATAATCATTGAATTTTTAAAATTCAAACATTTCAGAAATATGTAAAGAATAAGTGAAAGTGTTCCTACTGCTTTTTTCCATGCTGTGCCTCAAGAAATAATCATTGTCTGCAGTATGGTATTTATCTATAACTAATCTATATATTGTTTTACAATTTATTTAAGATATATTATTTGCTGAGAAAAGCACGAATGAATATGATCTCATTTGTAATTTTACAAAATTACAAATTACAAAAAAGGATATGCGTATATTCATATATGCAAAAAACTAAAAAAAATGTTTTCTAGAAAAATGTAAAATAGACTGGAACTTTTACTCTCACTTTGTACTGGTTTGAATCTTTTACCATGAGTATGTAATACTTTTATTTTTAAAAAATAAAATTTAAACATTTTTTAAAAATTGAAAACATTTTAAAAGATGATGATTCGTTAAGATTGACTTGATCACTGGATGAGAGGCAGAAGAGTTTTGTTTAAGGCTGTGACTTTAATTCATGATGTGCTTTTTGGTAAGTCCCTTTCATTTCTCAATTCATAAACTCAAGATAATATAATGCAAAAGATAATCTTTGTAAGAACGTTTGAGGTTTTTGGATGAGTGATAACTAATGCAAGAATATTATTCCTCAGAGACTATTTAAAGCAGTTTGGGAATCCACTATTCTGCTTCCTCAAGGGGATAATGGAATTTGGCCATGGGTTTTTTAGCTACTGACAGATCTGGCAAAGCACAGTAGTTATAGGCAAATTCAGAAGTCACAAAATGGGCTGTCACCTTTGTTCTTATGAGCAGCTCCCTGTTAAGTCAAAGAAATCCTATGAACTGAACAAACAAAAACCGCACAAATCCTCTCAAAATTTCCTGTCTAGTTATTTTGAAATATAAATGGCTATGTTCCTAAAAAGATAAAAACTCTAGTAGTATTTTTCACAGCAATGAAAAATATCACAATGCCCATTGTCATTGCTGCTCATAAATAATGTTAAAGGGACATGAAAACATTTTTGGCACTTCCACTCTAGTTTTTTCTGTTTTTTATTTTTCAAGTAATTGTGCAGACCCAGGGTTAGCATTTTTACCTAAGTCTTTGTTATGAGTTCCCCTAATACTACCTTACATTTGCATTTTATTTTGCATTTTACAAAGTACATTCACATCTTTACTGCATTTGATTTAACTCATTTGAATAAAGCCCCTTCAAATTACTTATTTTCTGGAAATGGCTTTTTGAGGCTTCTCTTGAAAACCACTAAACTTGGCGGTGTATTTTGCTCGGTTTTGTTGTTCTGTAGAAAGTTTAACATGTGATGTAAAACTAGTAGTCAAGATTTAACCGGGCCACATGGCAAACGGAACCTCAGGTAAAAAGGCCCTAGGGTTTGTTTTTCCAGTTTGAGCACAAAATTTTTGACAATTTCCCCAACAAAGAAAGATCCAGTTGAAACTTTAATAGCCCAAATAGATCCTTGACCACCAAGTCCCATAAAATGATGCCATAAATACATTCTTAAGTGGGTGAGCAGGAGAAAACCTAGTCCTAGTGCAGCTTTTAACTCTAGTTGCCCAACAAACCCTGTCTGAGGATGTTCTCGGTGTACAGCGGGTAGAGTTTGACTTTGTTTCCCTCGGTTTTAGGCAGGAAGAAGCTGCGCCTGTTTGAATACCTCCACGAATCCCTGTGCAACCCCGAGATGGCATCTTGTATTCAGTGGGTAGATAAACCCAAAGGCATCTTCCAGTTCGTATCCAAAAACAAAGAAAAACTTGCCGAGCTTTGGGGGAAAAGAAAGGGCAACAGGAAGACCATGACTTATCAGAAAATGGCCAGGGCACTGAGGAATTACGGAAGAACTGGGGAAATCACCAAAATACGGAGGAAGCTAACTTACCAGTTCAGTGAGGCCATTCTCCAGAGATTTTCTCCATCTTATTTCTTGGGCAAAGAGATCTTCCGCTCACAGTATGATCCACCTGATCAAGAATATTTCAGTTTAAATAACTGGAATGCAAATTATAACTATACATGTACCAACTACCATGAGCTGAGTGAGCTAAGTCACCCTGATTGCTAAACATACTCTCACATTTCTTGGTCTCTGGGCATTAGAAATCCCTCCGTATATGCTTCAGGACTTCTCTCTTTCTCTCGCTCTCTCTCTGTTTTGGTACCTCCTCTACTCTGAAGGATTTAGGGTTTTGGGGTTTTGTTTTGTTTTTTTCTGTGAAGACTCTAGAAGTTTTTTGGGTTTTGTGGGGTTTTTTGGTCATCTGAAAAAGAGAAATTTTTTTTTTTTTTTTTAAGCTACCCATCATGAGCTAGTATAGGATTCAGGATTTTTTGCTTGAAGCAAATAATCAAGAGATAAAAAAAAAAGACCAATTAACTTTATCTTTTGGGTTTTTGTCTGTTTTTTGTTTTGTTTTGTTTTGTTTTTAGAGCTGCAGGAGAATGCATGTTTTTTGTTTTTTTAAGAAACCAGGGATGCTGCTAAATCTTTTGGGTTTC
>CM052440.1:15658988-15684409 GCA_028533085.1 Varecia variegata | reverse complement strand
TTTTAATTAATTAATATTTTAGAGACAGGCTCTCACTCTGTCACCCAGGCTGGAGTGCAGTGGCACAGTCATAGCTCACTGTAACCTTGAACTCTTGGGCTCAAGCAATCCTCCTGTCTCAGCCTCCTGAGTAGCTGGGACTACAGGCATGCGCCACCATGCCTGGATAATTTTTTTTTATTTGTAAATTTTTTTGTAGAAACAGGAGTCTTACTGTGTTTCCCAGGCTAGACTCCAACTCCTGCCCTCAAGCGATCCTCCCTCCTCAGCCTCCCAAAGGGCTGAGAATACAGGCATGAGCCACAACACCTGACCAATTATTGTTTTTATTCCACTAAAAAGATTTTGGGGGGCGCGTCATCTCCTGTTCAAAAGACACCAATAGCCAATGCCGGGCACTGTGCTTGGTATATGAGAGACGCAGCATGGAGGAGTGCAGTGGTTCTCAGACTTGAGGCTTCATCAGAGTCAGCTGCAGGGCTGGCTAAAACAGAGGGCTGCATCCCGCCACAGGTGGCTGATGCAGTAGGTCTTGGGGGGGCTTGAGAATTTGCATTTCTAGCAGTTTCTAGGTGATGCTGCCATTGGTGGTCCAGCACTTTGAGAACAACTGACATACAGGTTAGGTACGCTTGCTCTGATGCCCTACTGAGTCCAAATCCTCACCACACCTCCTTGCTGGACATACGATCTCGAGCAAGTTGCTTCATCCCTTTGGCCTCAGTTCCCTCATTTGAAAACAGAGATAATAATAGAACCTTCCTCACAGAGGTTGTATAGGTTTAAATGAGGTCTCACATTAATAAGCATTGATTGTTATTTGTTAATACATACCAATTAAAATGAATTCATAGTAGCACGATCTAATAGAACTTTCTGGAATTATGGAAATGTTCTATTTGTGCTGTTTAATTCAGCTGCCACTAGCTACAATGGCCATTGAGCATTTGAAATGTGGCTGGCACCATTGAACGTCTGAATATTTCCTGTTGATTAATTTCAGTTCATTTCAATTTAAATAGCCATATGTGGCTAGTGGCTACCATATTGGGGAACACAGATGTCTACTTAGAGCTCTCCCCAACACGAGGACAGAGCTGCTTTGTGGCAGCCCTTTGGAGAGCTAATAACGCAGGGTTACTAAAGACCTGGGAGCGTGTGGATCTCACACTTTCTAACAGCGTGATCTTGAGCAAGTAGCTCAATTTCTCAGCAACACAGCCTCATCTGTAAAATGGGCATAATAGCACTGCCCTGACTTTCTCAGAAATGCTCTGTGTATTTGAATGTGCTAATTAAAGTACTGTAATAAGCCCAATACACTTGCAAGGATTTCTTTAAAGCTTTATTTCACATCTTCAGATTTTCTTTCCTATGATCTGCTTTAAGGACAAGGGCTTTATCATCTTCAGCCTTTTATGTCCATGGTGCTCAATACATAGTAGGTCCTCATAAATGTTTGCTCAGTTAAATGCACGACTGTGATCCCAGCACTTTGGGAGGCCAAGGTGGGAGGATAACTTGAAACCAGGAGTTTGAGACCAGCCTGGGCAACATAGTGAGACCCCATCTCTACAAAGTATTAAAAAGAAAAGAAAAAAAATGCAGCCTCTGTACTTAATATCTTCTAACTTGGCCTATAATATATAGGAGCTCTAGGACATATAGTAAAAAGGAGGAAATCTCTATTATTTTAAACACTCAATATGCTTTAAGAAGTTATTATCCAAATGTTTTTTAAAAGTAATATTTAGGCCAGGCTCAGTAGCTCACACCTGTAATCCCAGCACTTTGGGAGGCCAAGGAGGAAGGATCGCTTGAGGCCAGAAGTTCAAGACCAGCTTGAGCAGCATAGTGAGACCCCGTCTCTACAAAAAATAGCAAAAGTAGCCAGGTGTGGTAGCACATGCCTGTAGTACCAGCTCCTTGGGAGGCTAAGAAAGGAGGATCACTTGAACCCAGGAGTTTGAGGTTTG
Organism: Varecia variegata; assembly: GCA_028533085.1. Taxonomy (NCBI): domain Eukaryota; kingdom Metazoa; phylum Chordata; class Mammalia; order Primates; family Lemuridae; genus Varecia; species Varecia variegata. The sequence continues at coordinate 15,682,433 of CM052440.1, read as the reverse complement.
CAGTGAGCTATGATGATGCCACTACACTCTAGCCTTGGCAACAGAATGAGACCCTGTCTCAAAAAAAAAAACAACAATAATATTTAGCTGGGTAGCACATGCCTGTACTCCCAGCTATTCTGGAGGTTGAGACAGGAGGATTGCTTGAGTCCAGGAGTTTGAATCCAGCCTGGGCAATATAGTGAGACCCCCATCTCTAAAAAAATAAAATAAATAAAGTAATATTTATTTTTTCCCAATTATAAATAATTCATAGTTATTCTAAAAACTGAGAAATGCAGAATATCATAAAGAAAAAATACAATTCACTCACAGTCACTTCACCTAGAGATAACCCTCATTACATTTTGAGATATTTCTTTCTCACTGCATGAGTGTGGTTGGGCATTCATTCATTCATGTTTTGAGTACATGCTAGGGGCCAGGGACTTTTCTAGGTGATGGCAGTACAGTAGTGAACAAAACAGACAAAAAATTTGCCTATATGGTGTTTACATTCTAGTGGATGATATTTAAAGACTCCATAAAATATATGTGCAAGTTCTAAAACTATATCAGGCTAATGATGTTGTTATTCTCTTTATTATGCCACTTATTCTTTTTTCCCTTTTCTATATATTGGGAGCATTTTCTAATTTTCTTTTTTAAAGTAGGTCTATCCTTACATCTGTTGCTGACTGAACCAACACACAGGCTTTGCTAGGGTGAAGGGAAAACTAAATGTTTAAGTTATGCCTTCAGAAACCTTAGCCCGCGGTGTGATGTTCTTATGGGATCAGTGACAGCCCGGTGGAGGCCCCGCACTGCACACCCTGGAGCATCCTGTCCACAGGGCCAGACGATCCCAGTGCAGGACTCAATGTCCACATCTCAGATTTTACTGAGTCAGGCATCACCATTTCATCTTGTGACTCTGAAACATTTCTTTCAGTCTTAGGAAGTTTTCTGGAATTATTGGGACCCACATTGTTTGTAATTAATCCCCTTCTGTTCCTGCAAGACTCACCTGGATAATTACCCTGCCCCTTTGGAAGTTCTGATGAAAATAACTAAAACTTAAATCCTGAAAGAGGCTTCTAAGTCAGAGTAGTGAGAAGCTTGGGAGAGTGGGGGTGGAGCAAGGCTCGTGCTGTGACGGGTGGTGTTGCTGCTGGTGGAGCAGTGACAGTGGCTCCTCTTCCATGCCCTGCGCCATGACCATCATGGCTCTCCTTTTCACACTGAGTCCCTCATTTCTCATTTCCTCCTGTTCCTCCTCTCTCCCATGGTCCCACACCCTTTGTCCCTTAGGTCTGCAAAAAGAGGAAAAGACTGTATTCCTCAAAATATCAAGGGCAAGGATCTCGTCTGACTTGGGACTAAAGCAACATGTGTATGAAAAAGTGTCAACATCCCCAATCATCAGGGGAATGCAAGTCAAAACTACAATGAGATAGCACACCTGTTAAGATGACTATGACCGAAAATTCAAATGATAAGTGTTGACCAGGGTGTGGGAAAAAGGGAACTCTTGTACACTGCTGGTGGATTGTAATTTGGTGCAGCCATTAAGGAAAACAGTGTGGAAGTTCCTCAAGAAACTAAAAATAGGACTACCATATGATTCAGTAATCCCACTTCTGGGTATATATCCAAATGAATTGAAATCAGTATTTCAAATTGATATCTATACTCCCAAGTTCATTGCAGTATTGTTCATTAAGATATGGAAACAACCTAAGTGTCCATTGATAGATGAATAAAGAAAATATTGTGTATATATATATATATATATACACAATGGAATATTATTTAGCCTTAAAAATGAGAGAAATCCTGCCATTTGGGACAATATGGATGAAAATGGAGGGTATTATGCTAAGTGAAATAAGCCAGGCACGGAAAGACAAATACTGTGTGATCTCACCTACATGTGGAATCTAAAGAGGTTGAATTCATAAAAACAGAGAGTGGAAAGGTGGTTGCCAGGGCTGGGGTGTGGCAGAAATGAGATTTTGGTCAAAGGATACAAACTTTCAGTTCTCAGATGAGTAAGTTCTGGAGACCTAATGTATAGTGTGGTAATTATAGTTAATAATAATACATTGTATACTTGAAATTTTCTAACAGAGTAGATCTTAAGTGTTCTCACCACACACACAGAAAAGGTAACTATATGAGGTGATGGCTATGTTAATTAGCTTGATTGTGGTCATCACTTCGCAATGTATATGTAGATCAAAGTATCACCTTATACCCCTTAGACATATACAGTTTTTATTTGTCAACTACACCTCAACAAAGCTGGATGGGGAGAGAACAAATCCATGAATAAATATAAATACTGGGTATAAAGAAGTGTTCTGTTTTGTTTTTGTTTTTTTGTTTACCACAGCACTAAGTTTTATTAGGGATTTCATTAAGGTTAAATTTCTAGGAATGAGGGAGTCCTAGTTAGAGGGCACAAAAGCTCACGAAACCTCCTCAGATCTCATAGTGAACCACTCATGTTCTTTGGTAGGATCGCGGCCTCGTTCCAGGTACAAATTGTTATAAGGATACTGCTTTGGCCCCACAGGCTGGTAGAAGGGACAGGACAGAGTCTAGAAGTGAGGAGGTATTCTACACAATAATAGCACCATGGAGCTATATGTGCTAAAGACAATAGCTAACTTGTCTCCCTGCCTGAGGATTTTAGTGCGGATAATTTTGGGTGACATCTCTGCTTCTCTTCTTTTTTTTTCTTTTCACATTCTTCAATGCACCCTCCATGCTGACTGTTCATTCACTTTGCTAATAGCTCTATGCAAAATGCAGCCATTTGCAATGAAGGGCTTTGCTGCTATACGAAGAGACCATATAATGCAGTTTAAGACTGTGGATCCGAACTGTCCAATAGAAATAGAAGGAAAGCCATGAATATAATTGCAAATTTTCTAGTAGCCACATTAAAAAAGAAAAGGAAGAAATGAAACTCATTTTAACAATATCGTATTTAACCCTGTGCATCCAAAATATTGTCATTTCAACATGTAATCAATAGAAAATTATTGAGATATTTTATGTAGTATTTCATACTAAGTCTTCCAAATCTAGTGTGCATTTTATACTCACAGCACATCTCAATTCTGAGCGGCCACATTTCACATGCTCAGCAGACACATGGGCTAGTGAGCACCGTATTGGACAGGGCAGGCCTGGGCTCTGCAGCCAGCAGAACTAAGTGATAATCTTGGGAAAATTACATAATCTCTCTGTGTTTCAGTTTCCTCGTCTATAAACTGGGGGAAATTATAGTATCAACCTTGTTTAGAATCATTACAGAGATTAAATGAGCCCTTAAAACATTGCCTGGCACAGAGTTGGTGCCCAGTAAATGTTAACCTCTTATTATCATTGGATATGAGTTTAACTTCATCCTTATAATGATCAAAACAATCTTTCGGTAAGATTCTACTCTGGGATTTCTAAATAAGAACCGTATATCCAATATCTTGAGATGATGAAAATCATATGCCACTTCAAAATTCCTACCTCCCTTCAAAGCTTAGCAGGGGAGGTTTGGTCTTGAGCTGTGGTTTCACAGCTGGGGAATCTGTAACTTGACAAACTTCACTACACCATTAAGTCTGCAAATAGAGTCTTATTGAATTTTCAAAATAAGCAGTATCATATTTTTATTAGGATGTAAAATTAGGTTCACAGCTATAAGATTTTCCTACACTTGCTTTTTGGTGATCTCTTAAGAGATTAAAACCATACTTCACTAGGGTAAGAAGATAGCACTTGTCTTCTCGAAACTATGGCTTACAGCCACAAATCCATATTAATATCACAGGATATATTTGTGGGCCTAAGCATCGTGATAAATAAATTGTGAGCTTACTATCCAGTTGGGGAGATGTTCATCAAATAAGCACACATATAGTCTTGGCAGCTGGCATAATTGCAGTTACGAAGAGGAAAAGTTGCCCAGAGAACCTATGAGGAAGGGATTTGATTTTGGTCAGGGACATTTTCCCCAAGGAGGTGCTGATGAAGCTGAGAACTGGAGGACGGGAGAAGTTAACCAAGTGGAGAGAGGAGGGAACGGCATTCCAGGCAAAGGAGGAGCAGGAACAGAAGTGCTGGGGTGGCAGGACTTTGGCAAGGGGAAGAGACAGAAAGAGCACAGCAAACTTCAAACAGAGAGTGAGGACAGGGTCTGAGGTGTAGCTGGAGAAGTAGGTAGGACCAGAAACTGCAGGTTCTTGATGGCTGTTAAGGAATTTATATTTACATGAAGAGTACTGGGAAGCTGTCACTGGGTCTCCAAAAACTCGGGGATGCTTTTCTTTGCTGAGTCAAACCTCGCTTAGATTCTTCATAATGGTGATGAAATAAAAATGTCAGTGCACCAAGAGAGAGACCAGGCATAGGATGTCACATTCCCTTTATTCCTTATCAAGTGCAACCCAACACAAAAGCCACATTAACTCTGCCTCTGGTCCTCCTGTTAGCTCTTCTCCAGTTATCCACGCAATTCTAAGTCTCTATCTTGGTGTTTTTCTCTTGGTGTTTGGAAGAGCAAACAACAGAGGAGTTGGACCATAGCTTAGAGGTGAACTCCTGAAGGGACCAACTGTTCCAGAAAAGGAAGCAAAGCTCTTTACATGTTTTAAGTCAGACCAATGAGTCTCACTCGTGGGTAGGAGACAAAGAGGAAAGAAACAATCAGATTTGCCTCTTGAAAAGACAACTAAATATAATGGGTAAAAAAGGGTTAGAAGGGATTAAGAGAAGATACACGGAGACAAGAATACTATTTGCTATAGTCCAGGCAAGAGGTGATACTAAATATGAAGTCACGTAGACAGATTTGAAAGACAGAAGGTATAAACAACTGGACTTGGTAATGGATTGGATGTAGAAGGTCAGGGAGAGGCAGATGCCAGTAATAACTCCTAGAATTTTAAGCTGTGTGCCTGGATGGATGGCTATACCCTTCTTCAAGATACAGAGCACCAAGAGAACAAAATTTGATGGAAAAGACTGTGTTCAATTGCCAACTTGTGGAATTTGAGATGTCTTAAAGCTACCTAAGAGAAGATGTGGCATGAGCAGTGGATGTTAGGGTCTAGACTAGAGACATATATTCTCCACTAATAAATGCACAGTGTGACATTAACAATTTCCCTTTATCTTCTGGAACACATAAGATACCAAGTCCTAACCCTCGAATGTCTTGCTTAATATGGTAACATGGGTGAAATCTCACTGGCTCAGTGCTTGTTCTAAGTAAGATGAAGGTGATATCAGACACTCAAATCCAGTCCAGGTCAAGATTCTGCCATGTGTCAGACATGCGAGTTACAAATAAGAGTTACCCATAGACTTTGTCCTTGAGGAGATCACAGCTGAGAGGTAGAATGTTCAGCCTTAAATTATAGGAAGCTCGATTTTATCTGTATCTTGTCTCCTCCATTGTAATTCTTGCCTAAAAATTACCTCTTTCCTTTCAGAGGAAGAGATCATAAACAATTTGAGAGCATAGACTATGCCATTTTTCCATTTTATGCCCCTTGGACCCAGCACAGTGCCTGGCATACAGTATTTCTGTAATAAATATTTGAATGAATGAAGGGCATGTTTCCATCTTCCTCTTAGAAGAGGGTCTTTTCTTATAAATATTTGTCTGTTAGCTCTAGGTAAAGAGGGAAAATGAAACATATGCAATAATCTCTGCTCTCTTCTAAAAGCCCCACTAAAAAGACAGTAAAGGGTTAAAGAACAGGTGTAAACCAACAAGGACAAAGACAACGAATGATATGACTTTAGCAATAGCACTTTGGAAGTTTGAATGTCCATTGGTAATTACTAACTGACTTCAGCAGATCTAAGAAAACAGAAACTCATGCTAGAAGTGGAGAAATCTAAGAACTGCACAACAGTATCACTTATGTGAGGAGAAGATAAGGCTGAAAATTGGTAGATCATTTAAAAGACTGTTTTTAAGAAATATTTTGATTCTTAGTGCCTAGAATGGTGCTTGACTTATAATAGACACTCAATAAATATGTGTTAAGTAGATGCAGGGATAAATGAAATTCAGCTATGTAAAAATCTTGCATAACTAAAAACATTTTATTCTGCCCATGCACTAAATGGATAATTTGGCTAGTGTGTCAGTTATCTGTTGCAGCATAACAAAATACCCCAAAACTTGGTAACTTAAAACAACTATTTATTTGGTTCTACAGCCCATTTGGGCTGTTCTCAGCTGGGTTCATAAGTGTGTCTGAGGTCAGCTGCTAGTCAGCTAGGTGGCTTTGCTTTTTGTGGTTAGCTGGTTGTCAGCTGGGGTGACAAGGATGACTGGGCCATACAGCTCTCATCATCCACCACACTGGCCCAGGCTAGTTCACTTAGTGGTGGTGGCTTCCAAGAGCAGCAAGAGCAGCATCAAGGCTCTTGAGGCCTAGGCTTGGAACTTGCACAATATCACATCTGTCACATTCTACTTACTGATCAAAGCAAGTCACAAAGCCAACCCCAGATTCAAGGGGCCGAGCAGAGGGGTAGGGAGGGGAGAGATTCCACCTCTTTATGGGAGGAGCTGCAAAGCATTGTGGTTATATTTTCAACATAGCTGCGCATAGAATTCTTGGGTGGAATTAATTTTCTTTCAGAATTTTGAAAGACATTGCTTCCTTTTTGTCTTGTTTTGTTTCTTAGTTTCTAGTATTGCTATTGAAGACTATGATACCATTCTGATTTGGGGCTGTTTATGTGTAATCTATTTTTCGTTTTGTTTTTACTACTTCTGGAAGCTTTGGGGATTGTCTCTTTATCAAAAAAGTACTAACATTTTACAGCAATGTGATTTGGAATGGGCCCATTCCTATCCATGGAGCACAGTGCTTGAAGGATGATTCCAACCTGGAAACTCAAGTGCTTCAAGCTGGAAAATGTTCTTGAAATATTTACCTGATGCTTCTGTTCCTTTCATTTTCTGTGTTATTTCTGAACTCTTGTTATCCAGGTATTGCAGCTCCTATATTGGCCTCTAATTTTCTTATCTTTTCTCTCCTATGTTTCATCTCTTTCTTTTTGCCATATTTTCTGGAAGATTTCCTCAAATTTGTCATCCAACACTTATATTGAATATCAGAGAAAAAAATAAATAAATGTAGGCCTGGCCTCACAGGGAGGTATCTGAAAATTATCCCTCACCTGCCTGGGGACTGATGCTCTTTAAAGTCTGTCAATTGTCGCCTGTCGTGCTGTGATGAAGACCTCCGCCTTTCTCTACTCCTGCAAACTCATTCTGAAGGTTGACTTTCGCCATGGGTCTCAGAAGCGCCCATGGGTGCCACTAGAAACTCTTACACTTAAGAATGAAAGAATATAACATAAACTCAGAAAATGTGACGAAGGGGTAAAAGGGAAAGTAGATAAAAAAGAAGAGATGCGTTCATGAGCCAAACACTTTGAGCAAATAATGACAAATTCTGATCAAGTTAACTTGAGCAAAACAAAGAAATCTTTTTCACTCATGTCATTGAAGAATTCATCTATTCATTTATTTATTTTTTAACAATATTTATCAAATACCTGCTATTTTCCAGGTCCTGTTTTAGGCCTTTGAGATACATTAGTGAGCAAAACAGACCAAGATTCCTTCCCTTGTTGGAGCTGATATTAGAAATAGATGCTTTTATTTTATTTTTGGCTTCTGCATTTCCTGACTCTACATTGGCTGTAGATGGCTCTCTAACGTCCATTCTCCCATCTTCATTTATAGTTTGAAATGGGAATTTGGAGGCCTACTTATTACCTCTGCATACCTTTGATTAATTTTCCCTTAATTTTTCTGGCAGCTTGATTTGTATCTCATTGGAAGGAGAAAAGAGAGATTAGTTCCATCTAAAAGTTTATGATTTGAAAGCAGCCCAAGCCAACCAAATTCAGAAAATGAGTTTAAAGAAAGTGATTTTATGGCTTAAAATGTGCAGCTATTGCTTTAGTGTGAGACTCCAAAAAGGACAATGTTGGATTGTGCCTAGTTCATGCTTTTTGAAGGAGAGGCTTGAGTTGACATTTAACACATGATTAGGTTGACCTGCACCCTAATGTGAAGAAGAATCCCTATCAAGAGATTCAACAATGCCAGCTGAAAAGTATCGCTAACTTACCTAAGTATGATTTCCCAAAGCTGGCCCTAGGCATGGAGTTGACTTTTTTCACATTGTACACATCTTTTTTTAAAAACATCATATTGATTGTCTCCTTTTATTATATTTAACTCCCATCCTTTAAGCTCACAGCATTTTTAGTTCATTTCAAAATATTTTTCAAGTCACCTTTGCAAATTCTACAACACGAGGTTCTGAAAAGGTCCCTAGGATAACTACCACAGTCCCTTCTCAAGAAAGAGTGACCCTATATAAACAACTCTCTATGCCTCAGTTTCCTCATCTGTCAAAGAAGAATAAAGTACCTATCTCAGAGGGTTGCTGTAGGAAGTAAATCAGTTAATGCATATAAAGTGTTCAGAATAGTTTCTGTATATAGTAATCATTCAACAAGTATTAATGATTACTTTATTATTAATATCAATGCTGTTATTATTATGTGAGAGCTGAGTGGTTAGAAGGAAATATTCCTGGCCCAGTGATCTCTTGGGATGATATGAGAGAGAATGAATTGATATTTGAGAGTTCTGTTTCTTCCAGGATGAATGAATGTGTTACAGGGTCCTTTCTGTACCCACCAGAGACTCATGGAGACCTCAGACTCTGCCCTCGAGACTGTTCTAGGGTACACAGAGTCACCAAGAAGAGATTCCTTGAGATTCTAACCATTTGCCATTTAAACCCATAGATGCAAAAGATGACACCCTTCACCCTTATAAGGAACCCAAAGTAGACAGGACTTGTTATCCATCCTGAATCCTAATACTAAGAGGCCAAACTAAAGCAAAGACGGCATAGTTGTGATCCCATAAGCGATGTAGTTGACGTGGCATGGAACAATCTCATGAAGCAGGCCCTGCTCAGCTTCTTATTTAAAGAAGTTTAGGCCATGCAGTTCCTAGGGCTGATCCTTTTGCGTGGCAACCCCTGCCCGGTGCCCCTCGCCCTGGGTGTGATTTATGCATGGCTGAAAGCATGCCAGCTAATTCTCTTTGAGCCTAAGTCTTGTCCCAGCGTGTCATTTGGAGATGGCTTATGGGCACAGAGCTCATCTCTGGAATGCTGAAAGAGCTCAATATTTGCCCAGTGGGCGCTGCACCAAAGGCGGCCTCAGCTTTTCCACTTTGATGGCTGCTTCAAGGTAGGATTTTACAAATCTGTCTGCTGTATGCTTACCCATGGAAACAAACTCCTCGGCTTCAGAAGGGCAAGCCAATGCACAAATGCCCCTTCCCTAATCCGAATCAATTCTCCATTCCTGATTCCCAAGCCTAATCCTTTCATGTTACTCCTCTAAGTTAACTATGACTAAAGGAGGCTCAAAGAGCTTCAGATAAAATTGAAATTAATTTTGAAGTAAGGGATTATCTCAACTGAATTTGAGGAGGGCCATTCCTTTCAGCAGCTGGTGCCATATTTTCACATATATATAAAAGTATTGTGTAGAAATGTCAATGCTACAAATCTGGGGGCAGGACATAAGGTAGATTGAACCAATTGGAAGATATTTTTCATGCCATCACAAAGTAACTCACAGATGCCTGACAGCTGCAGCTGCTCGGGCCCCTCGCGATGGCATTGCTCTATGACTCAGAGGGATGTTTATGCCAGAGAATGCTGCCACTGCAACACTACCCCAGAGATGCCCCAGGAGAAAATAATTTGGAGCAATGAGTGGGAAAGAAAGGTCCCTGGGCCGATTTAGTCAAACCTAGACCCATAACTGAGTGTAATTAACAGAATATGGAAAAGTGGAAAATGCATGGGCTTTGGAGTCAGACAGACTCAGCCATAATTCTTAGCTCTGGGCACTTTATATTCCTTCAGTCAGTCATTTTTCCCCATTCATTCACTCATTCAACTAATATTTATTGAGGACCTACTATGTGCTAGACACGGTACTAGGTGCTTGGGACATAATGATAAGCAGGACTGGCTACACAATTTGCGAGACTGGTGCAAAGGAGAAAAGCAGGAACCTCTGTTCAAAAATTATTAAGAATTTCAAGATGGCAACAGCAGAGCGTTAAACCAAACACGTGGCCCTTCTGAGCACGGAGCCTCTGTGACTGCACTGTGTGCCCAGGAAGCCAGTCTTTACAAGAAGACTCAGAGAGAAGAGACCTTGTCCTCATGGAGCTGAATTTTTGGGGAGAAATTCATTAATCACATTAATTAATCTAAAATTATGTCTATGTCAGGGGCCATGAGAGTAAAGGAGCATGGTCTACAAATATCCATAAGAGGAGGATTTAATTGGCCAAGGAGACCAGGAAAGGCTTCCCCGAGAGAGTGATACTTAGGATGAGATACTTAGAATGAGAGCTGATCTTTGAGGGATTCCCTCATTCCAAAACCCATGGACAGGGATGAGCCTGCAAAGAAGAAAGAGGAGAAAATGTTTGTGGAGGAAGAAAACCAGGAAAGGGTTGGGTCTTGAAAGCCAAGGCCAGGGGACTGTTTTGGGAAGCACAGAAGATCCACTCAGTTGGCCCTGGCAAGTGGTCTCATGTGTCAACACAGTTACTGTCCCAAGGCTTTAGTGGGATTCCCGGCACACAGGTCATTTTGATTCCTTTCTAGTAATTGTCTCTATTTGAAGGCAGGCTCATCTTTTCCCAAACGGATGATCCAATTCTCAATCTTGGTGCATATTTCAGAGAGGGAAGTTGAGGCACAGAGAAGCCAAGTCAAAGGGACTCTTCTAGGAGTGAGATGATGATCTTCCAGGGAAAGGTGTGCAAACACACAAGGTGTGAGGCCACCCAGGCCTCACCTCCAGCCCCTACCCCATCTTCTCACTGTCATTCACTACACACCCACCCTCTCTGTTCTTTCAGTCCCAGGAGGTAGCACAGTCTTTCCTACCCCACAGCCTTTGTAATGCTGATCCCTTCGCCTGGATCATTCCTCTCCATGCTTACCCACGGGCCTGGCCTTTTTTGAGTCTTACTTGTTCTTCTCATCTCACTTTAACCAATACTTCCTTAAAGAATGTGCCCCCCCACCAAAGTTTTTCTCTTTTATGTTATCACAAATATAATATGTAAATAAATAACAACTATAAAATGTCATTATTCTCATAGCCCCTGCTCTTTTCTTGATGCCATTTATCCCACTCTATGTGTCTACTTGCTAATGAAGGTGCCACCTTTCACTGCAGACTCCCAGCAGGCAGGTCCTGTGTCTGTGCTCCCACTGCATACCAGTCACCTGGTACAGTAAAATTATTAAAAGAATGAACATAGAGACATGTTCACTGAAAAGTCATGGGAGTCCTAAGAATGTTCCAGTCCAAGCTTGACTCGGAGAGGAAAATGTTCATGAAGATTACTTAAGCCTCCATTTATAATAACTTTTGTAGGTGCCTCTCAATTCCACAGATCTGTCATCACCACAGCAACCCACATATCAAAAGGGGAGTTTTCTGAAGCTTGAATGCAGTCTCTTCATTGTGGTAATGGTACATGTGTGTGTGTGTGTGTGTGTGTGTGTCTGTGCGCACGCATGCACGTAGGGAAAGTGCCTACAATCCATCAAACAGGACATGACATCAAGATCAACATTGTGCTCTGAAATCTCCTGTGACTTACAATTTACATACCAATCAGGCTGGAATCCTAAGGAGAGACAGGGGTGTGGTAGGGCTGGTGTAGGGAATGTGAACACCTGGGACTGATTATGGAAACATGTGGCCACTCAGGAGCGGTCACCTTAGAGAAGTTCACATCAGATTCCTAAAAAAAAAAAAAAAAAAAAACACCAGGAAAAAGAGCAGATTCCAAGTGTTCTGCCCTTCTGAGTTCATGCTCACTTGATCTTAGCCCAAAGGCCAAGAGGCGATGCCAATACTGTTAGAATATTAGGCCTCTTTATGAATAGTACTGGGCTTCTGCAGCGTCTCTTTTCTGCAACCTGCACTTGTTGATGCTCTTCAACAAATTTAGAAGTAGAGGAATTGGAAATCCTATGAGTAAGTTCACTAAGGGTAAGGACCTTGGACATTTTATTCACCAGAGGTATCTAGCGGTTCACAAAGTGCCTGGCGGAGAGCAGGTGTGCAGAAGATACCAGTAGAGATCAGGAAGTGCTGATAAGGAGCTGGGAAGCGAGACAGGGAAGGGAAGGAAGCCGATCAAGCATGTTACCGAGTGACTAAGACAATCCCACCGGGGAGCTCTGGGAGAGCACATCAAACACATGCACACTTATCTCCCTCCCCTGAGGGGAGGAAGCTGGGACAACGATACTTCAGCTCTCATCCACCTGCCCCACCAAGGCCAAACAAAGGCCTTTAATTGGAGTCAGTAAGACCCTGGAGGCATGTTCTGGAATGGCTGGTGCCCAGCGGACATGGGTGGGGCACCAGCAGGCAGGGTCTGCTGCCAGGAAGAGAAAGAAGGGTCAGAATGAAGAGAAGATAAGGATGAACTCAAGAGTGTGTTCATGTGTGTAGAGTAATGGGATCTATTAACAAACATCTTTCTTTCTTTCCTCCCTCCCTCCCTCCCTTTCTTCCTTCCTTTCTTTCTTTCTTCCTTGGCAGCGTCTCACTCTGTTGCCCAGGCTAGAGTGCCGTGGCATCAGCCTAGCTCTCAGCAACCTCAAACTCCTGGGCTCAAGCGATCCTTCTGCTTCAGCCTCCCGAGTAGCTGGGACTACAGGCATGCGCCGCCATGCCCGGCTAATTTTTTCTATATATATTTTTAGTTGGCCAGATAATTTCTTTCTATTTTTAGTAGAGACGGGGTCTCGCTCTTGCTCAGGCTGGTCTCGAACTCCTGACTTCGAGCGATCCACCCGCCTCGGCCTCCCAGAGTGCTAGGATTACAGGCGTGAGCCACCGTGCCCGGCCTCATTCGAATTTTTAAAAAGGAAAAAGTACAAGGCTTACCTATGTGCAAATACATTTGTACGAAACAGAGAAAGGCGTGGAAGGATACACTTCAACTCACACCGTTAGTTACCTTGAGGTTGGAGGAGGGAGTCTGGTGAGATTTGTAGTGGGTGGGGGCATGGAAGGTGAGAATTATTTTATTGTATTGTTTGGCTTATGGCAAAAAAGCAGGTATTTCTTTTGAGGTTTGCAAAGAAAATCAAAGTGTTAAGAAAAAGACCCCTAGGTGTTGGTGGCTGTAGAGAAACTGATATGTTGGCAGATAATTGGGGCCTTGAGAATCAGCAGAATAGCTGTGGAGAGAAAGGAATGGATTATACTCACTTTGGAAATAGCTACCTCTCTCCTCTCCATGACTTCCTCCCTTTAAAAAAAAAAAAAAAACAGGGCCGGGCGAGGTGGCTCACGCTTGTAATCCTAGCACTCTGGGAGGCCGAGGCGGGAGGATCGCTTGAGGTCAGGAGTTCGAGACCAGCCTGAGCAAGAGTGAGACCCCCCCGCCCCGTCTCTACTAAAAATAGAAAGAAATGATCTGGACAGCTAAAAATATATAGAAAAAATTAGCCAGGCATGGTGGCGTATGCCTGTAGTCACAGCTACTCGGGAGGCTGAGGCAGAAGGATCCCTTGAGCCCAGGAGTTTGAGGTTGCTGTGAGCTAGGCTGACGCCACGGCACTCTAGCCCAGGCAACAGAGTGAGACTGTGCCTTAAAACACACACACACACACACACACACACACACACACACACACATACACACACACACAAATGTTTCCCAGCAGTGCTATAGAAAACCTGGGTGGCTAAAAATGAGTGAGTCGTTAAGCAAACCATAAAGTACTAAGTAACAGTGCAATGGAATAGCAAAGGCCAGGACCACTGGTACCTGCTGGGTGTGTGTTTGAGTTCTGGCTCTGCTGGCTGCTGGCTGTGTGGCTGTGAGCACATTGCTTTTAGTATCTTCATCTAGAAATGGCAATAGCAATAGTGTCTAGCTCATAGATTTGCTCTGAGGATTAAATGAGATATGCATATCATTAAGATGACTACTACCTCTTTACAACTTATGAAATGAATGAGTGAATGAATATATGAATGGAGAACTTTACAAGATACTGTTAAGTGAAAGGGCAGAATAGGACATGTGTGCTTGATCTTAACTATGTAAAAAGTACTCACGCAATGATTGACATAAAAAGATCATAAAATTTTGTAAATGCCAGTAGTCAGTATTTTAACATTGAGTTATTAATCTCTTTAATTTTATTGTGACTTTACTTTAAAGGTAGTTAATTATCTAATTATGTAATAGCTTAAGTTTAGAGTCTACTCTTTGACAATAAAAAAATAATGTTTTGCAGTATGCTTGGGACACGTATTCTATCTCACGCATGCTCTCTACAGATACACACACACACACACACACACACACACACTCACTCACCTACCAGAACAGCCCCACACTCCCCAGGCTGCTCATCAAGCTTGTGGCTGGTACTTTCAGTCTTACCAAAATATAGGGTCGTCTAGGATGTCTTGCCAGAAGGACCAAGGCCCAGGCTGGCTGAGGCATTTGGAGTAGATTCACTGAAGATGGAGATTGAGGCCAGGCGTGGTGGCTCATGCCTGTAATCCTAGCACTCTGGGAGGCCGAGGCGGGTGGATCTCTTGAGCTCAGGAGTTCAAGACCAGCCTGAGCAACAGCGAGACCCCGTCTCTACTAAAAAAATAGAAAGAAATTATCTGGCCAACTAAAAATATATATAGAAAAAATTAGCCAGGCATGGTGGCGCATGCCTGTAGTCCCAGCTACTCGGGAGGCTGAGGCAGGAGGATCGCTTGAGCCAGGCATTTGAGGTTGCTGTGAGCTACCCAGATGCCACGGCACTCAAGCCCGGACAACAGAGTGAGACTCTGTCTCAAAAACAAAAAAAAAAGTTTAAAAAAAAAAATGGAGATTGAAAGGCAAGGAACACACAGATACTGTGTACTTATGCAGGAAAACTATACAAGCCTGGTAAAACAAACAAACAAACAAAGAAGCCCCAGTTCCTTAGCGGAGCACATGAGGCCCCTCAGAACCTGGCCCAGCTGCCTTGCAGTCTCCAAGCCAGGCACGGCCCAAGGCCCGACCACGCACCCCTTGCTGCAGCCAAACCAGCCCTCTGGCCAGTCCCTGCTCTAATGGCCCGGTGCACATGCCTCCATGCCCTTGCCCGGGCTGCTTCCTCTGTCAGGAATGTCCTCCACACCCTTCAGGCTTCTCTGGAAAACTTTCCCTGATCATTCTCTTCTCTCCTTTCCACGGAAGGTGGAATCGCTGCCTGCTGTGCACGGCACTGGGTGCCTTTCTCCTCCAGAGCACCTAACACCCTGGGCTGGAACTGTTGGGTCTTATAATGTGATGCTCCTAACTAGAATATTTTTTGTTCTCTTTCACACAGCACAGTAAATAGCAGGCATCTAAAATCTGATCTGTTGGTTGGCAAGAACTGCAAAATACATGGAGAGTGAAAACAGAAAAAATAATCACTTACTCAGTGACATCCAAGGACAATTGAATCTAGCATCTTAGTATACAACCAACTGTAACACAGAATTAAGTATAAACCTAGGTCATGTTCAGATGTCACCCAGAGAAAAACAAAAAACACAAAAAGAACTGTGATAATAATTTCACCTAATTTTATCTCTGCTTTCCACAAGCTCAAACGTAGTAATATACACTTCTTTGATGTCAATTTTTTTTATTTTCTTCCCTATTTTACTCTTCTTTTTTTTTTCCCATCCATTTTATTCATAAATGAATTGACCATATGTTTGACCGTAGATTTGGTCAAACACATTTTGATTAAGCACCTAGTATTTTCTTAGCCCTGAGCTGTGGGAATACAAGCGTTCATATGATGTAACTTCTTCAGCATTCAGGTTTAGAATCTTGGCTCCAGCACTTACCAGCAGAATAAACTTTGGGGGAAACACTTAATCTCTCTGACCCACAGTTTTCTAATCTGTAAAATGAGTCATTTCTCTAGGGTTATCATCATCTCTCAACAGCATGTGGTATCCTTGACCTTCCTTCCTTTAAAATCTTCAGCTTCTACATCATTCTCTACTTGCTTTCTTTTTAGTTCACAAGTCTCTACTCCTCAGTCTCCTCTTATGACCTCTGGTCTGTCTCTAAATTTGGAGAGTCTCAGAGTTGGTTCCTGGGCCCACTTTCTTGTGTAGCAGCATAATTTCCTTAGGACGTCTCATCTGGACCCGTGTTCAATCAACATGCCAATGACTTCCAAATCAGTATCTCCCACATTGAACTCTTCCCTGAATGAATTCTAGACTCACATTTCCTGGTTCACAGATGGCCATCTTCTTGTACCCTCACATGGCAGAAATAGGAGAGAGGGAGCAAGCTCTTGTGTTTCTTCTCGTAAGGGCCCTAATCCCATTCAGGAAGGCTCCAATCTCATGACCTAATCACCTCCCACAGGCCCCACCTCCTGATATCATCACATTGGGGGTTGGGATTTCAACATAAGAATTGGGGAGGGGCATACACATTTAGTTAATAACACTACTCCTCTGCTCAGAACATTCCAACAACTTTCCTTTATACTTAGCATAGACTCCAAGTGTTTCCCGACCTACAAAGTGCTATAGGATCTGGCCCCTAGACATCACGCCCACCTCATTTTGTAACCGCCCTTGTCTCCCACTAAACTCTAGTCACACTGACTTCCTGCAGTGCCCTAACGTTGCCACCATTTAGGGACTTTCCATTCTGTGTTTCCTCTGCCAGAAATAGGCATCTTCTAGGGGTGGAGCGTGTGGATGAGGTTGTAACACTAATAAATACAGAAAGGGGAGGTTCCATACATACCCATCTCTGCATAGAGTTGCATTGGAAGAAGCAAAAATCAACAGCCCTCCCCCCAAAATTCTAACAGTCTTCCACTTTTTGCTTGCATCTTTCAAAGAACATTCAGAAGAATCTACATGTATATTTCACAGCAGCACCTATTAAAATCCTCTTTCCTGTCTAATCCATCTCTTTTGTACTCTGCTGTTGCAAACCTTTCTCCACCATTTCCAGATCTTTCTCTAACATCCATTCCCAGAATGTTTTCTCCTCGCTTTAGTTCCTGCTTCCTCCATCTTCCATTTATTTCTCCTTGGGATTCACCCTTTCTTCTTTGGATTCCATAAGCAAGAATCTTTCCTCTTTAGGGGTTTGGGAGGAGGGAGAATTCCCTTTGGCAGGCCAGGGAGGAAAGGAAAGCTGTGGATACTCTCATATGACTTTCTATTTGGTTCCATCACAAGGATGTTTGGCAACCTGTAGGAAAGAATGTGTCAGAGTCAAATGTAGGAGGAGACACCAAGTTAGGAATAGAAAGGCACATGGCAGGTGGGTTTGCCAGGGTAGAGGGGAGGAAGGGGTGACCCAACAACCTGATTGTAACTTAAAATACCTTCTCTACTGTATTGATATGTTTTCTGGATGTTACTCATGCAGTAGAATTTGCACAGCTGTTAAATGAATTCTATCCACGAATATGAGGTGATTTGATATCTTTGGAGAAGATATCATTGCTTAAATGTTAAAGTGCCACACACAAAAGTAAATTATTGAAGAATCAAATCAAGAACAGACATTTCACTGACTTTTGCCAAAACATATGAACAAGCTCATTGTTGGGAGGGGGAGATAAGATGAGAGACCCAGGGTGTTAGCTGGCTTATGTTTTCTCTGACGTTCAGAATACAGGTGTGGAGCCTGACAATCTGGAGTCAGAGCTCATCTCCACCACTTACCAGCTGTGTGACCTTGGGAAAAATATTTAAACTTTTATTCCTGAGTTTTTTCATCTGGAAAATGAGGATAATAACATAGGATTGTTGTACTCAATAAATTGTTGTACCAGTAATATTATTACATTATCCCTGAGATGGAGAGTTGATAATGGTTTTCTTCTTCTCCTTCTTCTTCTTTTTTCTTTTTCTTTTTTTTTTTTCTTTTGAGACAGTCTCACTCTGTCACCCAGGCTAGAGTGCAGTGGCGTCAGCCTAGCTGACTGCAACCTCCAACTCCTGGGGTCAAGCAGTCCTCCCGCCTCTGTCTCCCGAGTAGCTAGGACTACAGGCGGGAGCCACCACGCCCAGCTAATTGCTCTATTTTTAGTAGAGACAGGGTCTCGCTCTTGCTCAGGCTGGTCTTGAACTCCTGACCTTAAGTGATCCTCCCTCCTTAGCCTCCCAGAGTTCTAGGATTACAGGAGTGAGCCACTGCGCCCGGCCAGTTTTCTTCTTATATTAAATATTTTGATGATATAGAATTTGAACATTATAATTAAATCTGAATCAGATGAGGAAAAAAAGCAAAGGGGTTGTTGGAAGAAATTTTCATTTGACTGAGTTGGCATTAGGTGGGATAATAGAATCATAATATGTTACAAGCAAAAGGAGCACTACAGATTTTTGGCGAGGTATTCACTGAAACCATTAGCACTTCGTATATCAGAAGCTAACCCTGTGAGTGAGGCAGTTTGAGCCTATATTTATAACTGCTCTGGAAGTCTGCTGCTGAAATGAAAGATCCTTGTTCATTTGGGATCTTAGTCAAGTTCAGGCAAATGGAAAGAAAGGGAGAAACACTCCAGTTAACTGGTGCTAATCTAAGACAGGACTTGGGATCGATGTCTTAACTTGTCATAGAGATGTTTTCCAGAGCAGCTACCAAGAAATGTCGCACTTGGAGGGATGTAAATATTGTCCAACTATTATATTGCTTGTTTATTCTATTTTAAGTATTTGCCTCTATCATTAAAGTTATTCTCCTGTATCTGTTAGGGGAAAGGCTTGAAGGCTTGAATGTTCTTGAATTGCTTACCTGCAAGGAAAACGGGCTTCGGGCTAGTTTTCCTTTTCTAAATTAAACTCCCACCAGTACCCAGAGCAGTGCTATGATGACAAAATTGGCTAAAACTAAGCGTAACTAGAGTTATTAAGATTTTCTTACTGTACCTGTCACCAGCTAACTCAGACTAACTCTGTATATGTCGTCGGTCCTGCCTCATGTTTCCCTAGACAGACCACTGTATATGCCACAGGCAAACAGGGCCAGATGGGTTTTGGAACACTGTGGCGTTTTTGGAGAAAGGTAAAGCAAAAATATGGACAGAGCCCCCCTTCACTTGCCTATCGATTGGGGTTTCACAGTTGCATCAGATTCCGGGCACTTGAAACACTTTCCTCTCATCTGCAATAGGATAAGGCAAGGAGAGGTTCTTTGTTCAGGGTTCAAGTGCTCTCATGACCATCCCAAAATAACTCTGAGTGTAATACAGTAGGGCCTCCCGTAGCTACACCCACAAGCCTTGGACCTGTCATCATCGGCACCCCAATCGTTCTCTCCTCCCCTCTTAGGCAAGCCGGGCAGTTGAATAAAATTTTCCGTCAATACTCAGAGTTGCATAAACCTCCTATTTTTGCTTTTCTAAATCCACTAGGAGTCTCCCTTCAGTTAAAGAAAAAAGTACATAAGCTGGACTCATCAAGCATTTCTCTTCCAAATAAGTTTCCCTAGTAGAAAACTGTTCTCCACTCGGATTCCAATCAGATCAAACCAATCTTCACAGTTGGTTTCTTTTCATCGAAAAATCTTGTTTTTGTAATTTGCCAGATTTTGCAAGAATTATGACATTTTCAAGCAGCCTTTTATTCATGAGGCATGTGTGCGACCATTCAGCGTGTATTAGTACCATTAGCCAAGTTATTGTGCTGAGTTGAGCATTAAAGAAATCTGATCGTTTCCTTGGTCTCTATTTTGGAAGATGCTGGAGCTTTATCCTTGGTGACAGCATGTAAACAATATTTAAACAAGGCTAACAAAGAGAAAGGGTTGAGGTAGGAAGGTAAAACTGCAAACATTTTGTTTTAAATTACATCAAGATGCAAAAGAGATGAAAAATAGGACATGACTTTAAAACTGGGCGGTTCTTAGAGTTATTGTAACAACATAGAAAAGCAGCACATAAAATACAGGCATATAGAACAAGTATGGAATTGACACAGAAAGGAAGGAAATACACCAAGAATATTAAAGGCTTGAGTAATGGCATTTCAGATGATTTACTTTTTCTTTTCTATATTGCATGGAATTAAATTTCTATAGTTTTTCTACATCTTATGCATATCTACATGACTTTACATAATCTTTGCCATTTTATGCAAGTGCTTTTTGTGGAATAAATTACTAGACAAGGAAGTGTCTATATAAACCAAGTATTTTTTTAAAAATGTATAAACCATTTTTATTTTAGAAATGTATAAAATTTAAATAATAAATATTACATAGATCATACTTTACAATTTTTTTATTTTCCTTTGAAAATTATTTTTGTTGGTTTTCTTTTATCTTGGTTACAAATGGTGCATGGTATAAAAAATGAAACTGTTAATTCTTTAATGAACAGTCCTCCATATTATTATCAATAAGTAATAAAACAGGGTTATATTATAATATTGTTTTACAACTTGCTTATTTCCCTTGATATATCTCTAACATATTAGTTCATGTCAATATGTGTAACTCTATTCATTTTGATGGCTATAAGTGCTTTTGTATGTGTCATTTCATTGTGTAGCAAATACATATATAATGTATTTATTCAGACCCCTCATTATTGGACACTGGGCTCATTTTCTTCCTTGGTCTTTTCTTTCTTTCTTTCTTTTCTTTCTTTCTTAGATAGAGTCTCACTCTGTCACCCAGGCTGGAGTGCAGGGATGTCATCATAGCTCACTGCAGCCTCTAACTCCTGGGCTCAGGCAACCCTCCTGCTTCCCAAATCGCTGAAACTGCAGGAACACGCTACCACGCCTGGCTGATTTTTTTATTTTTTGTAGAGACAGGGTCTTGCTATGTAGCCCAGGCTGGCCTTGAACTCCTGGACTCAAGGGATCCTCCCACCTCAGCCACCTGAGTATCTGGGATTACAGGCGGGAGGCACTGTGCCCAGCCTCATTTCCTTGGTAATTTCAAACAGTACCACAGTGAACATCCTTGTATGTAAACTTTATCATCTTGTACACAGACTTTCGTAGAGTAAACTTTTAGAAATGGGCATGTAAGTCTCCAAATCAGACCGGGGCATAGGTTAGATAGCTTTTCCAACTTAACCACAGGATAATGATTTGCAGATCCTGTAAATGCCTGTATATCCTGCAGACTACGTTGACACTACATTTCGTTGGAAAGATGCAAAGTGTGACTTCTTTTCAGTTTCTTCACCAGTAGATGGCACCTAGCCTTCCTTTCCGTTTGACTAAAATCCCCCCTAACTTCAGCGCATTCCCAGCATGTCACTGAGCCTGCACTAACACAGCAATGACCACATCACATACAAATGCTCCTGTCTCATTCCTCTTATCCCATGTTTGTATTGTTCTGGTTCCAGGACGCTGATACTTTAAGCCCAAGGCTCTAACTTGAGCAGGAAGAGTTTATTTTGGGATGAAGAATCTTCCCCCATAGGAAGGCCTCTCCACCAGTGTCTCTCTTTCTCTGTCTTTAGAAACTAGGAAATTCTGGAGGAGAAAACTGGTTTTCTGAATCTGCACAATTGCTTCTTTCTTTCAGAAAATATCACACTTTTATGTTGGTCACATTTGCTCATTTATAGAGGGGAACACAGAGTTGCCAGGATGTTAAGGGGTCATGTTGAGAGTGGTTTTAGTCAATTATGCTTAAGAAAATGACCCTATAAATCTCCTTAAGTATGTAGAGTTGATGGGATAAATATATACATAGTATCTATTTCATCAGAACTATAAATATACATGTTTAAAATGGCCAAAGAGGAAGGAAGAAACCACAATCTATAATTTTAAAAAAATGTGATGACACATCATT
Organism: Varecia variegata; assembly: GCA_028533085.1. Lineage (NCBI taxonomy): Eukaryota > Metazoa > Chordata > Mammalia > Primates > Lemuridae > Varecia > Varecia variegata. The sequence goes on along the minus strand of CM052440.1, from coordinate 15,660,469 downwards.
CTGTTTTGAGTTGAAACAACACTCCATGTGCAGGTGTCAGTTTTCTTTAAAAATTAATCATAAAAGGTCAGTGTAAGAGTTTACTATTCTGTCTTTAAAAAAAAACATTTGATCAAAGTAAATATAAATTTTTCCTACAAAAACATTAGTATGACCTTGAATAAAACCTTCAAGAGAAATATGGGAGAGAACCGGTCATTTGTGATTTGCCCTTTCTGTAAATATGGCAATGTCTCAACAGAGCTCTTGTCTCAAAGAACAATTCAAACACATTAGATTCTCTCAGAGTAGATAAAGATAAGCTTTTGGGTTTGGCAGGAAAGGAAAAATAACAATTGATGATAAATTTGGCCAACTGTGCCATGTAGCACTGTGAAAATTCTTCTTTGGGGCCTCTTGGGGAGATTTGATGCTATGACACATAAGGTTTCTTACCATCACCATAACCTGCAAACGTGTAGTCCTTAAAAAATATCTAGACATTCTTCCCCTCTTCGTCTTTTCCTTTCAAACCCAAATAGAGGATTTAATGTCAGGGTCTATTGTAACAGAATATTTCATAAACAATTAGGTAGTAGGAACCAATAGCACACAAAAATCTCTCTTTTGTTCTAAGTTAGCTGAATACATTATTAGGCTGACCCTTTTCCCCTAGAATATCATGACATTGATATTGGGGGGAAAATAAATAGTAAATTTCTTAATTTTAAAAGTTATATAATATAGAATTATTTACTCCCTTATTTACGCAATAACATTTTATTTTTAACTACAATATTGTGTTTTTTTAAGAAAATCTCCTTGTTCAGTCTAAGTTTGATACAGCACCAAAATTCCATCTTAGTTTAACTTGAGATTTTAAAGGAAGATAATATGATAACTTTGGTAGGAAATGGGGAAGAAATTGATTTTTGTATGACTTATGAACAGAATATGACATTCAATACTCAGGTTTGTATTAAACTTTTTAAAAATAATCACAAAACTGTTCCCTACAAGATTCATTTTATATCAGCTTTCTTGGTACATTTAGTGATGGTTATTAGATCATTAGCTACTTGACAAAGAAGCTGATGTGTCAATGAACAGGCACAAATGAAGAATAGGCCTTTTGAAATTATCAAGTTAGTGAAATGGTATTATATTTACAGTGGCCTTTCAGACCTACCTCCATTCTATAAGGTAAGCTATACCTATAGAAATAATTTCTCTGGACCAACCAACTACAGCCACTCAGTCCTTCAAAGTCTAAAATGGGTAAATGACTTGAATAGACATTTCTCCAAAGAAGACATACAAATGAAATTTGTTTTTGCCTTCTGTGAAATGGTGATGGTAATTTTTCAAGGATATTATTAGAATTAAATGAAATTATGTACGTAGAATTTAAGCATCAAATAAAATTAATGTATGTAAAATGCTCAGTACAACATTTAACTCACAGTAAGTTGTCAAGAAATAGTAGATATTACTATTTTAAT
>CM052440.1:15636836-15658488 GCA_028533085.1 Varecia variegata | reverse complement strand
TGTGCACTGTCTGGGGAATGGACACTCTTGAAGCTCAGACTCGGGGGGTTGGGAGGGGCATGGGCAATATATTTAACCAGAACGGTTGTACCCCCATAATAAGCTATAATAAATAAATAAATAAATAAATAAAGAAAGAAAGAAAGAAAGAAAGAAAGAAAGAAAGAAAGAAAGAAGTAGAAAGGAAAGTTAATAGTGAAAGTTGTGGGGTTAACTGTAAGTCAAATGGATTGAGCAGAACCATTGAATAATGTCTTTATAATTGACAGAAGAGTGCTGTACAGTTCAGCCCTAATGTGATTGTCTTGAAAAGTTCAAAGACAAGAGACTACTTTTCCCTTTTTGGTACACATATCAAACAGTTTTGTAATAATTCATGTGATGATGGACTGAGATTGTTCTGATTGATAAACTCAAGGGATATAATGTATCATTTTTTTGGAAAAAAAAAATTTTTTTTGTTGAGATGGGGGTCTCACTAGATTGCCCAGGCTGGTCTCAAACTCCTGGCCTCAAAAGATTCTTCTACCTCAGCCTCTAAAATTGCTAGGATTACAGGTATGAGCCATCACGCCCGGCCAATTACCATTGTACTCCACAGCCACCCTGAGCTTCTCTTTCTAGCCACTGTGTTTTGGGCTTTGAAACTTGAAAGGAATTTGTCCTCTAACTTGCATTACCTAATTCTCTATTTTCACATGTCTGCAACTCCAGACCAACTCCAAACCAGGCTGATCACTTGCCTGTATTTTGTGTTTCTTCAGCTCTTAAGCAATGTGCATAGGTTTCTCATTTATCTCAAAGACTTTTAGATGTGAATATACATAAATATTTTTCCATTTAACTTGAAATACCTTGAACTTGATGAGGTCCTAAGATATGACAATGCTTTCTATTTTCCTTGATGGACACTAAGGATGATATAACTTTCAAGAATATTTAGGCCGGGTGCGGTGGCTCACGCCTGTAATCCTAGCACTCTGGGAGGCCAAGGTGGGTGGATTGCTCGAGGTCAGGAGTTCGAGACCAGCCTGAGCAAGAGTGAGACCCCGTCTCTACTAAAAAAACAAAAATAGAAATTATCTGGCCAACTAAAATATATGTATATACAAAAAATTAACCGGGCATGGTGGCACATGCATGTAGTCCCAGCTACTTGGGAGGCTGAGGCAGTAGGATCGCTTAAGCCCAGGAGTTTGAGGTTGCTGTGAGCTAGGCTGACGCCACGGCACTCACTCTAGCCCGGGCAACAAAGCGAGACTCTGTCTCAAAAAAAAAAAAAAAAAAAAAAGAATATTTAAAATGATACCTATGACTTTTTCTTGTGATCCTAATCCATGAAATCATTCTATTGATACATCCTTGAAAACTAATATGCTAAGACTCTTATTTGTGGACCCTTCCCCTTCATAATCAATAGATAGACACTCTGAAAGTCCATTGCAGACTTTGCTAATTGATCACTACATTTTCCTCACTTAACCCAAACATGATTCAGAGTCAAATATTATTGCAAGTCGCCACTACAGAGACCTAGGCAGAAAACCTCTGTCACCTTCTTTGTCATGCTAAGGGAGCAATTAACAACTCAGGCTAGAAGAAATATGTTTTCAAGGGAAAGATGTTCACCTAAATGTATTTGAGGGAGTATAGTTTAATGAAGACCATGGATTCTGGAAAAAATAACCTGTTTTCAAACACTGGCTCTACCTCTTTCTAACTTCGAGCTTTGGAAAATTATTTAACCTCCTTGTACCCCGACGTCCTCATCTTAAAATGAAGATAACAATAGTACCCATCTCATAGTGTTTTATGAGTATTAAATGAGATAATACATAAAAAAATGCATAGCAGGATACTCTGGACACTGTAAATGTTTTCTAAATGATGATGATGATTTTCCTGAACTTTCTGGGAGAGAGCTGAGGGAGGAAGTACATCTTCAACCATTAGGCAAAATAAGGGCACTGGGGGTCGTTAGCAGCCGTCAGGGCAGCTGAGCAGGCCTAGGGTCTTTTCAAACAAAGGCACAGGGCAGAAAATAAATCAGAGCCCCAGAATCTCATCACACAGGCTACAAATAGCAGCTACAGCTGCAGACTGAGGGCTGGCCTTTACATGTCCGCCGTGCAAAAGGACTCCTGGTGGCAAACTGATCTTTTCTGTCACACCCACACAGAGTCAGCAATCACACATAGAATAAACTCTGAATGTTAAGGAGCCATTTTTAGTAGACGATAGCTTGATAATGCTCACTGGAGGAACCAGAGCGTGGTGAATTTCGTATACTGATTAGATGTTCCTGTATGTGCCATAGATCTGAGGTCCCCAATCCCCGGTCGTGGCCGGGTACCAGTCCATAGCTTGTTAGGCCCTGGACTGCGCATCACCACTTGAACTCCGCCTCTTCTCCACCCCACATCTGTTTGTGGAAAAATTATCTTCCATGGAATTTAGGAACAGGGCTGCACAGCAGGAAGTGAGCGGCCAGTGAGCGAGCGAAGCTTCATCTGTATTTACAGCCGCTCCCCATAGCCTGAGCTCCACCTCACAACCCTCATCCCCCAACCACGGAAAAATTACCTTCCACGAAACCAGTCCCTGTTGACAAAAAGGTTGGGGACCTCTGCCATAGATGATTCTGGATCATTAAGCTGCCAATAACATCCCTTTCCATCTGGTGAACACTTACCATGTTCAGACACTGTGCCAAGGACTCCACATGTGTTAGCTCATTTAATCCTCTCATGTCTCCATGGGGCAGTTGTGATTATTGTCCCAATCTTTAGAAGAGGACTTGAAAAAGATGGGGAAATAAGGCTCAGGGAAGTTAAATAATTTATCTAACATTCCAAGATTCTAAGTGTAAAGCCACGGCATAAATCCAGGCCTGTCTGACTCCAGCATCTCACCTCTTAAACACTTTGCTGTGCTGCCTTGAAATTACATTGACATCTTGCTCACAAATCATTTCATGTGTTTATTTCTCGTTACCTCAAATAGTTCCCTTGGGGAGGGGCAGGGTGTTGCACTTGCTTGTTTTGCATCTCTAAGCTTTCAACACATAGCAGAGGGTGGGTGGAGACTCACAGACAGATTCTGACCAATGTTATGATGGAATAGGAGAGAGGGAGAACTTGATCAGGTCCCAATGACATAACTTCAAAGTCTTCTAAAAAAAAAAAAGTCTTGCCTCTCAACCTGTTTACATTTTTTTCAATTACAAATAACTATTTACTATAAGCTATGAACCATCAAGATGATTAGCACAAGATCCTGCCTCAAGAATAGTATAGTTTAGGCCGGGCGTGGTGGCTCACGCCTGTAATCCTAGCACTCTGGGAGGCCGAGGCAGGTGGAATGTTTGAGCTCAGGAGTTCGAGACCAGCCTGAGCAAGAGCGAGACCCCGTCTCTACTAAAAATAGAAAGAAATTATATGGACAGCTAAAATATATATAGAAAAATTAGCGGGCATGGTGGCGCATGCCTGTAGTCCCAGCTACCCGGGAGGCTGAGGCAGAAGGATCACCTGAGCCCAGGAGTTTGAGGTTGCTGTGAGCTAGGCTGATGCCACGGCACTCTAGCCAGGGCAAAAGATCAAGACTCTGTCTCAAAAAAAAAAAAAAAGAATACTATAGTTTAGACTAGGTATTGCAAACTCAAATGCCTGCCTGGGCTAGGCAGGTAACACAAATGAGTAAAGTGGCCTGAGAAGCAAACTGGTGTGGTCGCTGGTGAGTTCCAGCTTATTGTTTCTACCTGAACTCATCATCGCCAAGAGAAGTTAGAAATTCGTATTTTATATAATTTTTATATTTTTTATATGAAACAAGTTTATGAGCCAAACAAAACTTATTTGCAAACTGGATTTAGCCCATAGGCTGCCAGGTTGAGATCTTTGTTTTAAACAATAAGACATACACATAATTAGGAACAATAGGAGGTAGACAAGACTGTAATTACTACCCAAGGAGGAAACATAAAGTGCTCAGAGAGGTCAGAGATTATTTCCAGCTGGAGCTTCAGAGAAGGTTTTGTGAGGGAAGTCATCTTTGAGTTTATTCTTCTAAAAGGGATCAACTTTGGAACCACTGTGATCATGGGTCAAGGTTAGGGACCTCTGAATTACACTGTACTTTGACTTTTGTGTTTTATTTTGTTTTGTTTTTTCGTTTCTTACTGAAAGTAAATCTATCATAATGTGATCTATATTCACCAGACTTAGGAAAATTTTCGTGTTTTTCTGATAAGCACTATAAGCTAGATTAAAACTTAATAGAGTCCATGAATTAAGGGAGATTTTAAAGCAAAGAAACTGTCACTACTTGTAGCCTACTGCATGATGTGTGGTAGGACATGAAGCTTAAAAGAACATCTGAGTCTTGGAATGGATCCAGCAAAGGCACCAGGACTAATTTGGGAGATGAAGGGTATGTCTTATGAGGAGAGGCTTAGAGGGCTTAACATGCTTTAGCTTTAAAATAAGGCGGGTGAACAGAGTTCTATTGATAGCCTGCAAGACTTCCAGTATGAACTTGTACTTGGTTGAGATAAAACTCAAAGTCACACTAAGGAATTTCAAGAAGGCAGTTTTTTTCTTTTTCATTTCAAGAATGATGAGCCCAGGAACATTTTGTGCAAGAAATTTTTAAAAAATGGAATGGATTTTCATAAGGAATTTGGGGGGACATCTTCAATTTTATCCACACACATTCACTGAAGTGCTGAATTTAAAGATCAACTATTCATAATATCAGTTTATAATGTAGGAGATAGAAACACCACTGTCCTGGTGGCTACAAGCGCACGTAGAGCAAATTTTACACACACACACACACACACACACACACTGGAGCACAAAGAGAGAGAGAGACTTCACTTAGTCATTACTTAACACAACCTTGCTAAAGTTTTGCAAATTCATGAAACCTTCACCATGTGGACCTTTTGTTCTTTCTTATTTCACACATAACAAGGCAATTCCTGGCAGGGAGAAATGGTAGACCTAAGAATGTTAATAATAATTCTGTGGTGCCATCCTTCAAATCTTAAATTACTTGACAACCTACTTTTTTTTTTTTTTTTAACTTATTTCATTTTGGATCCTAGACCTCTGCTTTTCATGACTTAGTTAAAACTCAAAAATCTCCACAAAATATGCATGGGAAAAAAATGGAAGGAAATACAACAATTTTAGCAATTGTTATTATCTCTAACTGATTAAAATTTTAATATTCAATATATAGAATACTCAGGTTCAGAGTGGAGGTTCGGGATCAAGGTCAGAGGTGGGGCCTGGGAGTCATTCACACAGTAATAGCTGAAAATGTGAGAGGGGATTAGCTCACCAAGGGAGAGAATGTACGCAGAGAGCAGAAAGCCAGGGGCTGAATCTTGGGGAATTTCTCCCGCAAGGGCCCAGGCAATGGAAGGGCGGGAAGCAGGAGAAAAGGCAGAGTTTGGCTACTGCCACTTAGATCCAGGAGGCCCTTCCCCTGTCACTGTCTTCCAAACTGGTCATCTAAACAGAAGTCTTAAGTTTGCTCACATACCTTTAGTTATGGACTGAATGGGGTCCCCCCCCATAATTAATATGTTGAAGCCCTAACCCCCAATGTGATGATATTTGGAGATGAGGCCTTTGGGAGGTGATTAGTTTAAAAGAAGTCACGAAGGTGGGGCTCTCGTTATGGGATTAATGCCCTATTAAGATGATATACCAGGCCGGGTGCAGTGGCTCATGCCTGTAATCCTAGCACTCTGGGAGGCTGGGGCTTGATCTCAGGAGTTTCAGACCAGCCTGAGCAAGAGCAAGAGCAAGACCCCCTCTCTACTAAAAATAGAAAAAATTAGCCGGGCGTGGTGGTGGTGGATCGTGCCTGTAGTCCCAGCTACTCAGGAGGCTGAGGCAGTGAGCTATGATGATGCCACTACACTCTAGCCAGGTGATAGAGCAAGATCCGATCTCCAAAAAGCAAAAGAAGATACACCAGAGAGCTCGCTCTCTGTCTCTCTGTTCCATGAGAGGACACAGAGAGAAGGTAGTGGTCTACAAGCCAGGAAGAGGGTCCTCACCAGAACCTGACCATGCTGGCATCCTGATCTCAGACTTCCAGACTCCAGAACTGTGAGAAATAAATTTCTGTTGTTTAAGCCACCCAGTCTATGGCATTTTGTTATGGCATCTCCAGCTGACAAATAACATCTTCTAAAATTTTGGGGGGATAAATTTTTACACATTTCCAAATTGATATTCAAAATTTTCTATCATAAGTTTAAATGGTTGCAAAGACTGTAATTTTCAGCAACTGTAAAAGTTGACATTAAAAATAAAACTATATTTATTTTAAATGTCTCCCATGGAATAAAAATGTCATAATGATATGATACCCACTATAATATATTAAAGATATATAAGTAAGCTCTTTAACCCCTGGAAATTTAACATTATTCCCTTCTCTCCCTGAATAAATATTTTCATTCTACTTACCTCACTGGATTTCATTTCCATTTGATATAAAGTTTTGCGTTAAAATTTTTTAAAATTTCCACCTTATATTTTTCTGTCTCAAAAGATATACAAGTTCAAATTTTAAAAAACTTTTTTTCTCTGACTGTGAAGCTTTAAAGTTTTTTAAAAATGTATGTGGAATTAAGTTATTGCTATGAATATTATTTGTATATAATTGATTAAAGCAACAGAAAAGATAATACTGATAAATAATTATTAAGCACAAAATAATATTTTATTGGAAATGCATCTATTTAGTGGAAAATGATTTTTCCCAGTTTATTTATTTATTTGTTTGTTTGTTTATTTTTTGAGACAGGGTCTCTCTCTGTTGCCAGGCTACTAGAGTGCAGTGGCATCATCATAACTCACTGCAACCTCAAATTCCCTGCTGACCTCCAGCAATCCTCCCACCTTGACCTCCCAAAGTGCTAGGATTACAGGTGTGAGCCACCACTCCCAGCCTGATGGTTGAATATTCTTTACTGTCAGAAGGGACAGAGTTCAGCATCAATATCAGACAAAATAGATTTTAATTCAAAAGTTGTTTTGAGGGACAAAAAAGGGCATTATATATTAATAAAAGGGTTAATTCATCAAAAAGATGTAATAATTATAAACATGTACTTACCAAACAGCAGAGCCCCAAAATATAGAAGCAAACGTTGACAGAATTGATGGGAGGAATAGACAGTTCTGCATAATAGTTGGTGACTTCCACACTCCACGTTCAATAATGTATAAAACATCTAGACAGAGGATCAGTTAGGAAATAGAGAACTTGAACACCATTATAAACCCACTAGAGCTGACAGACATATATAGAACATTCTACTCAACAATAGCAGAATATACATTCTTCTCATGCACACATTGAACACTCTTCAGGGTAGACTATATGTTAGGTCAGAAAACAAGTCTCAATAACGTTTCAAAAATTTAAATCACACATATTTTCTCTAATCATAATGAAATGAAGCTAGAAATCAGTAACAGAAAGAAAACCAGAAAATTCACAAATATGTGGAAATAAAACAACACACTCTTAAACAACCAGCGGTCAAGGAAGAAATTACAAGAGAAATCAGAAAATCTTACGAAATGAATAAAAGCAAAGACACAAATACCAAAACTCATGAGATGCGGTGAAAGGAGTGCTGAGGTTGAAATGTATAGTAATAAACATCTACATTAAAAAAGAAGAAAGATTTCAAACTAATAACCTAAGTTTATACATTATGAAACTAGAAGAAGAATAGCAAAATAGATCCTAAAGCTAGTAGAAAGAAATAAGTAATAAAGATTAGGGGAGAGATAAATGAAATAGAGAATAGAAAAACAATAGAAAGAGTTAATAAAGCCAAAAGTTTGTTCTTTGAAAAAGATCAACAAAATTGACAAACCTTTAACTAGATTGACAAAGAATAAAAGAAAGAAAACGTAAATAACTAAAATCAGAAATTGAAAGTGGGAATATTACCAACCTTACAGAAAAAAAAGGATTATAAGAGAATACTATGAACAGCTGTATAACAAATAGGATACCCTAGATGAAGTGCACAAATTCCTAGAAATATTCAAATTACCAAACAGACTCAGGAAGAAGTATAAAATCTGAACAGACCTACAACAAATAAAGACACTGAATCAATAATCAAAAACTTCCCAACAAAGAAAAAGAACCAGATGGCTTCACTAGTGAATTCTACCAAACATCTGAAAAAAAATTAACACCAATCCTTCTCAAATTTTTTCAAGAAAAAAAAACAATAGAAGAGGAGGGAACACTTCCTAACTAGTTTTATGAGGTCAGTATTATTCTGATACCAAAGCTAAAGAAAGACACTACAAGAAAACTATAGATCAATATGTCTTGTGAAAACACCTAAACAAAATACTAGCAAACTGAATTCAGCAGCATGTTAAAAGGATTATATCCCATGACCAAGTGAGATTTATCCCAGGAACATAAAGGTGGCTGGCTCAACATAAGAAAATCAAGCAATGTTACACTACATTAATATAATGAAGGGAAAAAACCCATATGATCATCTCAATCATTGCAGAAAATGCATCTGACAAAATCCAACACCCTTTCATGATTAGGGAAAAAAAAACTCCTGGCAAAACATCATACTCAATGACAGAAAGTTTTTCCCTTAAAATCAAGGAAATGAGAAGATGCCCATTTTTACAAACTGCTATTCAACATTACATATATACATATATATATACACATTATATATATATTCCTAAGAAAATATGCAAATGGCCAACAAGCACACGAAAAGATGTTCAACAGCATTAGCCATTAGAGAAATGCAAACCAAAATGATGAGCTCCAATCCCCTCTAGAATGATTATAATAACGAATAAAAAAGAAAAATAAGTGTTGGTGAGGATGTGGAGAAATTAGAATCTTCATACATTGCTGGTGGGAATGTAAACGGTGCAGCTGCTATGAAAAACAGTTTGGCAGTTCCTCAAAAAGTCAAATATAGAATTGCCGTATGACCCAGCAATTCCACTCCTATGTACACATCCAGAAAGATTGAAATCAGGTACTCAAACAAATACACGTGCACCCACGTTCATAGCAGCACTATTCACAAAAAGTGGAAACAACCCAAATGTTCATCAATGGTGAATGGATAAATAAGTTGTGGTATATCCATACAATACACTATTATACAGCCATTGAAAGGAGTAACATACAGATACATACCACATTGTGAATGAACCTCAAAAGCATTACGTTAAGTGAAAAAAGCCAGACACAAAAGGTCACATATTGTATGATTCCATTTATAGGAAACATCCAGGATAGGTAAATCCACAGAGACAGAAAACATATTGGCAGTTCTCAGGGGCTATGCAGAGGGGTGAAGGGGGAGTAACTGCTTAATGAGTACTGGGTTTCTTTTGGGACAATGAACATGTTTTGAAACTAGATAGAGGTGGTGATTATACAATATTCTGCATATACTAAATGCCACTGAATTGTTCACTTTAAAATGGTTAATTTCTTGTTATATGAATTTCACTTCAGTAAAAAACGAAATTAAAAAAGAAAACAATGATAAGAAAATCTTAATTCCTTAGAAATTAAGTAGTGCCCTTTTAAATAATTCCTGGATCAATAAGAAAACTAAAACCAAATTGCAGATTGTTCAGAAATTAATAAAATATGAGTAAATTAAATAAAAATCTATGTAATATAGCTAAAGTTGTAGGCTGAAAATAAAGTCTAAGCTATTATAAATTCTCAATATAGAAAAACAACAACAACAAACTTGATGAAAAGAAATTAGGAAGAGAAAATATCATAAAACCATAAACTAGTTTTTTCAAAGCACCAATAAAAATAGTTATACCCTGGAAAAACTTATTAATGGAAAGAGAGAAAAATAAAAATATTTATTAGGAATGAAAAAGGACTATAACCTTATATACAGATATTTTTAAGTTAGTAGAATAGATTCTTAAAAGTGAGCTTGCTGGTGTATTTGCATAGTTTAAATCTTATGAGATTTGTGTTAGATTATTTTCTGAGAAGGTTGCCTAAGCTTTGATCAGCAATGTATGAGACTGCCTATTTTCTCATATCCTGAATGTTATCATTAAAAAAACAAAAAGTTGTCAACTTAAAGGATGAGAAATGGTTACTCATTATTTGTTTCCATTTTCCCAAATGGTTAAGCAATATTTCATGTTTATTGGTGGTTTCTATTCCTTCTGTGAATTGCTTTTTTCAAATCCTTTGCTCTGTTTTGTATACATGGTATGAAGTCTGTCTATAACATGTGTTTCAAATAACCTTTTCTCCTTTCTTTTTTTACTTTTTGATTTTATGATCTCTTGTGCTCTAAAAGAATTTTTAAAGTGTTATTTATTCAAATCTGTTATCCTTTCCTCTATGGCTTCTGGATTTTCCATCTTACTTTTAAAAAGGTCTCTTGGCCGGGCGCAGTGGCTCATGCCTGTAATCCTAGCACTCTGGGAGGCTGAGGCAGGCAGATCGTTTGAGCTCAGGAGTTCGAGACCAGCCTGAGCAAGAGCGAGACCCCGTCTCTATAAAAAAATTAAAAAATTTAAAAAAAGAAAAAAAGAAAAAAAAAAGAAAAAGGTCTCTCCACTTAGGCTTATTCAAATACTCTCAAATATTTTTATTGTTTTATTTTTTAAATTTAAAACTTTATTTTTTCTAGAATTTCTTTTTCTATATTGTGTGAATTAGTGGTCTAAAGTTGTTTATTTCCACCCCCACCCTCAGCTTAACAGGAAGTCATACCAACACCATTCCCTGTTATTTTACCATGATGTTGATTGCAGTATTAATTGTGGTGGTCAAACACTGAAAACAACCTGACTGCTCATCAAAAGGACATAGTTGAGAAAATATAGCACACTATAGCACATTCATATCTCAAACAATTATTTAGCTCTTAAAACATTTGAGTTAGGTCTACATATATTAACATGGAGGGTTGTCTATGACAGGTTAAATGGAAAAAGCAAATTGGAAAATAATGTAAATAGTATTATCACATTCGTAAAAAAATAGATGGAGAACTATTGAACATATAAATTTGTGTGTGCTTGTATGAGCACAGAAGAAAGTTAAACCCTAACTCACACCTTGGAGTGAGAACTATGAGAGAGGGTGAGACTGTTGGTTTGTTATTTATACTTCTCCATACTCTTGGTTGATGCAGGGAACATTATTGCTTTTATTTTGAAAGGTGTCACAGAGTCGACACTTGCCTATCCAACATCCATTCTCCACCCTTCTCTACATCCATTGTCCTCAGTAACACAACCCCAATTTTTATTTTTATTTATTTTTATTAACCATTTTTATTATAAAATTTATTTTTAACTTTTTTCTTTTTTTAGGGCCAGAGTGGCATGATCATAGATAGCTCACTGCAACCTCAAATTCCTGGGCTCAGGTGATCCTCCTGCCTCAGCCTCCTGCGTAGCTGGGACTATAAGCATGTGCCACCAAGCTGGGCTAACATAGAGACAGGGGTCTCACTATGTTGCCCAGGCTGGTCTTGAACTCCTGGTTTCAAGCCATCCTCCTGCCTCAATCTCCCAAAGTGCTGGGATGACAGGCATGAGCTACTATGCCCAGCCTTGGAACCCCAATTTTTAGCTGAGCCTATTGCCACTGAGAATGAAAGACTGCATTCCCCAGCTTCTCTTGTGGCCAGATATAGCCATGTAATCAAGTTCTGGCCTGTGGGATGTCGTCGATATATTGGCTGGGACTTCAAATAAGGCCCCTTGAATGGGAAAAGTAAGTTCTTTTTCTTTCTTTCCTGCTGCCCGGAATATGGACATAATGGCTGGAACATTAGCACCCATATCAGACCATGAGGTTACCTGGAGGATGGTAGAGCAGGAAGGAGTCTGGATTCCTGAGGACCCCGTGAGGCCACTATAATGACTCTAAACCATTTGCTTTCGGACTTGCTTTACGGGAGGGGGAAATAACTTCTATCTTGATTCAACTGTTGTTCTTCTGTGATTTTGTGTTATATTTGGCCAAACCTCATCTTCAATAATACAAAAAGTAAAAATCCAATCAAGTATTTAATAAAAGAAAAAAAAAAAGAGCCCTGTTGACCATTCCCCCAACCCTTTCCTGAGAGCACAGCGAAGGAGTCTGCAACCTTCTAGATGAATGTATAAGATCTGAAATAGGAATTATGTGTTCATAAAACAATGTATTCCTGGGAAAATCACACAGATCTACTTATAATCTTAATTTAAAATCCTACCATAATCATCTGACACACTGTACAACTATTTATCCTAGAATTTGTCCTACTTCCGATTTCTCTAATAATGTTTTGTCTTTTTATAATCAAGCCCTTTATTACCAAAAAGCTCCCCAGGTCATAAAATACTTTCTCCACATATTGCAATATTTCCTGGCACATGTTCAGTTCAGTAAAATGATCAGTGTATCAAAAACCTAGTGGGGTTTCTGCAGAAGCCAACGATGGCATGGCACCTCTTTTGTGGCATGTGTGAAATCTGCCCATCACCGTAAACATTCTTTTGCAACATGACACTCTGCCCTATGTCCATTTCATATGTGGTGTTTTGTGTGCTGGGAATGCTGAAAAAAATGATTCTTTTTTAGGAACTTCTTGAATAGAATCAGAATGTTAAACCTAGAAGGAGCCTCAGAGGTCATTTAACTCTTCATTTTATACAAGAGGAAACTGAGGCCCAGAAAGGCCTCCTGAATTTCTTAGAGTAGATGATAGGTCCAGAAATAGAACCCAAGGGACTGACTTCAGATTCTAGGTTATTTAATTTGTTTCTATTAATTGACATTCCCATACTGGACTCAGGAAAGCTACTTTTCTTTCTTTCAAGCTACTCCTAACTTGGTATGACAGAATGTGCTGTTTTCTGGCTGACATTAATTACCTGCTTAGTGTCTAAGAGCACATGAATACTTTTTTAAAGTAAAACAATGTGCTTGGTAGTATTAAGTAGTTAAGAAGAGGCTTTCTTTACGGAAGACATTCATTGACCGTCTTGACTGGCCTTGCTCCCTCTCCCTGTCACATAGCTAAAGCATGATGCTATTGAGTTCTAAGTCGAGTTTCCACCCTTATATGAAAAGTTAGCTTGGCACAGAGTTTGGTAGAGCTAAGTCTGCCCAGCTGCGCCCTCGGCCACAAGGGAAATTAAATGAGACAGTGTGGCTGGTTCAGTACAAATCAATCAAAGTCTCCTCAAAATTATCTTGAAAACACACATCAATGAAGGCACATGGGCAGTTGTGTTTTCATAAAAACGAATTTTAGTCCTAATGCATGCAAATGAAGAAAGTAAGAAGTAGTTTTTAGTTTGACTACTTAGTAGTTCATATTTCTCCATCAGTTCCAGGAGAGTTTTAGGGAGACGGTGACCAAATCCAATACATTCTACCAATATCTTCAGGTAGATTTGTGCACCCATTTGCCATCTTGAATCAAAACAATGGCTACTGGTCTATCTGACTTTCTTTACTCAGGCCCCATATATTTTTAAGCATACAATCCAGTGGTTTTTAATATAGTCAAAAAGTTGTACAACCATCACCACTATCTAATTCTAGAACATTTTCATCATGACCAAAAAAATTCCATATCCATTAACAGTCACTTCCGATTCCACCTCCCTCGGCCCCTGTCAACCACTGTTTACTTTCTGACTCTGTGGATTTGCCTATCCTGGACATTTCATATGCATGGAATTATACATCGTGGGGTCTGTTGTTTTATGGTTTATTTTTCTGTGCCTGTCTTCTTTCACTTAGCATAATGTTCTCAGGCTTCATCCATGTATTGCATGTATCATTGCCTCATTCTTTTATATGCCCTGTAATTTTCTATTTTGTAATTAATTAATTAATTAATTTATTTATTTTTAGTAGAGATGGGATCTCGCTCTTGCTCAGGCTGGTCTCGAACTCCTGACCTCAAGCGATCCTTCCGCCTCGGCCTCCCAGAGTGCTAAGATTCCATACATGAACCACTGCAACCCAGCTGCCCTGTAATTTTTTTTAAAAGGATGTTTCTTGAAAAAAGGCAAATGCTATGTATCCCTTAATAGAAACATTTGCTATCCCTTGAGGAGAAAATGAGATAAGATATTTAACTTAGAAATTTGGCTTGACAAATTAACATTGACATATCAATAAAAAATAAGAAAACATTTGAAACCCAGTAACTAAAAACTAATGAAAATGAA
Organism: Varecia variegata; assembly: GCA_028533085.1. NCBI lineage: Eukaryota > Metazoa > Chordata > Mammalia > Primates > Lemuridae > Varecia > Varecia variegata. Next base: position 15,644,218 of record CM052440.1, on the reverse strand, counting down.
AAGCTAATTGGAGCATTAAAATTATCATCTGAATACAGAAATTTTTCTTTCTAATCTTAGTGAAAATTAAAGCGTAGTTTGGACTGGCATATTATGACTTTTAATTTAATTTTTTATCATCCAGCAAACTTTTTGCGTGCCTGAGTCAGCACAAGCATCTGTCAGACAGAGAGAGAGAGGAGCAAGGAGCACGAGGCTGCGCTGAATTTAGAAAGTCAGAGGTGTTCTCATCAGCCACATGAGATGGGCAGGAGATTCCTTCCAGTAGGCGAGAGAGCAGAGTGCAGACAACAGATGTGAGAAAGGTCCCCGTAGCTGTCAAGTTCCTGCATCCTTGTGGTGAAGGAAGGGAGGTGCCAACATGATTGATGTTCAGGGCCGGTATAAAAGCACTGGGTTTCTCCCCAACTGCTTGTCACACTGACCTGCACCATCTCTCGACCGCTTGTGGGGTTTCTGTCAACTAGTCCTGGAGGGGAGAAAACTCTTTGGAGAATAACATCTGACTGTGGCCATGCCAGAACCCACTAAGAAAGAGGGTAAGACTCACCCCAAAATCTTTCTGTTGTACTTTTTCATAAAGTGTGTTTATGTTGGTTTTTATTTGCAAATATCCAATTTCTTAGACTATAAAATAATAGAATCATTGTGATTTAAGGAAAAGATCCTTTAGAGTAAAAAGCTCAGAGGATAAATACAGCAAGACTATAATAAATGAAAAATTTCTGATAGTTTATAAAGGAATATTGACTAAAATTACCAAATGATAATTTTATCATTCAATCGCAAGGAATCCTTAAAGTGTAATTTCAGGATGTTAATTGCTCATAGAGAACAGATTACATTTTCAAGTATATTTTCCTAGGTTTGATCACAGATTTTTCACCAGGTATTTGCAATTTGCAGGGAGTGGGGGTTTGGAATGCTTTCTTAAATGGTTAATAGATTTGATCAAGGTTTCAAAAAAGAACTTGTGACATTATTTCCAGATTTGCTATATTTTTTCATTAAAATACATTTAAAATATATAGATGAAGGCATTCTTTCCTTTTATCAGTGTTTTTGGAACTTCACTATTCTTACATGGAAAGAAAATCAAACACCTGGATAAAAGAGAATATCTCTGAATATCACTGATTTCATGAGTTTTATTATAGATAATTTCATAATATGTAGCATTTTAAAAATAATTAAACTGAAAATTTGAAAATATTCCTCATTAGAAGAAATGTTTTCTCTAACAAAGTTTCTCCTTTCTATAAAAAAGATATAATCAATATTTTAAAGCTACTGATTAATAACATAAGTAAATTGAGATTGGTAATTACAAAAATAATAAAAATCATAAACTAATAGCACAAGTACATTGAGTTTAATTTTTAATGTAAATATCTTTTAAAAAAATCTTACTTCATTCATATTTGTCTTCATTAGTGCTTACCAAATCTTTGTTTTTCACTTCTGCAAATAAAAGAAAAAGGTTTGCAGGGAACATAATAGGTTTTCATTTTTAATTCTTAAAAATGTTTTTAACCATTATTTTGAAGAACCTTGAAAAAGATGCTACACATTGAACCCAAAGTTGAAATACTAACCAAATTATCAAAAGTCTTTTAAATATATTTTCTTTATGTAATTAAGTAACCAGTGTTGACAGGCTGTGGTGATCAGTTTACAGGTTGGCCTTACTTAGTGGCAGAGGGCATTGATGGATGAAGTCTTCCACCCGAAATAACCACACCAAATGCATGCATTAATATGGGAACTTAATCCTGACTGTCAGGCAGGGAGTCCAACCCCTGCTAAAGTGTCTTATTTGTAATGCAAATGATTTACATGTGTATTAAGTGTCCTTTTCGTCTGATCTGTCACTTGACTAACCCCTTCAAGGCTTACTTGGATGAAATGCATTCTATATTTCCTGAGAGCAGAATATTGTTTTAATTATCCTGAATTTAGTGGACAGATTTGCATTGTTGTTTTGCAGCACAATTGGAAATGACAGGAAAGCTGAAAAACTAATAAATAAGGTGACAGATTGTAGAGCCCGCAAAGCTAATTAAATTATTCTGATTGCTAGATGGGATGAAGTTTTACTTTTTGTTTGACAACTCGGTCTGATTCATTTTACTTTTAGGGAGAATGAAATTTTCGAGCTACAAAGAGGAAAATACATCTTTAACTTCAGCCACCTCCCCTCCAAATATATATATTTTTTTCTTTTTAAAGAGATCTGCATGGATACTAATGTGTCTCCATCGTCCTCTTTTGCTGTAAAAGCACTGTTGATTTACATAGGAGTCTCCCTCCCCCCTCCCCCCGCAGTAATTTTATACCCATAGATTCTTTGGTTAGTTTAAATTTGGATGGTAGGGAGTGGGGGCAAAAAGAGAGTTACTGATATATTTAAAATCCACTGAGGAAGTACAGAGATTTCTGTTCCCTTACCAGCAGAACTGATTCTTAAAGGAACTGCACCTTGAAGAGTTTTCCTTAGTGAATTCATTTCATTTCAACATTGTTTACATCAGAACTGTAAGGAGTATGGCAATTCATGAACTATTCTGGTCCTTTCACCTTCTCCTGTAATTTCATTTTCACTGGGGCTGGTTTTGTTCCACGTAAGCATCCATCTGAAAGACATCCCCAAGAATAAAACATTCTTCAGTGTCATTTCAAACTATCTGCAGAAACCCTCCGGAACAACAGGTTCCTCTAGCCTCTATGGGTCTTCTGATCTCTCTACCCCAGCTGAGAAAACCTTGCCCAGGAAGAACATGACCCCTTGCTGTGAATCTTGATAGCATACATGGGCCCGGTTTGACCCTCCTAGGATCCAGGAGGATCTGGCAACTCTTCAAAAGAGACTGAGTTTTCAGCACCTAAAGGTGCAAAGAATGTCTCACCCAACTGCCTCCCAACCTACAGTGGCTTAATTCTGGGAGTTTTCATCTTGGGTCTTGGGAGAGCTGGTTATTGTAAGGAGGAGGAGGAAGGACAGGTGTAACTTTGGACCTCAAGGAGGAAGTCCAGTGGAAGTAATTGATCAACAGTTCTTATTTAAACCCGCAAAAATATTTTGAGTGGCTCAGTGACTCCTTTTGGAGAATGAAAGCATTATTTTTAATGAGTAACCAACCACTTCCCATTGTTCTACTTTCTACCTTCATCAGTTATGTATGTATTCTTTGAGAACTATATTATTTGTACTGTCAGTTCCAGATAAAAGGCTTATCTTACACTTTGGATTCATGTAGAACCCGAGGCCTAGTAAAATGAAGTTAATCTAATCAAATAGTGAGATGTGGAAGGAAGCTTTAGATTTGTGGGATCTCCCAAAATGTCTTGCAGCTTTATGTATCGACTATTAACTGAACACTAGGAAGTGCCCTAGAGTTAATGGACCCTGGGTCCTACTGTGTAAAGAAATCACTGTCCACTGGAAATTTCTCTTTTCCAGTCAAAAAGAAACTTTATCAGTATAAAATTAGAAAATTGCAATAGACTATCTTCCATGGTAGAATCTCTATTAATAGTTTTAAAATACTGTGAATAGCTATTAAACCCACAAAAATGATTTTCTCAGAATTTTATCTCTGCAGTATGTAATGATTTAAAACCATAAAGCCTGGTTCTTTAACATCTTGAGACAATTGTGAACTGTCAGATTCTACGAATCCCAGCAAAATTCTCTTCTAAAACACTGAGTTGAGGCCTTAACATGAATTTCAACTTTCGTTATGTGATATACCAAGTCCTATCATATTTTATGTATTTAACTTGTCAGAAAAAGGCAAAGGTTCCTTCTTGATGCTTGTGTGTCATTCAACAAACCTGAGGAGAGTCACTGTAGTTTTCTCATCTTCCATGTAAGATCCTTTCTTGAAAACTCAAACATATGGCCAAACAGAGGGCCTCTTGTGACCATGATTTTAAGGAGCCATTCTGATAACTTTGGGAATCAAAAGCATGGAGTCGTTGTGATAGATTCTCTTGCTGTGTCAACATATACAATATCTATCATATCCATATTGGTCTTTTCCAGTAGGAATAGCTGGGAACATGGTAACAGAGAGCAACTCTTTCAGTCCATAGGGGTTTTCCCCTTTCTATATCTTTCTTTCTTGGTCCCTAGAGATTTCATCATATTTTCAAGTTATGTTGGGCCCAAAACCTGCGTAAATGTAGAGCAGCATTCATTACCTCTTGCCTGTGTCTGAGCATTTCTCAGGGCTTAGTCATCTTCAGAAAAGGAGTTCCCATAAAGAGAAATCTCCCTCTCACATTTATTCTTTGACCTTCAGTTTCTACCTGCATGAGACTGGATGGCCTATTTCAAACATCAAAATAAATTTGTCTTTGGAAAGTCATCTTATATACAGAATACTACCTTTACCTCAAATTGGGGAAAAGTTGATAATTTATGCAGAAAATAAGAGAAAAGAAGGGAGAGGAGGAAGGAGGCATTTTATCAAGGATGATGATTTCCCCTCCTGACTTGGAATGGTTCTTTAGGCCAAGTTGAAGATTTGGATGAGGAATAAAGAAGTTATATGAACAAATGCCACAGTATTTTTTCCCCCTGGAAAAAAATGGCCATGCCGTACTGGAGATCCATGGCATAGATTTGAGCTATCTGTTGCAAGAAGGAATACTCTTAGGGCAAATGCATGCCAGAGGAGCTTAATACTTGGCAGAATCACTCTTTTTCAGTAGCCTGCTTTTATGACTGTTCGTACTGCACCTGTTAGGAAGATAAATAAAGGACTGGCCAATTCTTTCCTCTCCAGCACCCTAAATATATCGCTTTAAAAAAACTTTGGAAAAACAAGCTGTATCCTTGCTTCTCACCCAGTTCGTGTAAAGCAGTTTCCCTCTTGTTCCCAGGCTTTTCCAACGGCAGTGAAGTCAGGGGTAAGGAAGTTGGAGAAATGATCGAAGGTGGAGGTTAGGCTCATTAGCTGCCTGAGGGGCCCAGGAGAAAGGGAAAAATGAAGCATGTACGATCCTCTAGTCTGTCAATGGCTCACTTTATTTAGGCCATGAGACAAGCCTTGAAACATTTTATTTTAGGCTTCTTATTCACACACAATTCATAGAATTTCCTTATTTATAGCAATTTCAAAGTATCCTTAAATGTGCCATGAATGTTAGAATAAACTATACAGCCTGAAGTCGCTTTTAAAAAACGCTTGGGCCCCAAAACAAACAAATAAATGGTCTCTTTAAAAGCTTGAATAAATATAAAGCGATGTTTTCACAATACTTTTGTAAACAAATACATTGTCCTTTTCAATTTTAGAGGGTCGTAGGAAGAGGCTGCTATGAAATTATTGCTATTGCATTTGACAGCCCTAGGAAGCATTTTTGCTTAACATTCTTATGCTTGTTTTATTTAAAATTTATTTTTAGGCTCTTCATGGATGCACCGAAGAATTTTTATTTTATTAATAATTACTATTTTTATCTGCTGTCCTTCTTAATTAGTCTGTGAAAACTATATTAAGAGACACAAAATACTCCTGGCAGCCAGTGACTTTGGTGGTAATTCTAAACTTCATCTCTAGACATACTTGAGTGTGTTAGATAATAAAGAACAGGATTAAAGTTCTAGCAATTTTAAGTAGAAAAATTTTAATTTCATGTATGTACCTGAGGGGATGTGGCCATGTCCTCTTTGTTTTTATTCCATGTCAGTTCTTGATGGAAACAGATGTCTTTTCTGGAATCATTGGTTGGTTCAGAGCATTGCATCCCTAGGAAACTCAATAAATACACAGAAAAGTAGCTACTGAATTAGTGTTCTGAGTTAATCATAAAGGAGCTACTGTTTATTCAAGAGCACTTTCCTAAAATTTGACAGCATGGTGATTAAGGAAGATGAAACTGAAAACGAAGAAAACACTTTTTCACTTAATTTCCTGCATGTATGTAAATTATCTCATAACCAGAGAAAACAGGGCTTTGTCCTCGCAGCTTTTTACAAAGACAGTCCCCCAAAATCAAAGCAATTATGTTGTCTCATCGCACTCAAGTTTGCACTGTGTGTAGGCCCGGTTCTAATTTACAGAGAGTACATTTGTTTTGGACAACAAGCCAAATTTCAGGATGTTCCCATTCATGGGGCAGAGTATTTATGGGTTTTTATGTGCATTTCCAGAGTAAACTTTTAGATCCCATCAGACTGGGGTATGAATTAGTTGATTTGGCAGAGAGAAAGACCAGGATCATTCAATCTCATGCTTCTTTCTTTCTCTAAAATGAGCTCACAAAAAGCTAACTGTAATCTGACTTTCATTCTGCCTTTCAAGTCTAAATCCACTTTGATAAGACTTTTGCCCTTTTATACTCCCTTAGGAATCCTTTTTAGGCCAATTTGGCACATCAATGCAATATCTAAAATTATGTTTAATAACATGTCAGGTGTTAGATCTTGTTTTATTCACTTTTTGACTTATATTTAGCTATTTAGGCTAAACAGTTTTCTTCTCCAAATTGTGCAAATCTTTCTCTAAATTCCATCAAATTCTTTTAAAATTCCTCAGGAGTTCTCTGCTTGCATCAGGTAATGGCCTTCACCTCCTAAAATATTTTATATATCTTGGAACAGAATGTTCTACTTATAACTAAAAATTCATATATATGAATAATTCTACATTTGTCTTTAGGATTGTTCTGCATATAGTATGTATTTTGGCTTTTTCTTTATGCATATTAAGTAATATTCATTATTAAACATAGTGACATAAACAAAGTATATTATTCATAGAACATTCCAGACAGTTCAAGTTCCAGCTGCATGTACTAAGTTACTTACACTTTGTATGCCTCAGTTTCCTCATCTGTAAAATGTGAATAAAACAGTACCTAATTCATCGGGTCTTAGTAATAATTAACTGAAATAAATCAGGTAAAGTCCTCAGAACAGGGCCTAACTTATAGTAAGATCTCAAGTATTTTCCTTCTAGAGCAATAAACTCAGAAATATTGCTTGGCAAGGTATAAAATGCCTCACATTTAATGTAAACTTTGAGGGCGTTTCCACCAATGTAAGGTACATAATAACTACCACTTACCTCCTTGCCTTATGGTAACATTTAAAACACATTCCCAGGCCGGGCGCGGTGGCTCACGCCTGTAATCCTAGCACTCTGGGAGACCGAGGCAGGTGGATCGCTCGAGGTCAGGAGTTCGAGACCAGCCTGAGCAAGAGCGAGACCCCGTCTCTACTAAAAATAGAAAGAAATTATCTGGCCAACTAAAATATATATAGAAAAAATTAGCCAGGCATGGTGGCGCATGCCTGTAGTCCCAGCTACTCGGGAGGCTGAGGCAGGAGGATCGCTTGAGCCCAGGAGTTTGAGGTTGCTGTGAGCTAGGCT
>CM052440.1:15617217-15636736 GCA_028533085.1 Varecia variegata | reverse complement strand
CGCCACGGCACTCACTCTAGCCCGGGCAACAAAGCGAGACTCCGTCTCAAACAAAAAAAAAATAAATAAATAAAACACATTCCCAAAAGGTTGCTACTATTATAATAACCATCATTGCCACCACCATATTTCCTTTTTTTTCTTACTTATAGTGAAACATCTTAGCTTTCACCTATAGAAGCTCAGATCGAATAAAAGGTCTGTACTCCAGGGCCTCTGTTGTGTTCCCACTGAAATGCACCATACCCAGCTGGGGAGTCTCCAGTTGTCAGACATAAGGTGATAACTGGTTGGGTTATTTCTTCACTGTTCCATTATGGGGGCATAGCCTTTCCTGCTCAGATGAAAGAGTCACCCTGCAGAAGTAACTATATCTGCCACCAAGGGTTACAGAGCTTGAGTTTGTGGGACATTGAGATTTCTCTCCCTACCAGGGGTGCTTTCTGGCAGGTAGGGTCTTCTTTGGTCTGGATTTTTCTGAGATATCCCCATAGAGAGCTCTCCATGACCACATATGGATATGGTGGGTGATTGATTGAGTGCCGCTGTGTTTACTGCAGTGGAATTTTATTTTTATGACCCCACCTGGCATCTGGCCTCTCCTTCCTCTATTTTTAAAAAGTCACCCAGTGTGAGGCCCAGCAATGGCTTGGGGCAAGGCCTTTAAGGGATTTATCCTATAACCCTATAACCATAAATAAATAACCATATATAAATAGGTGATACTCTTAGCAAAGGCAGAGTGAAGGACTACAGGGGAAAATTGTTAACAATTCAAATCACTTTTGTAATAATTTCCTTTTGACCTGTGATAAAATGTTAAACTCCTTCAATTTGGGTAAAACTACTCCCAGGGACCTCATCTATGCCACCCAAACCCCCATTCGATTCTTTGAAACATGGTAAGAATAGTGAGGAAGATAAGTGATAAGATCTTAGCAAAATATTTTGTTTTCCTCTAGCCCCATGTTAACAATGAGAAGCTATTTGTTGCCATGTAATAATGACCATATTTTAATCCTTTTCCTGTGGGGAATGACATGCTGAGTCGAAACATGCATAATTAGAAGGGTAAAAGAACAAGTTGACTAGGAGAGGAAAAAAACCCTGTGGATTCAGGGAAATTCCATCAGGCTGAATAATGAGTCATTGATCATTTAAATAATCCATGTACAATTAGATTTCATCTATTCAGATTCTTAGAGTCTGGAAACATTCGGCCACAGTAAATAAATATGGATTAAATTGATTGAATCATTCTAAATAGCTGGATTCTCCGCAGAGCTAAGGGTTAATTTTGTTATGTAACCTTGCAACCTTGTTATTTCAACCAATTTGGACAGAAACATTCCTAAAATGTAATATATTACTCCTTGCTTTTAAAAATACTGTGGATATAATTTAACTCTGTCTTAAATTATAGATATTGCTTATTTGTAGCATATGATATCCTGAGAGCCCAGGAATTATTTGCTTTGGTTTTATGTGGGCTCGTACTGATCTGTATGTTGAATTTGTGTGCAGATTTTTGTAGCTTTCCTGCTTCATTCCTTGCTAGAAGGTTGCTGTCTTCTTTAGCACTCTTGTCAGTTAGTTTGTGAAGCTGCTCCCCTCAATCCCTTTGTTGTTTGTTGACTCCACTCCAGGTAATTAATTTGGCTAAGTAGGGTTGAGCAAGCACTACTGTAGGAGGAGCTGGGTGCCTAAGGCACAACATTTAAGAAGGTGGTCACTTTCTGGGTCATGCAAATACAGGGTGAGCACCTGAGAGGGAGCCCCTCCTTAAATCTTGCTCCTTAGGCACCCAGCTAGCCTGGCCTACCCCCAGGCCCTGGCTTTAACTGAGGACCTAGAGGGGTCTCCTGTGGATAAAGCATAGGAACTCTTAGTGCATGGAGCTTGAGGACCTTGAACCAAATCCGTTTTGGTCTTCAGAGGCCCTCTTAATTTGCTGGTCAGAAGCCATCATCTGGATAAGTGAGGTTGCGAGGGAGCTGAACTCTGCATGGGGAGGTGTTACTAGACAGTAACGTCCTCTCGTCTCTATTATGACGTGCTTAGGAAAATAAGTCATTGTCCTCAAAATCAATTTTTGGTTTTTATTTTGATGATTCATTCATTTTATCCATCCAGTCTACAAATATTTCCCCAATGATGTATATGATGAGTTTATTTTTATTTATTTTTTATTTTTATTTTTTGGAGACAGGGTCTCGCTCTGTTACCCGGGCTAGAGTGCCGTGGCGTCAGCCTAGCTCACGACAACCTCAAACTCCTGGGCTTAAGCGATCCTTCTGCCTCAGCCTCCCGAGTAGCTGGGACTACAGGCATGTGCCACCATGCCCGGCTAAGTTTTTCTATATATATTTTTAGTTGTCCAGCTAATTTCTTTCTATTTTTATTAGAGACAGGGTCTCACTCTTGCTCAGGCTGGTCTCGAACTCCTGACCTCGGGCGATCCGCCCACCTCGGCCTCCCAGATTGCTAGGATTATAAGCGTGAGCCACCATGCCCTGCCAAGTTTATTTATTTATTTTTTTTAAAAAAAGCACACACAAAATATTTTTCTAAAGATTTGCAATAAATTCTACACCAGTGGTTCTCAAACTTTTTGGACTCAGATCCATTTGCACTCAATAATTATTGAAGAAACTAAAGAGCAGTTTGTTTATGTGAGTAAATGTTATATTTTATACACTAATTTTAATTTCTAATACAATAGATACTGTATTATTATGTAATATTTACTATATTAAAAATTAAAATTGTGTATTATCATATACTATTTACTGTAGTAGAAATTAAAATTGATAAATGTTTAAAACACGAGAATATACAAGCACACATTCTATTAGCTGTCAGAACACTGATATTATCACACGTTATATATCGTCTGGAAAACTCTACTGTATATTTGTGAGTAAATGTGAATGAAAAAGGCAAATAATGTCTTAGCATTGCTAGTATGAAAATCATTTTGACTTCTTGGACTCCCTAAAATGGTCTTGGGGGCTCTCAGGGGTCCCAGACCATAGTTTGAGAAGCACTGTTATAAATCTATTTAAAATTGTCTCTAAAAAATCCGTAATTCCCTTAAACCCCAAGGTATAAAATATCCATCCCTATGGCCTATAATGAATAGAGTGGGGGACAAAATAAGCAAATAAATGTGAAAACGTTAAATTAAACATTGATTTGTGTCCAAATTCTATATCACTGGTACATAAGCAATATGGCCAATAAAAATGCACTATTATTTGTATTTGCTGATTTTGCGAGGTACATTTATGATTAATATAATCAAAAATTTTCTATACGTTATGAATGTACCCATGCAAACACTATTTTATGTTAAGGCAGTTTGCATTGTGCTATTGACATATAAGGTCCAGGATAGAGTATGGACAGAGTGCCACGCCCCACTATCAACAGGGGAAATGCCTGACACTGTTTATTTCCTATTTAATCTAAAAATAAAGATAACTTGTTATACTACCACAAGTGACAATACAGGAATTGGCCAAATAGAGCCTTTTTCATCATGATGTTTACAAAACATAAAGCATTCCCATTTTATTTCAAACCTAGACTTCTACTTTGAGAATAAGATATTGTAATTAGGAATAGCATACAGTTTTCTCCTACACCTCACATTACCAAACGATAGTTTTAGAATATTTAATTTTTCCCAAAAAAAGTGACAGAAAGAAAGCCACAAAAAAACCCCAATAATCATAACACTCAATAAAAACTTATTTTGTGTTCTTCCTGTCTTTTCTATGCTTATATAATGTATTCATGTGATATAATTATGATCTCCGTGCTACCAAAAAGCTAAATTAAATTGCACATGAGGGCCCATCAAATGCTTTTAAGTAGGTCAAATAATGCAATATTTGAGACAGGGAGCCCATGGGAAGGACAGAACCGAGTTGTTTATGTCCTTTTAGTATACAGACACAGACATATAAGGAGAGATAAGATTTTAATGAATTTTAAGACAGATATTTTTTTTCCCCTTTTAGTTACTGAGCATGGAACCCCTGTCATTGCAAATAGAAATGGACTGTGCCGGAGAGAGCCTGACCATTTATGGAGTTACTGGGTTCCTAGTCTTTCTGCAGCAGCACAAAGGCCACATATGGGGCTGTGTATTTAATAGCTGCCACCAGTGCCCGTCAGTTAGAATGCCCTGGCACAGGCTGTGCAGGCATGCCATTGGTGGCATACCTGTGCTTTTTACAGTAGGTGATCATAGGAAAAATCCACCACAAATAGATCAAGCCCTTTGAAAGCATTTCAGTGCTGCAGAGGGCGAGAAAGTCTGTATCTGTGAATTAGAAAGGATCAAAGGACGGCCGCCCTCGCCTAAGAAGGAAGGGGCTAGCTTTAGCTGTTGGTTTGCAATCTAGTCCATGGGGTTGTCCATGAAAATATTTCTTTGGGCTTATTTTTTTTTCAGAGAGTATCCTGGTTTCTTCTTTTTATTCAAAAAGTATTAAAACAGATGTTTCTTTAGTCCATCCTGTTGGCATGTTTTCTAAGAGAGACACTGTGGGGCGCTGGGGGAAGGAGAATGAAGACAGGACAAAAAACCAGCTGTATTCACCTGGCAGGAAAGTACCGCAGAATTTGCCCTTTGGCTTTTAAATAGGCAGAAGTATAGCAGGACCTCACCTCAATAAACAACCATTTGCTTGTTTAAGAGTTAGAGAGTTTACCGGAAGATAGGTGCCTCCTGACCATTAAGACACAGCTAAGCTAGTTGACAATAGTTGGCACCTTGACGGAGGGCTACCTGCTGAGAAACTGGTGGGACAGGTTCCTTGACTCAAGTTGCTTTGCTGCTTTTCTAGCCCAGAGTTTAAAAGGAGGGCATTCCTTAGAAAGGTGAGGGGTGCAATATTCCTGAGAGCCAAAACGCTAGCCCTAATTGCTCTCCTGCCCTTGTTAAGACGTGTGTTGACAGTGAGAAGAAATCTAAATGATGGGGTTTGGGCGAATGCCTCCGGAGCCTTCGGCCAGCGGGAGGGAAACCAGTGCAAGACATAGTGTTCCCTGCGGTAACGCAGACGGAGAAAGCTGCCCGTGGAGTGCCAGGGGACAGTTCTGGATTCCTTGGCAGCAAGGAGAAGGGGCTTTTGTGTGGTAGGAACAGCCTGCCAGGCAACTATATTTACGGAGCACCTGCTGCGTGGAATTTGAAAAGGAGGAGGAGAAGGGCCTTGTCCTCAAGAAGCTTGTGATTAAAGGGAGAAGGAAAGTGCCCACCTACTGTAAGCCCTGTAGCTGCCCATCCACATTGGAAAGCCGGGTGGGGGAACTGGCGATATTTGGGTAGTGGGCCAAGCCTTGTTACTCAAAGTGTGGGGTGCAGACCAACAGTGTCGGCAACACCTGGGAGCCTTTTAGAAATGCAGCCCCCATAGTCAGCATTTGCAGTTTACTCAGATCCCTGAGTGATTCATATGCATACAGCAAGATCCATGGAAATAGTGAGTCTTGAATGTTTTAAGAGAGCAGAGTGACCTGGCTCAGTGGCTAAATTGATACTAAAGGGCAGTTCATCTACCTGTAGGTTTCTTAAACACAGGGATCTTATCTCACCTCAGGCATGTTTGTAACGCCCTTGCCCTGTTAAGTTCATAATGGTAACTCCATGAATTCCAGCTACATGAATGCTCCTGAATATGGCCCCTGTGCAGTGAGGTGTTGTGCAAAGTGCTGGTAATGAATGACTCTCATCGAGGCAGCCAATGAATTTGGGGAACATGCAAATGATTTTTAGAAGAGTGGGCAAAGCTGGGCATGACAGAAACTGTCAGAGTCAAAGGTATGAGTCAGAGTGAGAGGGATGCGTCAGCCGTCCCTTCAAGGTGATAAGAGACTCCTTGGGGCCCTGAGACTCACCTGTAATGGTTCATTTTCCATCTAGGTCATGTGCAGCTTGGTCTTCACTGCTCCTGGTTTCCCATCTCTCCAGGTTTAGGATAGCTGGAACTCTTTGTTTGAAATGCTCTGAAAACGACTGAGGGTTCATTTTCTCTCATGCTTTCTGTCCCACCATGACTGACTAATTGATCTGCTTATCTCCCTTGTACAAAGTAATATATATAAATTTCATCAAACTCAATGACCGTTCCCACTTTACAGTAGAGGTGAGAGGGGCCTACCTCTTCAGGGGTCCAATCCCTCAGCCCCTACCCCAATTCCAAACGTGTTCTAACACAGTGCAGCCCACAGACCTGGAAATAAGACAAATCCTTAGCAGGTGGCATGTGCAGAAAGACATGAGTGTCTTTTTCACAGACATCAGAATAAAAATAGGATAATGATGATGATAACCATGAAGAGATAAAGCATGTTCCCCACCCCTGTTAACTCATTCATTCCTGCCAATGACCCCTGAGATAGGCTATGCTGTTATTTCCATTTCATAGATGAGGAAATTGAGGTACATCCCACTCCTACAGATAGGGCAACATCCATCTGAGGCTATGTGGTCTTGACAAGAAGACCAATCCATTCAGCAGGGAAAATGAACAATCGCTCTGAGAGGTTCATCAGCCACGGTCAGTGACTGTGAGCCTCTGAGAAGGGCAGTGCAGGCCCATGCTGCATGGCCCCGGCTATGAGTCCGGCAGGCTTGGGCAGAGCCTGGCTCCACCCTTCATGAGCTGTGGAACCTCACTAGGGCCTCAGTTCATATCTGCAAAAGGGAGTTAACTGCAGTACTGAGTCCATAGAGTTCTAAGAATTATAAGAATTAATGTATACTAGGTCCTGCATACAGTGGGTGCCAATAAGTGGTTGCTATTTATTTATTCCTTCACTGGCTATAATGTAATGGGGTTTCTGTGATTTTAAGAAGGAAAAGTTGTGGTTCTACCTACTTACTGAGCAGGCATACATTTTCCTATTTCCACTTCCTGCAACCATCCTGCGAAGGTCTTAGCATGAATAACCTATAACGTTTGTGTAGTTTCGACTATCTGAGACAGTTGGCTATTAACGACCAATGTTCTATGGATTTGGTGGAAGTTGAATTAAGGCCTTTCAATTCTCATTTTGGTTTGATTATGGACCTGTTACACAGACCCTGGGGGCTACAGACACAGTGGAAATGGAGAATTTATATTCAGGGCATATTTACAGTTTCAGTGCCCAAGATGATTCTCTTTTACTTATTTGATTAGAATTCACCCTTGGCCTTACTTGGATTTTAAGCCACCATGGCTTCCCTTACAAAATGGGCCTTGGTTACACAGATGCTGACAAAGTATGTTCATACACAATCACCAATTCTTAATCACAATCTTCTTAATGCTTTTGTATCAATTCACTGTGCATTTAATGTGTTTTCAGCAATAAAATATCAGGTAGATAGGAAAGGAATGAAAGATCCCCATCTTTGTTTAGTTGGGGAGAAAAAAAAACATAAATATACTAAGACTACTAGGAAATAATTAAATTGCAGCAAATTAAGAGTGTATTATCATAACATCCAGATGCCAGGAGAATAAGAAAGGAGAACAGAATGAAATAATTAGCTCTGAGCGCCTTGAGAAAAATGTCAAAAAGATGGACAAAGATCACCACAGGGTAACAATGCCGTTACTGCTGTTAATTATAGAGCGCTTTCCACATGCCAGGAACTGTGTGTGCTGTGCATTTTACAAAGGATTAGTGCCCTGAGAGATCATTTATTTTGTTATTCTTATTTCACAGATGAGGAAATCGAGGCTGTTAGAGATTAAGGAATTGCCCAAGACCATACAACCGATAAGGCATAGAGTCAGGATTTGGAGCTGTGTGGCTCCACGTGTAGAGAAAAAGCATGAGGTCTGTTGGGGAGTAGGACACCACTCTTCTCAGTGGCAGAAAGGTCAGAGGTGAACAGAGAAACCATCTCTAGGACAGAGGGGCCACAGGACTGTCATAAGAGAAAGGAGAGAAAGGACGTGCCCACCGACAATGGCTTTGAACTAACCTGGGGAGTGTAGACCTAACCGGATAGGTACCAGAGACCCGCTCAGGTGGAATGAGAGGATGAAACACAGTTGTAGGATAAATAACTTCTGCAGCTGTGGGGAAAAGAGACTGGAGGGCAGAGAAACTTGCCTGTACAGAGAGCCAGGGAGATGTCCTCAGGCCTTGCACGACAATGGCTCAGTCCAAAAGATAGTGTGTCAAAGACATTGGCTTCTCACTCCGGTATTCTGAGACCTGAAGTGCTGCAATAACTCGTTCAAAGTCAAGAAGTCAGTGTTAGATTTTCATTTCTGCACTCAGATCTCTGAAAACAAAATGCTTTGGCTGAGGACTTTGTCTTCTGATTGACAACGGTGCTAATGATTTTTTCCATGATGTGATGAAGAAATGAAAGCCTTTCTGACGATGCCGCCTAAGGGGCACTTGCGTTTTCACCTTGTCTGCAAATTACATCACATCCTGCCATGTGATCTTCTGCTAGCCTGTGAGGTTATATGTTTTCTCTCCTTTGATTATATATTTTTTCTCCCTCATTAGTAAACAGTAATATATTTATTTATGATCCTGTGAATGAAAATAATTTTAAAAAGTAAATAAATCGGAATTTATACCAGCACACACAAAAAAATTAGTGATGGAAAAAGATATTGTTGCATCCTGGCAGGCCTGCATCAGACTTTTCTTGGTTCCTGTTAGGGTGCAATCCATTCATTTTCCTATGCTCATTCCGGCCTGCCTAGAATGAACTAGGGCACTGAGCCTGCACATAAGGGTGACTGTTCTGCCACACTGCTTGCTGTGAGTCCTTGCTCTCCCTGCTCAGAAAGAGTCACTTGTGGAAAAAATGTGGAAAATCCCACACACTGACAAAGATGAGAGTCCTTGGATTCCACAGTGTGTCTATAATACAAAAACTTTTCTGTCTTTATATTTTATTTAATAATCAAGTAGAAAATAATTTTAAAAGAGATCACCTTCATTAATTGCCTCTTCCCACCTTGGAGATGAAGCAGCTGGTTCACTTGCACGTCACTAATTCCCAGTTCTGGGCATCCACAAGGATTCAGCAGGGGAAATTCTATATGCTCTTTGGTCATAGGTAGGCTTTTGGCTACTTGGAAATCGTATATTCTTTAACAGAAGTTTTTTTTTTTTTTTAAAAAACAGACTTCATAGCCAGACTGCTCTATAATAACTGGATATCCAAAGCCTGGTATAAAACCTCAGAACCAGAGCTTTGAAAATTTTGGATAAGTCAGGTGGAGATCTCCTCCAGGCATGTGCACTTCCAGAAAGAACTGTGCGAGGGGTTAATTCTGTTTCCCAGTGCACAGCAGCTTGGCTTGTAATCCAGTGAAATGTTGCAGAGCCCGAGGATTTTGAGGTTACCGTCACTCAGAAGTGTCTCTCATGAGGGCAGGACAATGTCGGAGACGCTGAGGTGTCCCTGCTCTCTGGGGAAAGGGGCTCTCATTTCTGCACCAACTTCACCCACCCTAGTCTCTACAGGGTGTGCTTGCCACGCAGTGTCTCACTTTTGTATGGTATCGTGTACAAACAGCAGTGTGTCTTGGGTCTCTTGATGCCAGGGGACAATCCTTTTCCTGCCCCAGTGTCCCTTGTGAGCATGCACAGGTAAGACGGCTGCCTGGAGTGGAGAGCAGCCTGGTGCTGTGGAAAGCAGCTCTTCTCCGCAACAAGTGACCCTAATGCTTCCATTACTCTTTCTGTTTCTAGAAAATGAAGTCCCAGCCCCAGCCCCAGCCCCAGCCCCAGCCCCAGCCCCACCCCCAGCCCCGCAAGGTGAGTAGAAACACTGTCTCACATGTTTGGGCTGCAAATACAGAACCACCATCCCAGCATGACTTGGCCTCCACTGATGCCGTGAGCTTTAACCTAACTCCTACTGCTGAGAAGTTGGATGGTGACAGTTGTGATAAGTTGATAATAAAAATAATACATTGTGTTTATGTAATCCTCTCATGTTAATTTAATTTTGATGGCACTTCATATACATTACGGGGGAAAGGATTCTTACAAAACCTTGCAAGTTGTGCAACAGTGTTGCTATGCCCACGTTTTACAGTGCGGAGGCTGAGCCTCCAGGGGGCTCGAGGGTTTGAAGGGAAGGCCCTTGTGAGAGTGGGGAGTGGATCCCACCTCCACCCTGGAAGATCAGCAGCCCCTTCCCACCTTGAACTGTGTCACTATTGAGCACCTCCAGAAACTCCCCGGGGAGTTTCCAGAAAGCTTTGGTGGCCTCTGAGGCTAACATCAGGACCAGCTTCTTGGGTTCTTAGTACCATATTGTCCACCAACTGGCAACACAAAAATGAGTAAAGAGACGCAGTGAAATCCTCGGCAGGTAGACACAGTCCCCAGCGACACGTGATACGTGAAGCCTGTAGACCTAAGGAAGAGGACAGGGTTGGGAGAGTAACAAGTCCAAGTGGACTGTTGAACTCCCAGCATGGCCCTCCACAATCATTTGTCTGCCCCGCCACGTAGCCCCCAAGGTGGAAGCAACCCAAATCACATGCATTTTTTCATGAAGACACCAAAGCGACGTTTCTCATCATTCTTCCTCCTTGAAGAGTGATGAGAAACCGGCATCCATTCCAGAATTATTCCCTAGGTATTTAGCACATGTATAACTCTGCTCTAACCCTTCAGAAGACATGGAGCTAGCTACCACATACTTACAGCTAGCAAGGTGTAAACATATGGTACCAGATATAGTGGCGAACTCTAAACAGAAAACATTTCCCTACATTCAGTTTGTTTGCAGCCAGGTAGAAAATAAAATATAGCCTGGAGAGCAATTCAATTAAATCAAATCCAACCACTACACAAAAACATTAGGCAATACTATAAGAAACCTCCCAATGTAGTATCATGTGATTAAATGCTGGTTACTTGGATTGACAATGTGGTATGAAACCAGGAGTAGGAGGTCACCGCAGACTGGTCCAGCCCAGGTGAAAGCAGGAGCTGAATAAGGCCTTAGTTTCTGATCATCTTTTCACATGGAAATTTTTAAGGAGATTATAAAGCTCTTCCACCCTGCAAATCATTTTTCAGGAGGGAATTTTAAGTAACCTGACTGCACTCAGGAGCCCCTTTGTCCAGCCAAGAATACTAGATTCACACACTCAAATCACTAAATAGTACAGAAGAGTATTTGTTTTGTTTTTTTGAGACAGAGTCTCGTTCTGTTGCCCGGGCTAGAGTGAGTGCCGTGGCGTCAGCCTAGCTCACAGCAACCTCAAACTCCTGGGCTCAAGCGATCCTTCTGCCTCAGCCTCCCGAGTAGCTGGGACTACAGGCATGTGCCACCACGCCCAGCTGATTTTTTCTATATATATTTTTAGCTGTCCAGATTATTTCTTTCTATTTTTAGTAGAGACAGGGGTCTCATTCTTGCTCAGGCTGGTCTCAAACTCCTGACCTCAAGCGATCCTCCTGCGTTGGCCTCTCAGAGTGCTAGGATTACAGGTGTGAGCCACCGCGCCCGGCCAGGCCAAGGTGTTAAGATCGCTTGAACCCAGGAGTTTGAGGCTGTAGTGAGCTATGATCGCACCACTGCACTCCAGTCTGGGCAACAGAGCAAGACCCCATCTCCAGAAAAAAAAAAAATGAGAGAAATGGGCTCAGTGCCATATGAGTTCAAACAGGGGCACACTCAGATTTAGTTTTCTTTAGCTCTTTATCTTGAAACCAGTATAGATGTGTGACATTCTTCTTAGGAGCTTCTTCTTCCTTGGTATGTTTCCTCTTTCACGTACAGATTTATTTTGACCAGCACTGGGTACACTGAGAACCTACCAGCCATTATAGACAAACCTTTCCCTTCTGTTCTTCAGATCAGTTACTGCCACTGAGCCACTATAAAGTTTCCCTTTTTAGGCCATATTTTATATTCATTGTACAATATTGGCCTCCTATTGCTAAAATGTCTACTCCTAAACTCTGCTAAAATTGTCCTTCTTAGTTAACTAAGATTTGAATCTCTGTTCATTGGTCAAAACAAATTCTTGCTTGAAACAATTCTTTTTTTACATATACCATAGTCAGACACTATCTGCAGGTATCTAAACTAGTAGGATTCTGAACACAGAGAATTGCAAACTAGATGGCCTTGACTAATAGCATCTGATGTTACTGCTCATTTTGCATTTGTTGCCACTAAACCCAATTCAGAAGATTCACATGTACACCAAAACATTTTCTTTGAAACTACACACACACAATTACATATTTTACACCTTACTACAATATCTAGAAGTCCAAACTATTGAGACCACTACACGGGTCAAACTTCTTTAAAAAGTGTCTTGTTAGGGTCTAAAATAAAGTGACCCACATTTTATTCTCAATTCTGTGCCAGCATGTTATCTAGCATGATCCCAGCACAGCTAAGTGTATCTTAACAAAATCTGTATTGAGTGTTTTTATGCATACTTTTCCCAAAAATGATCATATTTATTTATTGCTTTTATTAAAAGTTTAATGTGACTCTAAATTATAATTCCCAAGTTCATAACTCATGTGTGGCATAATGAGTATGTGGTATCATTTATGATCCGTTCTGTTGTCATTTATTTCCTCCCTCCCCCCTCCACCCCATTGCTCATCACGCAATAAAAAGCTTTAAGACACTTTAAAAAATGTGCTTATACTTTCCACACAGAACCAAATAAAGAGAAGGAGGCCGGAACTACACCAGCAAAAGGTGAGTTGGAGGAAGGGAGAGTGAGTCTGAATTCAACAAAATCAGAAGCAGGAAGAGGTCAGTAATGATTGCCATGGTGGCCCCATAGCATTTCTCTGCATTCTCTATCATCAGTGTGGTTTGTGGTTCTTTGCATCTTATCTGCAAGACCCAAGCAGCATAATGACAAGTGGTGCTTTGCTAAGTTTCTATTACATACATTTCTAAAACAAAAACCACAATGATAAAAAATATCACAAGCACTTTTTGAGATGCCAGCAAATTAATTGGTAGTTAACAAGTACATGCTAAGGAAAAGAGGTGTTTGATCGTGGGATTATACCAATTGGGAAAATTATCCAAATTACCCAGGTTTTTATGAATGTTTTCATGTTATTGTATGAAGCATTCCAGGTTTCACTAGTCATTTTGAAGGCTAGCATCTCACTTTGTGACATTATGTATTCATGTAGAGTTATATTATGATTTATGTAGCCTGACAATAAACCTTAAGTAAACATCATGTTGCTGCTTCTTAATTTGGAAACTCATTTATTGCTATAGTATTATTCTGTTTTTATTTTATATGGAGATTGTCCAATTTTAGAAAATGAATAATCTTTATCATGTACTTCTGTTACTCCATGAAATGCTAATTCCTTTGTCTTACCATGGAGGAAATCATTTTCATTACTGACCATCTGGCTTAAACCAAGGAGCATTAGTCTTCCATAGATGAAAGTTTTCATGAAGTTGGATCTAACAATTTTGCTTTATATGTTTGTGTCATCATTTTTATAAGTTAATCTTTTATTTGTGTAATGAATAACATAGTTTAAATTTTGGAATAGCTAATTATTTCCTGACTATAACCAGAAGTTTCTCTTTTTCCTGGACACTGCTCAAAAGCATGTTAAGTATCTCTTTGTTCTTAGTATGTCATATTTCATTACCTAAACTCCATGAATTCTTGTTTCCTATACATTAGTAAAATACTTTTTTTCTTTCTTTCAGTACATTGGATTACTTTTCTTCAGTTAACTTGAACTTGTGCTCTCATGAATGAACACATAATGTTAGAGCACTGACTTTGCCCTTGACCTTCAGTGGCTCCCGTGGATAGTAACATGAATACTAATCCTGGCCACATGGGCCACAGTTTCAAGGTTATTTGCTTATGGAATGCAGACAGTGCAAACTCCTAGAACTCCTTCCATGAGATGGGTTCAAGGAGGTTTGGACATACTGGCTGAAGTTATTGTAACATTATTCTCTACAAGGCCGATGGCATACACCTCTGTTTCCAAATTTGGAAAGGTGCTCGGACCAACACAGCAAATGATGTAATCCTAGAGGGGAAGCTGTCAAAGTTTAAACAAAGCTTGTGCCTGACCTTTAATCTGAAAAGTCACCGTCTTATATTTGTATGCTTAAATGAGAAAATGCCTCTCCATAAGTTAAAGTCAACCAACCAACAAAAACTCTTTTCTTTATGGAGAACACAGTATGATGAAAGAGCAAGGCCAGATGACTAGGGCATCCTGAAATTGGGAGCATTTTTCTGACATTTGCAAGGCCATGGCCTCATTCAGTTACACAGCCAGGTTCATAAACTGCCATATATAGTAAATATATATATGCCCTACCTGCCTAGGAAGCAAATCAATTTAGGATAGAAAGTGACATCCCTAAATAAAGAAGGTAAGTGGATGGAAATTTTTTCAAAATATACAATTCTCTTTATTACCCACTTTCTTCTAGGATAGAGACATTTCAAAGAAAATACTTGAGCAGTAGATGCAATAATTATTGCTGCATGTATTAATATATCCCCGGTTGAGAAAGAAGCCTTGCATGGGCATAAACAGGATTCACTTCTACTTTCCTCCAGCATTAACTAGAATGTCCTTCCTTGCTCTCCCTCCTTCCTCAGACTCTCAGTCCATATGTTTTTTTTTAACCATCAAACTCAGGTTTCACTCCTTCGCACAGCTTTCCCCTGGCCATCTGGCTCACTTTTATCCCCCTTCTTCCTCCTGATTTCCCTTGGATCTATTGCCTCTGTCTCCACTTAATCACCTATTAATGGTTGACTCCTTTCCCTAACAGGTTGTGAGCTTTTTCACGGTCAGGCACCATGTCTTAACACCTCTTTGGTCCCCCCATATCATTCCCTCCAGCATCTGGCAGAGAGCTGCACATGGCAATTGTCTAATAAATACTCATAGAATGAATGAACAGTTAAACTTCCGTGCTGGCTTAGCTGCTGACCATACAATGGTAATCTGGATAGATTGTTATTTCCACTCACCACGTTTGCTGGGTAGGAGGATGAACATCCTATGCACATTCTTGGTCAATGAGGGGTCAGGATGAGGCACTGGTGCAGGACAGATGGATGATTTCCACCCTAAGACCAACTCCCCTCAAGCCATTGAAAATATTGGTACATTTTCAGCACTTTAAATAGTCCTTTATCTAATTAGTTGACAAAAATTCAGTTAATAGCTCCAAGGCTGTCATTATGTAGAATATTATTCATAGCAATGCAGCCTTAAAATCTTTCCCAGATTGACTAAACTGTTCTGCGACAGCTCAGAAACATTCGGAAAAAAAATTTTTTTGTAGCCACAGAGAGTTGTTTGGTTCCGGTGTCAATCTCAGAAGTAGTGTTTGTGGTTAGATTTGCCAACTTTTTCAGATTACTAAGAATCTCTGTCTGGGAAACAGCTGATTTCCCAGGAAGAGGTTTCATTATTGCTTGTTTGCCTCTGGATGTGTTTTCCATCCAGCTATCCTGTTCCCTAATCCTGACCACTTTGTCCTGGTACCTGAGCAAAGTCTCCTGGAGTTGAAACAATAGAGATGACAATAAAAAAATGCGTTTAACCAAACAGCAACACCAGAAATTAGATGTGCAAATCCCTTTCATAGTGATTATACTGGGAGGCAATGCCCTTAGAAAAATAATGCTGCTAGGACTTAGAATTCTTCCGGAATAATTACAGGTGGCACATTAATGGGATGCTAAGCATGGAGTCTTTTCTATATCCTCAGTGGGGCCAAAGACCTGCCTTTTATTGTAGCATCCATTGATTCAGTAAGTACTTACTGCATGCCGGCTAGGTGCCAGGCACACGTCTGGGCACTGGGTCCTGCTCTCCTGGAGCCAACTTTAGGAGGAAGAACAACCATCAACAAAGGAAGATGGATTTCAGCTTTGGAAGCAGACGAGAGTCACGGAGGGCCAAGTGTAGAGAATAACGTGATCAAGTGGGATGATATCTTTACTTCTGTCAGCTAACGTCCAGCATCCTATGTGTGAACATAGGGAAACGAGAGCAGGTTTCTCTTGTGCCTTAACAACTTCCCTCGGGAAGTTCCAAAACTGGGCCTGTGGCTGGTCCCAAATGTGGCAGCAGCATTAGAATCAGAGATCACTTTGAACATCAGTGCTTATTTCAATACCTAAGTTCTGATATTTTATTTTCACATCTTATTAGCTTAGAGTCTGTATATTTTTTGGTAAGCTCATTTAGGATGATTACTACCTCTTTTTATTTTTCTTCCAGAAAAATAACTGCTTTTGGTTGATCACTGCAAGGGAAATAAAAACTTATTTTCTTTTCCCCAGGCCTTAACATTACCACATGAACTATCATGAATGAACCTTGTGTGTGTTAAATACGTCACATAACCCGAGATGAAGTCTCTTTTTTGACGTGAATGTGGTTGGCAGATGAGGAAGTGGACCAGCAGAAGTTCCAAACTATTTTCTCCTAAATGATGTGATTTTTTAAAAAATTAAAAGTATGATTTAAAATTCTTTTTTCATTTAGGTTCCTTTATATCTGCAATAACATTATCCTGGTGCTTTTTACTAGCATGCTAAAATAATTTTGTGCAATTTACCTTTAGGTGGCAGACAATCAATCAACTATCTACTAAAATGTCTTCATGCTTTATCTATGTATTCTAATGACATTGCTTCTTTGTAACAAATTATGTTAAAAATTAACGTCATTGTATTTTTCAATTCTAAGATACAGCCATTATAAGATGCAACACTGATTTAATAGATTTTGGGAAGAAAAAACTCATTAAATATACTCATTAAATATATCTATTGTAAGATGAAACCTGATTTTATAAGCTTCAAAGTGTGAAGGAAGCTGGGCACGTTGGCTCATGCCTGTAATTTTAGCAGTCTGGGAGGCGGAGGCAGGAGGATCACTTGAGCTCAGGAGTTCAAGACCAGCCTGAGCAAGAGCGAGACCCAGTCTCTACTAAATATAGAAAAAAATAGCCTGGTGGTGGCGCACGCCTGTAGTCCCAGCTAATCAGGAGGCTGAGGCAGGAGTATCACTTGAGCCCAGGAGTTGGAGGTTGCAGTGAGCTGCAGTGACACCACTGCACTCTAGCTAGGGCAACAGAGTGAGACTCTGTCTCAAAAAAAAAAATTGTAAAGTCATGTATCTTCTCATCATGAAAATGTGGTAATCAAATGCCTCAAAACACAATGAATTAATGTGAACTATTGTTGTTGTCTTCCATATTTTGTTGTGGTTATTTTGGTCACATACACCAAAATATTTACTACAACTGATTACTCTGTTTGAGGAACTCATGAATTTGTCTAAATCAAATAAGGTATTGTACCAGTATTTAACTGATGTTTGTTTATGAGCCAGATATATTTTAATTTTATATGCTTTTGGTCTTTATCGTAAAATCTCAACAATTGCCTCACATTTATATTACTTAAAAAATTTAATTTAAAAAGGCAATCTAAAATCAACCATAGGTGGAAGTTATTTTACAACCAAGAGAGTTCGGAGAATTGTAAGAATATACACATTCTCCTATCTCTGGAGTTCTTTTCCTTTGGCAGCCAGGCTCTCACTTGCATTCCAGAGTACTTATGTGTACCCCACTAAAATCCCAGGCTTGTAATGTGAGACTGAGTTCTTCCTCTACTTTCCAGGAGTTTGTCTCTGGGAACTTCAGTTGTTTAAGAAATCATTTTTACGGTTTTGTAAATGCTATGTTCCCATGACTTAAAGTTGAATAAAATTCTGCTTTGGTAAATTGTCCTTCTACGTAGCTAAGCAGGGTAACTCTGCTGCTCTGATTCTGTGGTCTTCATGTATGTCAGTCATATATTAATGACCCAAAATGAGATATTTACATTTTCATCCTCATCATAGTCACTTTTAAATAGAAAAATATATAAATAACTTAAGTATTTTGTTCTGTTTTGTTTGAAAGTGTTTTCTGTAAGATGCTGTCTTTCATATATGTGTTGTTGAACTGGACACAACTGGAAAGATTTGGATATTCGATTTCCTCCTAGCAATAGAACCTGGTTTCCATGCTAAATAAGAACAATTAAACTTTTCAGTCTCATCCAATTCAATCAGATTTAACCAGACAACTTTTCAAGAACTTAAGGTCAGAAACTCAATATCTTAACTACATTTCCCAATCTAAAAGAATGCCGGAACTAAAGCTTTTATTATTTTATTTTTTTAAGCTGCTTTTAAAAGAAGAGAAACAGTAAACTTTGCTCCAACTGATTATATTTTCTAGCACTTTTGTAAATTTGAAAATCTATGTGCAATGAATCAAATATTGCCAATTGAGAAGTAATTGCTGTTTGGAAGTAATACTGGGCCACTGGAGGAAAAATGTTTCGTGATTCTCTGAAGAACTGCTTTAATGTGTGTTCCTTAAAAGTCTAAAATAATTGTACATGTCCTCCAAATAGTCTTAACATTTCCTGGACTTTGAAACTACTCACCAAATTTCTGCTTAAAAACCAGATTATCATCATTATGCATTCTATGCATGTAACAAAATAGCACAAATACCTCATAAATATATATAAATATTATGTATCAATTAAAAAACATTATCTTCCTTCACTTTAGTTTTAAGAAAGTATGTGAATACTCTTGTCAATCATATTGTATTCTAAACAATTAACTCAAGGTTTCATTATACACTATGTACAAGCAAACAAAAACCACAAAACTGGTATAAAGTGTTCATTTGACTCAAATGGTTCTAGTTTCTAGTTTACATATATTAAAGGAAGCTCTTTTCTAAGATTTGGTTAAATTTTAAAATTTCATTTTCATTCATTATTACAGGACTTTAAATCAAGATTCTTTATGTATTTCAGTAAATAAAAGCTTTTGAATAAATTACCAAATGCTGAATTAAATTAATGGCAAATAAATTATAGAAAATATATAGAAATTTCTAATATAATTATAGAAAAACTTCAAAGTACTTTATTTTTGATTATGTAAAATTTTAATTACCTAACAGTCTTCTGGAATATAGAATTCTCCTGAAAACTCAGAAATATCTATACTTCCAAAAATGCACAATTTTGTGAAATGTTAATGGATATTCCAGGGGAAACGAATTCAAAACTGAGCTAAGTTTGGAAAGTGCCAAGTACTGTATCATTTCTTGTCTCCACCTCCATTCCCAATGCAAATCAGCACACTGAGGGCTTTGAGATGTCCTTCAGTAAACACACACACGTAACACGATAAAATACAAACATTGAGCTTTAGCCTAGCATTTTCCAAGCTTCTTTGACCACAGAAATCTTCTTCTGAAGAATCTCATATCCCACAGTACCCAGTGAATCACCTCTTGGGTTCTAAAGCAATGATATTAAAGGTCTCTATATATAACATTAGTTATTTTATTAAAAAGCAATGAAATATATTCCAGGTTGACAGATTGGGGAAAGAAATTTCAGGCTAGTAGATAACATTTGTAGTAAATATTCTAATATTT
>CM052440.1:15594625-15616717 GCA_028533085.1 Varecia variegata | reverse complement strand
ATTTTGAAATCCACAATTCTAGTGTTTTAAGTACAAAGATTATTATTATTTATACAAACACTACTAATCTTTAGGCTTTGGGAAGGAAGGGGCAGAAGTTTAGATAACACCAAATGCCTCTTTAAGCATCTAAAATGTGAAATTTGCAGTACAAATATTTTTTAAAAAGGGGACTATTCTGCACATGACCACTAAAAGATACATTTTGAACTTCACAAATGTACATACGTAAATAGTAAGCAATGATACAGCATTAGCCAACACCAATATAATCTTGGGAAAAATGTTCTTAATGTTCCTAAAATAATTATTGGTAACTTGGTAAGACAAATTGATGTATATTAATTAATCTTGACATTTGTTTCTTGAATATAGAAGAGAATTAATCATGAGGTTTTCTGGGTAGAAATGAATTCTTAAACAGTACATATACGTTTTTATCTCTGTGTCCAAACAATGTGATATATGAAATGTCTGTCATTGACTTTAATTACGAAATAAGAACTTGAAAGTCACCTCTGTTGTTGATTTCATCAAGGTTTGATTTTTTTTTAGTATTCATTTTTTTCCCCCTAACCCACAGTCACATAAAACCCTTGGATAGAGTTCCACTGTTTAATCTACACTTGTATTTGGATTACCCTACTTTCTCGCCCTTTTATTTATTTATTTATTTATTTTTTTGCCTGAAATATTCAAGTTTAACCTTTCAGGTACCAAGTCTTCTAAGGCTTACTCAGCAGTCGAAAGTGTTTTGTGTAGTTTCTCCTCTTCTTTTTCAGATTTCTCTTTTCTCAGGCTACTTGGGATGAAGTCCTTTTCTCCTTGACTTTTAACTCCTATGTCTTGTTTCAGATGAAGAGGAAGTGTCCCCGCCTAGCGCCTTGCCTCCAGGTTAGGATGATTTCTACCCCTACTCCCGCTATTTAATTTATTTTCATTGACAGTAGAGGAAAAGAAAGGGCAGGGTCGGCCCTTGCTGATTCAGTGCACAAAGCTGGCGCCTAGGGTTTGCCTGTGCCAGCACCAAGAAAGAAAACGTTGGCCTTAATGACATTGTTTTGTTTTACACGAGAAACTCTTAAAAAGGAGCCTTTCTTTGTGAAATAAATAAGATTAGTAAATCTTAGGTATAAATTTTAGGGGCAAAAATGTCTGTCTTCTATCTCCAGCTATATGCCCTTTTCCCCTGTTTTCAAATATCTAAATTTAGATATTTGAATTTTTAAATTTTATTACTGTTTTTAAATAAGACATACTTTTCTAAGTACTTCCATAGCTGGAGCTCTACTGATTTTGCACCCAAGCCAACTTGCAGTTTTTTCTCCCCATCACCAGAAGAGACAGGGTTTGGGAAAATTCAAGAAGGTTGAAGTCAGCACTCCATTTTCATCATCCCCCCACCCTCCTGCATCATCCAAATCACGCTTTCCTTTCAGGTTTGGGTAGTCGGGCCTTGGAAAGAAAAGATTCAGGTGAGCACATGCCCAGGCAAGGCATCCTGACCCCATCCTAATACAATCTCTAATGACCTCATTTCTCAAAGCTGTTGATGCTAATCCTTGTTTTATTCAGTTTGTAGCTTTTCTAGCAATCTTTCGTTACATTCCCTCTTACAAGAAAACTAATGTATTGAGAAACAATTAATTTTGCATGATACACACACATTCAAGAATCTAGCCACATATACTACAGGTTGGTTTGTTTTATCATAACTGTCATTTCTAACACGTAGCAAATACACAGAGATCAGTCTCCATTCCTGTGATGGGCTGAAGTTAGATAATAATTCACATTTTCATGGAACTTTACATTCAGTCGATAAAACACTTTCAAATGCATTCTGTCAGCCATAGCTACTATTCTTCGAGGTTATTCATTCATTCAGTCACTCATGCAACAAATTTGTATTGAGGGCCTAATTTTATCCTATTGTGGGCTAGCCACTCCTGTAGGCACTGCAGGTACAGAAGCAGAGAGAGCAATAAAAATACTTGTCCTCATGTTCTAAATGTGAATGGTCACTATCCACTATTACTATAATAGACATATACAACATGCAATTTTAACAACTTGGATATTAAAAAATGTGTAATAATGTGACTATGTTGCTTAACTTCATTGTGAAAATGATAATCTCCTATGGATGGAAATACCTAGCATGATTGATATATGAAAACTAAAATAATTAAATGTGCATTTTCCCTCTTTCCAAGAAACATTAACAAGTAGAGATTTGGCAACCCATGCACTTTTTTTTTTTCTCAGTTATTAAATGGTTGAAACTGAACTTCTCTGCATTCAGCTCAGAGACAGAGGGAGTATCTACAGTTCTCTCCTCTATTTTCCTCATTGGAATTGACTGCAGATTAACACTAACCAAGCATCTGAGTGCAAACTACAAAATGCAAAATAAACTTCATTTCTAGCTTGTCTCTCTTCATGGGAAAGCCTCAAACAGTTTCTTTTTCTTTCCATTTTTCTGTTTTTTCTTTTTTTTCTTCCCCTTGCAGAACACTCCTAGAATTCTTGAAATTTGTACCTACAAGTCATGATCTGTTACTTTCTTGTCAAACTATGGCCACATCTATACAACTCTAATAGAACTGTCTAATCATACAACAGTAAGGAATCTAGAAATACCAGGCCAGGCTTGGCTATTGGACCCTTGTCGGATAGTTTACCCTCACACTGACCCATTCCTTTAGACTGTCCCAATTCTGTTGTATAGATGTGACCTTATAGTCAGTCACCTGGAAAAACACTGAGAGTACTGCTTTAATATACTTACTACCATTGTTTATCTGTTAGGCAGGATGGGGAAACAAAGGAACCATGGATGCCAACAAAGAGAAAGTAACAACTTACCTGAAAAGATCCACTATTTCTAGGAATTAGCAAATGTTCCTTTGCCTCGTCATGGAAGAGACACCCCTGTAAAAGTGGGAATCTGTCCCTCTCTACTGATGGCTGCTGGGGGTGGAAAGAATGATGCTATATTTATCTAGGTTTATTAGACAAAGAAAAGCTTCCGCATTGATGAGAGCGACAAACCCAGGTAAGTCTGCCTAAGAAGAACCTGGCCCTGGAATGATCCTTTTCCTTCTTTCTGCTCATCAGAATGGTCTCTCGGCGAATCACCTGGTGGGGAGGAACAAGACAAGCAGAATGCCAATTCTCAGCTGTCCACCCTCCTAATTGAAAAACCTCAATCAGGAACAGTGAAAGTTGGTGAGTACCTAGCATTCGATCCTGCCTTTTTTTTTTTTTTTATTGTTGAGGTGAAACTCACGTAGCATAAAATTAACCATTTTAAAGTGGACAATTCAGTGGCTATTAATGCATTCGAAATATTGTGCAACCACCACTTCTATTTAGTTCCAAAAGACCTTGTACCCCACTAAGCAGTTACTCCCCGTTGCTCTTTCCTCCCAGGCTCTGACAACCACTAATCTGCTTTGTCTCTGTGGATTTACCTATTCTGGATATTTCACATAAATGAAATCAGACAATACGGGACCTTTTGTGTTTGGCTTCTTTTACTTAGCACATTGGTCCCTCCACATTGTATCAGTACTCCATTCCTTTTTATGGATGCATAATATTCCATTCTACGTATATACTAAATCCTGCTTTTTATAACCTGAAAAGGTGAGTGACAGCTATTATTTCAGTAACCTGGAGCCACATAGTATGGATTCAGACTTGGTTCTGCTTCTTGCTATTGTCCTTGGGCAGGCAGTTTTACCTCTTCATGCCTCAGTTTCCCCATCTGTAAAATGGGGATAACACTAGAACCTACCTGCAAAGTACTTTGAACAGTACCTGACATATTGTAAAGCTCTGAGCCAGTGTCTGCTGTCATTATGATACAACTCATTCCATAAGATGATTCCAAATCTGCACATGTGCAAAAGGCAGCTAGTCAGACAGATGGTTCAACTCTTGAAATAGTCATTCAAAAAATATTGACTGTACACCTCCTGTTTTAGGCACTGTGCTGAACACTGAATATAACATGTGAGCACTCAGCATTTACAGTCTCAGAGGAGCAGACAAGAAATTAGACAAACGAATAGTCACAAAAGCCAAGTGCCATGAAGGAAGTAAATAGTGCAGTGAGCTGCAGAAGGACCTGGGAGTTCGATGATTTTAACTAAATAAATATTTATAAGGAATGTATTATGAGCAGAACTAGTCTTTGACACTTGCCAACATTATGCAAATGAGCACATAGCTAACCATATTCCAGAATTACTTTTTTCAAGTCTAGAAACACACTTCACAGGAACAGAAATGTTGGCTTCTGGCAGGGCTCATGCCTGTAATCCTAGCATTCTGGGAGGCTGAAGCAGGAGGAATGCTTGAGCTCAGGAGTTCAAGACCAGCCTGAGCAAGAGCAAGACCCCATCTCTACTAAAAATAAAAAAATTAGCTGGGTGTCGTGGCAGGCACCTGTAGTCCCAGCTACTTGGGAGGCTGAGGCAGGAGGATCACTTGAGCCCAGGAGTCTGAGGTTGCAGTGAGCTATGATGATGCCACTGCATTCTAGCCAGGGTGAGACCTGGCTAGACCCTGTCTCAAAAAAAAGAAAAGAAAAGAAAAGAAAAGAAAGAACTGTTGGCTCCCCTTGTGTTCCTATAAGACACTGAAATGCTGGGCTGACAGCCAGGTTGGAGTTTGATGTCCTCTGAGTCTAATCAGTCAATACACATAGGCAGATTTACTAAAACCAGTTAGTTTCATTTAGTCATATTCCTAGAATTCCAGGCTTCTCATCACCGTGACTAATAAAAAGATGGAAAAATACATATATAGTTATTTTCTTCCCATTTTAATTTCATACATATAAAAATTATTTCCACTGATTTCCCCTCATGCTTTTTCTACTCCATAAACTTGAAAAGCAAAAGAAGTTGAAATATCCTAAAAACTTCTAGGGTACTCATAAGAAATCAGGACCAACTCATTGCACAATTCTGGGGGTGTCAATCACATCATAGTCTATGTAGTGCAGTCCTGTGTCAACTCCTACTAGTTGAAAGCAAAATAAATGACGATTTTTAAACCACAGGCTGAATCACTTATGCTTTTTCTAGGTGAAAATATCACCTTTATAGCCAAAGTCAAGGCTGAAGATCTTCTGAGAAAACCCACTATCAAATGGTTCAAAGGGAAATGGATGGATCTGGCCAGCAAAGCGGGGAAGCACTTGCAGCTGAAGGAAAGCTTTGAAAGGCATTCTCGGGTACGGCCCTGAACTCCCGGCACAGGGGCTCACATAGCTGGTTCCATCTGTGTGGGTGATTGGTCATTTTCAGGTTCAGCTTTGACCAATTTCAGTTCTAAAAAAGTCTCTAGAGTTACCATTCCCAGTGTCTACACTCTACTGTGATTGCCTGCCGTGCCCAGGGGCTGCAGGATCCATTTATCCTCCTATGTTGAGTATGTTGTACTGGAATTCCTAGAGACAGACACATCTTTAAGCGAATGCTGAGGAATTTGGAAAAGCAGTAAAATGTGATGGCCCCTTGCTGTCAGCGACATAGGACTGCAGTGTGTCTGGATGCATTTCATTGCAGGTGTACACATTTGAGATGCAGATTATCAAGGCCAAAGAGAACTTTGCAGGAAACTACAGATGCGAGGTCACCTACAAGGATAAGTTTGACAGCTCTTCATTTGATCTTGAAGTGCGTGGTAAGAGTGCCTTCCTGCCTGGATAAATGTGACTTTGTTTTTATGGATGTAAAGGGACGGAGAAGGTGGCCATTTGATAATATGAGATGGGAGGGGGAAATTCCTTTAAAACTGTGTGTTTCTGATTGTGGTAGTCTAGGCAAGTCTGCTGAATTAAGTTGTTATGGGAGAATTGGAGTTGGGGGAATTTTGTTACTAAGTATCTCTATCCGTGTTAACTATATTCCTTCAATCTCCCAGGTAAGACTTGCTGTCATTTTTTTGCTGCTACAGAATGTATCTATTTCATTGGTTCACGCTCCTACTCAGGTTTAGGCATGAGGTATGAAGATGTCAGGATACCCAGGTGGAAGAATTTCTCTTGTAAGGACTAATGTCAGATATGGAAGTTCTCTATCCGTATGTTCTATGTACTGCCCAGAAAGAACTTAATAGGGATAAATATAAAGGTGTATATTTAGCTTGGGGAAAAAACCCTTTTCTAAGTATACAAAGGGAAAGTTGACTTGGCAGCAAAGATCATAAACTTAAGATGAATCCAAAGTGTGATGTTGCTGCAAAAGACAGACAAAGCTAGTGTAATTTTAAATTGATCTATTCCAAAAGGTATAGGATCCAAGTTTAGGAAATGATACTTCTCTGTGCAACATTCTACTTGTTCCACATGTGGAGTGGTATCTTTGGCCACGGGCACCACACCTCAACTTGGATCCCTTCAGGAGCAGAGCAACCAGAAGGACAAAGAATCCAGAAACCACACCCTATCCAGTTTGAGTGTGTGGGTGAAGGAAGTTAGGCATAGGTGGCTTGTTGCAAAGAGGAGAGGGAAGGGCTGTCACACAGAACAAGGAGAAGTCCCTTTTCCATGAGCCCGAGAAGCACCTAGACAGGTTAGAATCCAAAGGTGGAAATTAAGAGGAGGTGACTTTTGTCTTAACGTTAGGATGAGTTGTTTCATTAAAGTTATGCAGACAGTCCGGGAAGGCTGTGCGATTCCCATTCGGAGAGATGTCAGGCAGAGGCTGGACGATGGGTGGGGTGCCGCTGAGATTTCTGGAATAAGCAGGACTCTGGCCCTGAGCAGCATTCCTTGGCCGGGCATCTCTGAGAATCACCTGGGAGGCTTTCTTAAGAATATTGACTTCTGGGTGTCCCTGATCTGGTGGTTCAAAATCTCCAGCAGGGAGGATCAAGAAGCTGATATTTATTTTAAAGTTCCTCAGATGATTCTAATGCACATGCAGGTCAAATGACAACTGGACAAGATAAACCCTAAGGTCCCCTCATTAGTTCTTCATGAGGGAGGATGAGGGAGGATGATGCTTGGCAGCTCAGCCTTCCAAGACAGCCAGGCCCCCTTTACCTGACATTCTTTCCACCTGAAGAATCCCCACCACCTATAAAGGAACTGAACACAAACTGCCTTCTTCATGGTTATTTTACTGTTTTCTTTCCTTTCAAAGAATCTACTGGGACTACTCCAAACATTGACATCAGATCTGCTTTCAAGAGAAGGTAACTTCAAAAGGAAAATCTATTATAGATAGCTTTTATATAACATGGAAGCAGAGGATTTTTCAAAATATACTTCCCTTCCTCCACACCCCATATTCCAAATGAGAATAACCTTTTTCACTGTAGTCAAACAAACCATATATTAAAAAGTTGGTGTTCTAGAAAAGCCATGGATTCAATGCCCAATCAAGTATATATTGGTCATTTTCTAGAATATTCTTGTTATAATGAAGCTCTCATTTTTACAGATTTTACAGTTGCCTTAGAAAGACACACTATCTATACATATGTGGCTTCTTCCTTAATTGCGTTATTTTCCACCAAATGGCCAGAAGAGATGTACAAACAGATACATTTTACATAGCATCACTTAAGCAATGTCAGAAAACTTTTATTTATATTGCTTTTCATCTAGAAATCACTTATGGAGCTACTAAACCATGTGCCCAAGAAAACCACAATTAAGTAGCTACTTACTGAAGTTAATACCATATAATATTGAATTATCCTAAATGAAAGGCTACTGAGTCTGCTGGCATTAAGAATACCATAGAAAGGCAAAATTTAGATACCTATATATTTTCGCAACTGCCAAGGCTGAAAAATCAGGGGTTCAAGGAAGAAAAATAAATTTTTTTTGTTTCTGAGAAACATAACTAACGCTTCCTGCCATTATGTTACTTTCTGTACTTAATTATTCCATAATATAAATTCTTAATGACAGTAAATGTTTTGTTCTTCCTAATCCGTCTGAATCCACATACAGTTTTGTTGAATAAGGAAAGTCATCCCAAACTATTAGAAAACAATGATTTAGTCTGCTAATAAAGAGCATATTTCCCTCTTAAATTCCAAATAAAATTTTAATTACTTTGAAAAGACATTTAATAGTACTGGTATTCTTGTATTTTTTGGTATTTTTTACTTTTAAAAAATCCATAACTTTCAAGTCCTATCACTTTTCAACAAATGCACAGGTCTAAAACTACTCTTGTACCATGTACAAGTATATTTTAGGAGAGGAAGACAAAATCTACTAAGTTTGTGCTTTAAAAGAATAGAAATGTATTTACTTCAAAAGGCCGCCAAACACCTGCTATTAAAGACATTTTGAAAACACACTATTTGAGTTTAATTCTTATGACTTACTTGTTATGCACACTGTTTTTCAACCCGCAGACTCTTTTCTTAGAAACCATAACTAACATTTGTAAAGAGCAGGAAACAAAATCTTCATTAAAAAATTAAACATGTAAGTAAATATGTAGTGCCATTTAAATGTCAGCTCTATAGCTTCTATTTAGAGTTTATATACAATCACAATGGTGGCTGCATGCCTAAATTAAGATGCATTTCTCCATAGAAAAGCACTTTTGAAAACTACTAGTAAAGGGTTCATTAACTATTCAAAGACAAGTTTTGAAAAACATGTTTTAAAAGGTGTAAATATTAAAAAGAAAATTAAGATAATTATGTCCCTTTAAAACAGAAAGGAATGCATCTTTTAAAAATCTCTGTGTTAGCTCCATTTTTATGCTATGTTGGTATTACATTATCTGATTCATCTATCCATGGACACAAAGAGGTTACCTTTGAATATAAGGCTTTGTACTTATATACCTGACACTGGTACACTTCGTCCTGCAAGCCAATCTCTGTCTTACACGAATAACAGAGATCAGCAAAAGTCCTTTGCTTTTTACACAGGTATGTTTCTAGAGCCCCCAACTTGCAAAAACAAAGTACTTTGTGTTGTTTGGCTTAAGTGCATTTGTGTTATCCAGTTTTAACACAAATCCAAGCAGTTTTATATATGCAATCTTCAAAAATGTGTCTTCTTGAAATCGTAGAGTAACACAAGCTCTTCATGTTTACTTTTCCACAAGTTCATACTCCAAAAACTTAAAATGTCACTTGTGTGAAAAGAAATAGTTTGTGTTGATTTAGTTCCGGTGTGCCGGTACAAAATTGCATATACGTTATATGTAGAGTGTCTGGGGGAAGCTGTTGGGTATGTCTTGGCATTAAACGCAGATTTGCTTTTCTTTTGTTAATGACAGTGGAGAAGGTCAAGAGGATGCAGGGGAACTTGACTTTAGTGGTCTCCTGAAACGTAGGTGAGAACCAAGCGATGGACTGAGGCACTGTGGCCTGGAAATCTTTTAGACACCTCAGAGAAGTCAAGTTTAAAGTGGATGCTTTTCAAAGAATTTTTCATTTCTTATAATGTGTTTTGCTTATGGAATATAACAGAATCAACTAAAAAGGAGAAACTGCATACTAATCTGTCAGTGACTTTAGCTGATGCTTTTAAACTTTCTTTTTAAATGTTTCATGACTCTTCACATATTTTCTTAGTTGGGGATAGGGAGATTTGAAAACTGAGACATAAAACTTAAATACCGAGAAACTTCTAAGACAGTACACATGATTCCTTCTCATGATTAAATAAATAAAATCTCCATTCTCCTGCCTTATTTGCTATTTGACCAAAAAATCAATTTCACAATTTTGGTAGAAGTCTGCAGATATATATATATATATTTGTTTTTAAGAGGCAGACCTACTTTAATATACTATGTATGATTTACTGTATTTCTTCAAGTCTAAGACACCATTGATTTTAAGATACACCAGTATTTTATAAAACACTAAGCAATGGAAAAACCATTTATGTAAAACTGTAAGTGGTTTATGATACACTATTGATTATAAGATGCACTCTTATTTCAGAGATGTTTAAAATGCCCCAAAAATGTGCATTTTAGAAGTGAGAAAATAGAAATAAATGTTTAGTATTATTACTCATTCACACTCCCTTGACATTGTTCTTGCTTGCAATAAAATGTATAAAATTTCATTATGGATATTTAGCACATAATAATTTTATAGGATTTCTGTCCACATATATGCATGTTATATAATCATATAATATTTTATATATAAAATTATACATATCTAGATATTTACTATGCAGAAGCAACAAAAATGATTTTTGCTGGGATTGTGTTTTATTCAGCAAATTTGTGAATAAAGAGTAAAATTACAATTCTAAATTAGCAGCATATAATATCAGTTTATATTTAGCTTTTCAGATTTTTAAATTACTTTTAGTGCTTCCTATGGTTATTAAAGGAACTCAAGTACAAATATGCTTCACAACAAGTTATAAGTACAGTAAACTAGGCTTTTGTATATTCTCAGTTTAGTTGGATGGCTTTATTCAAGCCCCTGTGAATGAAAAATTCACCCCAGCCCTCAACATTTAGGTTGAGAACAGAAATATTAACAGGTGTGATTTATTAATTACTGATGGATATTAGTCACTCAATAGACTGTGGCAATATCAAATACATCTTTCTTCCTTTGGATACTTCAAATAATCATTAGTCTCAATAGTATTAATTCCCCAAATGCATTCAAAGCAATAGTATATGAAGTGCCCTTAAGTGAGCTTTACTCGTCCTCCTTTTACAGGTAAGAAACCAAGGTCCAGAGATGTCAAGGGATTTACCACATGTCACACAGGAGTTAGAGGCAGGGCAGAGACTCAAATACAAGTTTCCTTTTTCTGAGTCAGCTCATTTCCTGTAACAAATACCAGCCTGAATCTGACTTTGAAATCTGAATTTGTGTTTATAACACAATTGAAATTGTGTTTTTGGTCAATTTGTTTATAACACAAATTGACATTTTAGGAAGACAAGAGGGCTTTTTATTCTCCCTGCAATTATTTACTCAACCAGGAAAATACCAAATGCTTTCTTTGTGCAAAATATAATGCTAGGTAATATGAGGAAAAGAAATGCAGTGCCTGGCACATAGAAAGGAATGAATGGATATTTGTGGGAGGGAAAAGGGAATGGGAAAAACATGGATTTGAGTCTCAACTCTACCATTTACTAATATGTGACTTTGGTCAAAATATATGACCCCTCTGGGACTTGGTTTCCACATCTATAAATGTGAAGAATAAAAATTACTTAATAGACTTATTGTGAGAATTAAAAAGTGTAAAAGGCCTGGCTCAAAGTGGGTGGTGTATAACTATTCACTTCCACTAAGGAAAGGGGACATTTTTCCCTGAGAGCTTATATTCATAAAGAGACAAAATACACATGCACAATCAATAAAAATGTGATACAGTAGGTTAAGTACTACACTCCGATTAAAAAGGAAAAACAAAGAAAAAAGAACAGACTGGTTCTACCAATAGTTCTACAATAAAAGAAATCTAATATATGATCAAAAGAAAAAACCATTTAAAAAATGGGCAGCCACTATGTCTCCAGTTCTCATTTTCTTTATATCCCCTAATTATGATTTTGATTCAGAATTAGATTGTTGTTAACGTTATGACTATGTTCATTTGTACTAATCCACTAGTATAACTTTAAAA
Source organism: Varecia variegata (assembly GCA_028533085.1). NCBI lineage: Eukaryota > Metazoa > Chordata > Mammalia > Primates > Lemuridae > Varecia > Varecia variegata. The sequence continues at coordinate 15,605,103 of CM052440.1, read as the reverse complement.
ATCATTGTGTTTTCCTACTAATTTGTGAATTGCATGAGTTTTTATTGTGGTAATGACACACAGTTACCATTTCTACTCCTCTGAGAGTGTGTGGCAATCCCTATCAGAGTAAATATCATTATGACCAACATCTCTGTACAACAAAAGATCTCCCTGCCCTGAACAAAGCCAGCTGATGTCAAATAGACATTAGCTAAATCAGAGTAAATCTTATGGGCAGCATCCTGTTATGGGATTTGACCTGTATAAATACTTGAAAGTTTTATTCCACATAAAATTTCTATAACTGCTATATTCACTAGGACCATCAAGTTATAGAAATTTTGATGTAGATGAAAGTACCGTGGACATTATACAGGTCTATCCCCCGGCTTGGAAAGGAATCAGAGATGCCTTTAGAAATTTGGGTTTTTCTCCTCACTGTAACTTAACTGTGCAGACAGGGTTATGTGCAGCCACCATGGTAAGTAAAGCTACATTCCAGGTGATTTAAAGAAATGATACAGGTGAGAGCCTGACCTCACATTCCAGTACAAGATAAATGTTTCTTTTTGCAATTTGGGATATAATTAAGTGATGGAGAGAAAAGGAAAGACTAGGCAAGAGGTCATTGGTGTTCTTATATGAAATTTTATAAGATAGGAATATGGTAGAGTGCAATATAACTTGGTGTTTTAATGAAAAAAATAGTGAGGATGATCAGTTTTATGAATCTACCAAGAAAACTGGCTCAAGAAATCACACTAAAAATGATGATCTTTATTACTGACTTCCTTCGTATAAATATTCACCTCCATAGATCTAAGTATGACTCGGTGTTGACTTGTGCCTCTTGTTAGCTACTTTAATTATATGTAGCTTGACAGCTTTAAATCCTCCCACCAATGTCAGGAGGATACTTGAAATGTGTATATTTGTAATTCTTCTTGGTTAAAATATAAATTTAACATAATCAGGTATGGGATAATTTCCAGTTTGGGGACTATATTTAAGCTGGAATATAACAAAAATAGAGCATTATTAAGTAGACTGAGAAAACACCCCACAGAGAATATATACATATGTATATACATATTCATCTTAACTGCACTTCTCTTAGATTTACTACTAAAATATTCAAAGGACGCATTGGAAGCATAGACTGTTTTCAGGCAGATTTGGTGGCTGTAGCAAATTATTATCAATACTCCAATTTCAGGACAAATCTCTTAAATTTTTCAACTTCCCCATGTTAATAAAGGGTATAGTTATTATTTCAGCAAGGTGAAGATAACACTTGTGTCTTGAGTTTTTAGAGGCACATTTTCCTAATGGTGTTGTCCAGTCCTTCCCATCAGGGATACTGGGGAACCAATGACCTCTCACTTCCTTCTGTTTTCCAGGTTTGCTTCAGTGTCCCCCTATCCCATTGGGCAAAAAGATCTACATGACAATGTAAAATGGAAATTAGTTATTTAGAAGTCACCCTCACCTAATGCCACCCTAAACTCTATGTTAATATTTATATTCTCCTCCCCTCCCCATATACTTTACCCATGATTACAACCCAGCATTTCCCTCTCAAAGTATATATGGATATAAAGAAGCAACTCTGAAACAGGTATCATTAATGTGACAATGCAAACATATGTAACCTATCATTCCCTAATATGATAGCATGAATCCATCTTCACATTGATGTATAAGATATATTGACCAGTTTTCCAGGAAATCATATCCAAAACAGCATTACTCATAATAAGCAGTCACTGTAGCATTTCCAAATTAACCTGATAAAAATAGAAAAACAAAACAAAACAAAACAAAAAACCTTAAAATCAGGACTATTTAGCCAGTGAAGTAAATCAATTCATTCAGATTAAGCCTCTTTTCCTAAAGAGTATGTATTCCTGAGTTTTGGTTTCATTTTGTGGTTTTAAAACAAGAGAAGACAAGCGTACTTTAAATGTGATATTTTTTTAGTTATACATGTTCTCTATATATTCTATACATTCCTTGGTCAATGATCAAAATTTGGGGTCATAATTTTGATAATTACCCTAAGAAGTTACTTTCCTCTTGTTTATGGAATCCTAAACCACTTGCTTTACAGTTTAACATCCATGGGTTGTTTTTTGTTTTTTTGAGACAGGGTATCACTCTGTCACCCTGGATAGAGCACAGTGGCCTCATCCTAGCTCACTGTAACCTCCAACTCCTGGGCTCAAGTGATCCTCCTGCCTCAGCCTCCCCCATAGCTAGGACTATAGGCACACATCACTAGCCACCACACATGGCTAATTTTTCTATTTTTTTTGCAGAGACAGGGTCTTGCTCTTGTTCAGGTTGGTCTGGAACTCCTGAGCTCAGGTGATCCACCTCGGCCTCCCAGAGTGATGGGATTGCAGGCGTGAGCCACCTGCACCCGACCAACATTTATGTTTTATAATTCACACCCAACTTGCTTCCATTCCAGAAAACATTCAAGAGTACTTTAAGATGAAATATGAGAGAATTCCCTTTTTCCCCTGCCAATTTAGAAAGAAAAATTTATTTTAAAAAGCTTCGATATCCACAAAAAGCATGTGAAAAACAAACAAAAAACCTTCATGGCAGTTTCAAATGTTTTTTGTATTTAAAACACTGCAGAAATGGTTAATGCACATATTTACTAATATGGTAGGAAAAATGCTATTTGCAAAATTGAGACGTTTGAAATAAATATATTTGTACAGTTTCCATATTTAGCTGGGGTGTGTACATTAATGAAGGTAGAAAGAGATCATTTTTCTTTCATAAGCCAATATTTAAATCTTTTAGTTCTTAATCCACTTTTCAAAATGAATTCAGTATCCATATCCTAGATGAAAACCATTCTTCAGTGTCTCAAAATCCCATCTTGTAATTAGACTTTAAAGTTGAAACTAAGTAAAAAATATTTTCAGTATTTTTCTTGATATCTTTTGCCTCCCTAAAATTGCATTTTTAACTAGGAATATTAAACTGTTACTCTGAGTGCACATATTTGATCTTTTACTATCTGGAAGTTTCTCTAAGACTTTAAGCAAGGCAAGTAGACTCACTTCTGGGCTTTTAAGTCCTCAGACTTGAAACAGAGCTTTTCACCCTGAAATGAAAAATCAGAATCATACCCTGACCATCCTTGTCTTTAAAGGGCCAGTACAGCCACTAAACTAGGCAATGGTTCTCCCCGCTTAGGGAGGTGAAGCAGCAGGAGGAAGAACCCGAGATAGACGTGTGGGAGCTGCTGAAGAATGCCAACCCCAGCGAGTACGAGAAGATCGCCTTCCAGTATGGCATCACCGACTTGCGAGGCATGCTCAAGCGGCTCAAGCGCATGCGCAGAGTGGAGAAGAAGAGCGCAGGTGAGCGCGCCCCTGGGGAGTCAAAGGGCGGGGGGCGTGGCAGCGGGGGGGCGTGTCCCGTGCGCTGGAAAGCCTTGACCGTGAACCCCGTCCCACCGGGTTTGGGGTGGGGCTGGATCGGAGTGCAGGGCTTGCACGCCTCTGGGTTACCTTTGGCTTCAGGTGTGGTAGTTCACTGCCCCGCACATCGCTGGTTATGCGGGTAGCGAACAGCTTGTGAAGGTTTAAGGTAGCAGATCTCCCTCGCTCTCAAATTCTTGATTTTTAACTTAGGTAGAGTACATTCTCCGTCTCTGTCTTACCATCATACTCTTCCACCCATTTGATGGGGCGTGGGGAGTTCAGTGGGAGGAAGTGAAGTCCCCACGCCCAGTATGGTTATCAAACTGTTTTGTACAACAGCTGTGCTGCTCCCTGGATATCTGAACTGGGTCCAGTTTATTGTGGTTTTAAATTCCTTTGTAAAAGTGGAAAGAAAAAAGAGAAAGAAATACAATTGTAATTGATCATTAACTCCTCAAAGTTTCCTATACTGGGTCATTGTCAGTTATCGGTTTATGACACATTGGGGTAATATATCTATCCCCTTCTTGTTTTGTTAATGTTCAAATAGAATTTAAAGACTCTCACAACCTCTTTTACAAATATGCCCTTTATTTCTAAGCTTCCCTGTAAATTGATTGCGAAATGGCCTCAGAGAAAGACAGAAGGGTTTTGTGGTTTTGTTTACATAACTCAGCCATTTCCATTATCCCAGAACTCCTGGAGTTGTATTTCAGGAGGTATCGGGAACTGTATAGTCACAAACATGGGAATGCCAGGGTGCCAGCTGACGTCTGTTTTCCCCAGGCTGGCCTTTCTTATTCTTATCACTTAGTTCTGAATTCATGTTTTAAGGTATGTGATAGATAACTTTTTTTTAAGTTAGTTCTTATTTTATCTTGTTAAAATATGAGAAAATGAGCTTGTTTAAGCAATAGTCTAATCAGGTTGGGATGGTGGAAATACAAGCATGACAACATTTCACAAGCACTTCACACTTACATGTATTTTCCAAACTGTCTACATGAGAATTATTATCTTTAAAATCAGAAAAAAATATTAAATGAAAAGAAGAAGTTAACTACCTCTGTTTAGGACCTTTCAATAACAATATTTAAAAAAAAATTACTGTGTTCTATGTTATTTAAAATGTTTGGAAATCCTGAGTTCCTAACCATATATGCAAGGGGTGTTCTAAAAATGCCACTATTTGGGCAAGTTTCCACAGTACAGAAACTTTGATAAGTCTATTATTCCAATTATTCAAAGGCATTTAATTTGATCTTATGAATCTATTAAACTTTTTTATTTTATTTTATTTTTTTATTTTTTATTTTTTTTGAGACAGAGTCTCACTTTGTTGCCCGGGCTAGGGTGAGTGCCGTGGCGTCAGCCTAGCTCACAGCAACCTCAAACTCCTGGGCTTAAGCGATCCTACTGCCTCAGCCTCCCGAGTAGCTGGGACTACAGGCATGTGCCACCATGCCCGGCTAATTTTTTCTATATATATTTTAGTTGGCCAGATAATTTCTTTCTATTTTTAGTAGAGACTGGGTCTCGCTCTTGCTCAGGCTGGTCTCGAACTCCTGAGCTCAAACAATCCGCCCGCCTCAGCCTCCCAAGTGCTAGGATTACAGGCGTGAGCCACCGCGCCCGGCCTGAATCTACTAAACTTATCTTATAAATTCTATGATGTAAAAAAACTGTGACATAGAAGTACAGAAATAATATCAATGATCCTCATAGTAATCATGCTAGGAGAATAAACTTGTTCTTAAAGTTCAACTTAATTTGGACGGTTTATATTTGTACATTCCCTGAGGAATCAGGTCATTTTTAAAGCTTCTTCAATTATTCTTTTCTTACGTTTATTCCAAAAACATTTCAACTTTTAAATTTTTCTTTCAATTTTAATACCATTTTATTGTATATAAATTAACACAGAATTCTAAATAAAAAGGATAATTTGGAAGGTTTTTCTACTCTGGGAGTCATACTTTCATTTGTTTTGGGGTTCTCATACATTTATTGACTATTTTAAAATCATAGTGTATGTATGCACATATTAATGTATTTTTCTTCCTTTATTCTACCAGCTTTTGCAAAAATTCTTGATCCTGCATATCAGGTTGATAAAGGAGGCAGAGTAAGGTTTGTTGTGGAACTGGCAGATCCAAAGCTGGAGGTGAAATGGTATAAAAATGGGCAAGAAATTCGACCCAGTACAAAGTAAGTGGGCTTTGCAAATAATCAGTAATAACTATACAGTAAATAAATCAAACAGTAGTTTGACTTAATTATCTGAAAATAAAAGGACTTTTTAGTTAAATCTTTATAATACAAAATCATCTGGAGGGAGAGTAAAAATTTAAATCACATTTTATGTATTTTGGAATCATTAAAATTATAGTGCTATATAAATTAAACCTTGTTTTATATTTATATACAAACTATTTCAAGTGATTCCCAGTTATGGTTTTGTGTAGGTACAGGTTATATGTAATTATTTCAGAGCTTTGCTAAACTTTTCCTAATTTTTTAAAATAAAATTTTAAAATAATTCGAAATACATATTTGATATGCCAACTGGGAATCACACTTTATACTTAGATGACTTTTGTTTTCCCAAAATAGCATCTATATTCAATAATGGTTGAATACCTTCTATATTCAATTCAGGTACTGTTTTGAGCACTTATTCCTAATATTGCATCTGAATAGAACTATTTAATGTTGAGATCTGATGAAATACAGATCTAAGCCTGTGTTTTATATCTTGGCCCTCTCCCAAATAAAGGAGACAGGCTAAAGACAGACTAATCCCTGATGTCTGATAGTATCTCTAGTCTATTATGAAACTACTTTACAGAGATCCTCCTCAGCCTGAGAGATTTTCAACTCCAATATATTTTTTTTTAAGTTAACAGGAGCCACGTGAACATTTATAAAAGACTTTAATCCTGGAAAGCTGTCACTTCTGGAGTACAATTAGGTGGTTTCCAATTTCTTAATGTGGTCATGCCAAAAGAGTGACTTTGGGATGATGTTTATACCTGTTATAAAAACTCCTTGAAGATGGCCTGAATTTACCAAAAGCATAATTTTAATTGGTTATCTTTACTTAGAAAATGTTGTTTAATATTTTGTCCTTGAAGTCTTCAATTTGAAAATTCTCAAACCAGATTTTTTTCTAGTCTATTGTAATCCCCTAGTGTGTTCCTCCATAATCTAGGTCACCGATAATGAAATTTCATGGTCTCGGCTTCTAGTTTTCTGTTTGCAAATATTCAATTCTTTCTTAGTAGATGTGACAGTGATATGACTGTGATATTTAAGCTCATTTAAGAAAACATCACATTCTATAGAATTAGTGCACCTATTAGTGACTGAGGTCATATCATTGCTTAAATTATATAATCATTTATTCACCCCCAAAAATCTCTATCACTGGGCTAGGTAATGAATGAAATATATGTCAATGAATAAGATCAAGTCTCAGCTCATCTATAAAGTACATGAATTGGTTGTTTAAAGAATGTACAGAGTTAAAAAATCTCTCTGACATCCTCAACTGACTCTATTTTCAACAGTGGGTTAAAAAGTTTAAACAATAAGTATGTGAGTCCTGATTTATATTTGAAATAAAAACCTTATATAAAAGAAAATCATAGCAGAAATTAAATATTGTGCATAAATATGCATATGAACTATGTATTATAAAGATTAAAATTGGTTATTGTTTGATATTAAACTATATAAGATATGCTGCCTAAATGGCAGATCAAAATTATGTCCTTGACTTTCAAACATTACCAAATTATAAGCTAAATTTGCTGGCAATAAAGAAAAGAAAAAAATCAAGTTCACAGACTGTTTATCTTCCTCCTATTTAAAACAGATATATTTTTGAACACAAAGGTTGTGAAAGAATCATGTTTATCAATAACTGTGCGCTGACAGATGATTCGGAGTATTACGTGACAGCTGGAGATGAGAAATGTTCCACTGAGCTCTTTGTCAGAGGTAAAATGAAGTCCCTTGCTGCAGTCACCAGGAGCCCTGGGCTCCTTCTCCCAGGGGTAATGATCACAATGAAAGCACCGAGGTGAGCTCTTCAGCTCCAGAGCAGAGGTTTAGTACCTCCAGCAATGGTCTGGCTTGGGTGTTAGGTGGGCTCAGCGTTGAGGGTCCTCTACACTGGCAGGTATCATGTGTCCTGTCCAGTTTTCAGGTTTGTTGAAGACTAGAAAAGCCAACGGGAGAAAAAACTGCTGAATAAAAAGGTTTCATGATTTTGACTCAAGCCAAGTACTATTCTGCAAAATACTTATTCTAGTTATAGCTTCTGAAACCCAACAGACTTCACTGGATAATACTCGTTTCGCACACTCACTGATCACAAATAGATTTCTATTGAAACTAGCTTCATTAGTAAGTGATTGGCACCAAGCACATTAAAGACCATCATTTACTAAGACATTGTGAATGAAGCCACATCTCACTTATTTTCTTTATGAGAAATCTGAACTCTGAAATCTCTATCATCCATCTAGAACCAGAATTAAAGAATTTGAGTGTTATACATTCTCCCTCATCAGAAACATCTACCACTTGGTATCTTATTTACTAAAAGAAAGATATTTGATACGTATTTTTGTCTACTCTCCAGAACAGTAATTTATATGATTTGGGGAGTTCTGAGAAAATTGGGAGAATTTACACAGGGTTGTCAGCTATTTACTTTGCCAAGAACAGACATTTAAAAAAAAACTCAGCTACTGTCTACTATCACGTGAACCATAGATGATACTTTCTTAATGTTGGTTTTTCATCTGTGAACAAATCCGGGCTCATGGGGTAGGCTTTGGATATTTAATGACTCTTATTTCTCCTTTTTTCATATTAGAGCCTCCAATTATGGTGACCAAACAGCTGGAAGATACAAATGCTTACTGTGGGGAGAGAGTGGAATTAGAATGTGAGGTGTCTGAAGATGATGCCAATGTAAAATGGTAAATAGCCTTCCTGAGGTCTGTTCATTTTTTAGTAGACAAAAAATGTACCTTTACAGTTGAGAGAACAGGAAATACAAATGACTTTTAAGCATATGAAAAGAATCTCAACTTCATTTGTGTTAGTAGAGATGCTAACAGAAAGTATACTAAGATACTGGGTGTTTTCCACTTATGAGACTAAAAAAAGAGATCCAGAAATCCATGTGGGTAAGCATGTCGGGAAGTAGGCACTTACTAATAAATGGATGACTCAGGTTTCCCCAGGTCTGTTTGACTCTGGAGCCTCTAGCAGGCTCCTTCTCATTATGCCAAACTGGTAACTTACATGGAAAAACATATTTATATATTTTTCATTTAATCCCTAGTGACTTTGTTGTTACAGTATGTCGGAAAAAAATATATTAGATTAAGAATCACCAATTGCTTTTAAAAATAAAAGCTTTTTTTTTTTGGTCAGGTGGGGAGTGTTTTCTCAGGTTTCTTGTGAGTAACCTCAAAATTAAAACTAGAAGACTTAAAATCTTAAAATGAATTGTTATGTTGAAAAGTATAGTAAATTACATAGCAGGATTACAAATTATATCTACTACCGGTACAGAGTAGATTGTTCATTCTAATCCACAACCATAGTTATCTTTAAAATGCATTAAATGGCACTATTCTCACTAGCGTGCTTCGAGAGCCCAAATGTGGGTAATAGCCACTCTTAGGAGCTGCATCTGACTGGTTCTGAGTAGGAAGTGGATCATGTTGTTTTAACATCATTTCATAGACAATACTTGTTACACTATGAATCTATTGATGGACAGATTGATTGATTCATACATTCTTTAATTCAACAAATAGTTCTTTTGTATCTGGTATCTTTCAGAAACTCTGCAGAACACTGCAATATGGCAATAAACAAGATCAACAATGTCTTTTTCCTGAAAGATGTTTCATAAAACTTTTTTGTAATTCATTTTAACTCAGGTTTAAGAATGGTGAAGAGATCATCCCTGGTCCAAAATCAAGATACCGAATTAAACGTGAGGGCAAAAAACACATTTTGATCATAGAAGGAGCAACAAAAGCTGACACCGCAGAATATTCAGTGATGACAACAGGAGGACAGTCTTCTGCTAAGCTTAGTGTTGACTGTAAGTAAGACTTCTTCAGACGTCTTCTGAGTTGGCTTACTAATGAGGTTGTGTTTGTTAATCCAGTTTTAGGAAAGTTTCAATCTATTTGATTTCTACTTGTGGTAGTTTTAAGTACGTAAAATAGATTTCTTTCTAGCTGAGTGTCTATGTCAGATCAGCCTGGGTCTCTGAGAAAGGAATCAACTACTCTGTCTAATAGTAGAGCATCCATACTGGGGAGAAAGTATAAAAATCACCCGCTAGAAAAATTACCCAAATGGTTATAATCCCAAAACCATATAAATAGGTGGTAAATACTTAGGTAATTATATCAAATCCTGATAGTATTTGCTATCTATTCATTAAAGAAACACCCAATAATCTGCAATTACATTTGGTATAAAGAAGAAGTTATTCAAACCAAAGGGGCTCAATTGAGAAGATTGTTTAAGAGCTAATTTGTTAATAGGCTTCCAAGGCATTAGAGAATCAATGTACTTTCCCAAATGCCCTCAAGTAGTAGTCAGTTATCAATAGCAGAATTTCTCCCAGTTGGCTATGAAAATTAAAATAGCAAATATCTCAGGATGATTGGTAATACAAACAGCAGAAATCTTGCTTCTATCTTTCTTAGTCTGGTTGCTGTTCGTATAATATAATCATTGCATTATTCAGAAGCAATCTCAGTGCACTCCTTATGTTACAACTGTGGGCATTTTAGTTTAACATCAGAAAGTTTTTCAACCATAGGCAAATCCTTATCTGATATTTGTACCCATTTAAGGCAATTACAGTCAGTTCTGCTATGCTGCCACATATGCCTTTCTAAAAATTATTATGTTATGCAAAGTTATGCTATAAAAACCTGTGGTTTATAGAGGAAATGGGATCATTGGCACAACACTCAAGAACTTTGTCAGCGACACATTAAAAAA
>CM052440.1:15571412-15594125 GCA_028533085.1 Varecia variegata | reverse complement strand
GGCTAGTTGTACCCGCAGATGTGAATGGGTGTGGCTTACATCACACGAGTGAACTGAGGTAGCTGATGGATGTTCAAGGGATGCACCTGTGCATTTTGTGTGTTCCCAGCTGGCTCAGTTCCCTGGGGTGCAGTTTTCTGCATTCACCTAGTTTTTCTAAGGAATGAAATCATGCATAATCAAATGTGAAATTGTCCTCTAATAAATCAATTGCATTGGTACAAATTCTTATTTTCAAAACAAGCATTATAGTAGAACCGAGTGTACCATTGTGAAATGCCCCCATGTTGGCCAGTCTAGAGTTTGGGTTTGGCACTTGTGACGGTCTATCATTTTCATAGTGAAACCTCTGAAGATTTTGACCCCTCTGACTGATCAGACTGTAAATATTGGAAAAGAAATCTGCTTGAAGTGTGAAATCTCTGAACATATACCAGGAAAATGGACTAAAAATGGTCTGCCTGTTCAGGAGAGTGACCGTCTAAAGATTGTTCACAAGGGAAGGTAAGCAAGCCCGGTGACTCACAAGTGAGGGTTGGTCTCCCTCTCCACTTTCTCCACTGTCTTAATTATATGTTTGGTGAGGATATTTGGAGAGTAGCCATAGGGAGATGATCTATTTTTGGGTCTTTGTTTCTAACCAGCAAGAATGTAGGATTTCTGTTGTCCAGCATGTCCTACTCGAGATCCTGTATCTGCACATCACACCATGGTGCTCTGTCTACTCAAAACCCATTGACTGTTTTTTTCCTCCTAAACATGAAATTAGAGGAATGATACTGAATTCTAGTTGAGGACCTGGTCAAATAGATTAATTATCTCTAACCAAGAAGTGTCATATGACGAATCTTTTTTTGGGTAGGGGGCATAATATCCTAGACAAAGATCTAAGGCAAGGGTTTATCCTTGGATTTGTGGACTCCTAGGACATCAGGAATGGACTTCAGGAGCTCCATAAATCCTCTGAAATTGTGAGAAAATTCCATGTGTATATACTTTCTACAAAGAGAGGATCCATAGTGTCTACCAGATATTCGCTGGTTCATAACCCCAATAAAGTTAAAAGACTATTGCTCTTACAGTTTGGCATATAAAGCCAAAATTAAGATTATTCTTGGTAATCTCTTGAATCTTAAAGTATAGTATTATTGATATATGCTATTTTAGCCTTTTTAAAGTTATAACATAAAAAAAGGAATAACAGACTCTTGCATACATAATAAGCAGATTATATTTGTAGAGATAATTTCATATAGTCCAAAATTGAGATTTAATTTGGATCAATAAATAAGATAATTAAGACTTCATATCTTTCCTTTCCCTGTCCCTCCTGTGCCACACAAGATAGTCAGATAAAATCCAGGTGTCTCTTCAGTTTGGGTCATATTTAATCTAAATCTTTGCAGAGTCTTAGAGATATATTTTTCTTGTTTCCTTAGAATCCACAAGTTAGTGATAGCCAGTGCTCTCCTTGAAGATGAAGGTGATTATGTATTTGCACCAGATGCCTACTCTATTACTTTGCCTGCCAAAGTTCATGTTGTTGGTGAGTAGATAAAATAAGTCATTGCATAGTTGTGTTCTTATTTGTTTTTGCTTACCATGGAATTATAATGTATTCAAAACTCTGATATTTAAAGAAAAAATACCTCAATTGGTATTAATTTCTAATTATAAATAGTTTACTCTTAGGTCTTACAATGAAATGGTTTTTGTAAGGTGCCACACACCAACTGCCTCAACCCCTCTTCTATTCTTTTTGACCAGACAAAATATTGGTTACTACCAACATACTAGCTAAGCACTAGCCCCAGTATTCACACAGAAATGACTGTCTAATAAATAACGAAGGCCACGCTTAATATTCCAGATCCTCCTAAGATCATCCTGGATGGTCTTGATGCTGACAATACAGTGACAGTGATTGCAGGAAACAAGCTTCGGCTTGAGATCCCCATCTCTGGAGAACCACCTCCTAAAGCCATTTGGAGCCGAGCGGATAAGGTTTGTCCTACACACACACACACACACACACACACACACACACACACTGCCCTCCCTATTCAGATGAAGGCAGAAGGCAAATAAATATACAGGAGTGCAGCACCAATGTAGTTCCTTTGAGAAAGAAAAGATAACTGATTTTCAGGCAAATCTGATAATCATTTGTTTACTTTTTATATTAATATTTCTGATATTAATCATCCAAGCATATTTTTATGTACAGTGAACAGGGTCTCATCTTTTATTCTAATGGGTGTCAGGGGTGGGATGGAAGAGAAGTAGACAATGGATTATTAAATAAATAAATGAACAGAATCACTGTGGATTGTAAGAAGTGCTATGAAGATCATAAAAGAGAATGATATGATAGCAAGTGGCTGCACTGTCCATGGCAGCCTCGGTGAAGGACAACGAGGAACCCATTATGCGAAGATCAAAAAGAAGAGATTTCCAGGTGGAGGCAATACAAGTGCAAAGGCCAGGGGGAGAGAATGAGCCTGGCCTGTTGGAGGAACAGAAGGAAAGCCAGCGTGGCTGGGGCTGAGTGAGTGAGGAGGAAAAAAATAAATTAAGAGTAGTGCCAGCTCAAGAGTGACCCTGTGGCTTCCTATAAAAAAAGTTTTACATTTAAAAATCAGATGTGAGACTCTTGTTTTTGACCAGAATTGAGTAAAAGGAATCAGATTTGTGGCTCACGCCTGTAATCCTAACACTCTGGAAGGCCGAGGCGGGAGGATCGCTCAAGGTCAGGAGTTCCAGACCAGCCTAAGCAAGAGTGAGACACCTCCCCCCCCCGTCTCTACTAAAAATAGAAAGAAATTAGCTGGACAACTAAAAATATATATAAAGTTAGCCGAGCATGGAGGCGCATGCCTGTAGTCCCAGCTACTCAGGAGGCTGAGGCAGAAGGATTGCTTGAGCTCAGGAGTTTGAGGTTGCTGTGAGCTAGGCTGACACCACAGCACTCTAGCCCAGGCAACAGAGTGAGACTCTGTCTCAAAAAAAAAAAAAAAAAAAAAGGAATCAGATTTACCCACTCACCTGAAATAACCCCCCCAAATCAACAAAGTATATGAACAGTTGCTTTCAAGACATTGGACATCAGACAATGAAAGACAGTGACTCTGAAATATGGTAAACAAATGAGGTAAGCCCTACAATTGCCCCCACTGGCTAGGCTAACTAGGAAAAAGAGAGAAAAGACCATTTATCAGAAATGAAAGAGGGGATATTACTTCAGATCCCTTAGACATTAAGAGGATAGTAAAGGAATATTATGAACAACTCTGTGCCCACAAATTTTATAACCTAGTTGAAATGGACAAACCCCTTGAAAAATACAATCTGCCAAAACTCACATCAGAAGAAATAGGCAATCTGAATAGGACTATATCCATTGAAGAAATTGAATCAATAATCAATAACCTTCCAAAACAGAAAGCACCAGACCCAGATGGGTTCATTGGTGAATTCTACAAAACATTTAAGGAAGAAATTATGCCAATTCTCTACAATCTCTTTCAGAAAGAGAGAAGCAGAGGGAATACTTCCTAACTCATTCTATGAGGTCAGTATTACCCTAATACCAAAACCAGAAAAGAAAACTTCAAACCAATATCTCTCAAAAACACAGATGCAAAAATCCTCAACAAAATATTAGTAAATCAAATCTAACAATGTATAAACAGAATTGTACACCAAGACCAAGTGGGACTTTTTCCAGGCAAGGCTGGTTCATAGTTAATGTAATCTACCACATCTACAGGCTAAAGGAGAATAATTGCATGATCATATCAATAGATGCAGACAAAAATCCAACACCCATTCATAATGAAAACTTTTGGTGAACTAGGAACGGAGGAGAATTTCTTCAGTTGGCTAAAAAAAAAAAATCTACAGAAACTCTACAGCCAACATCATACTTAATGGTGGGAAACTTGAAGCTTTCCCAGTAAGATCAGCAATAAGGCAAGATTTTACCACTCATTGTACTGGATAGTACAATGTTAAAGTCTTAGCTGATGCAATAAGACAAAAAAAAAAAAAAAGAAATAAAAAGTATACAGATTGGGAAGGAAGAAATAAAGCTATCTTTATTCACAGATGACATGATTGTCTATGTAAAGAATCAATCTGAAAGGATCAATACAAAAACTCCTGAAACTAAAACAATTATAGCAAGGTTCCAGGATACAAGGTTACCATACAAAAGTCAATTGTTCTCCTATATACCAGCACTGAACAAGTGGAATTTAAAATTAAAGACACATTACTACTTAAATTCACACCCCAGAAAAATGAAATTCTTAGGTATAAGTCTAACAAAACATGTACAAAATCTATATGAGGAAAACTAAAAACCTCAGGTGAAAGACATGAAAGAACTAAATAAATGGAGAGATAGTTCATGTTCCTTGATGGGAAGACTCCAATGTTGTCAAGATGTCAGTTCTTCCCAACTTAATCTATAGATTCCATGCAATTCCAATCAAAATCAAAGCATGTGATTTTATGGATATGAATAAACTGATTCTAAAGTTTGTATGGAGAGGCAAAACACCCAGAATAGCCAACTCAATAGCGAAGGATGAGAACAAAGTCAGAGGATAGTAAGGTAGTTGGATACTACCCAACTTCAAAACTTACCATAAAGCTACTGGAATTAAGACAGTGTAGTGTTGGCAAAAGAATAGGCAACTAGATCAATGGAACAGAATAGAGAGCCCAGAATAGACCCACATAAATATATTTAACTGATCTTTGACAAAGGAGCAAAGGCAATACAATGGAGCAAAGATAGTCTTTTCAACAAATGGTGCAGGAACAATTGGACATCATGCAGTAAATGAATGCATATGCAGACCTTACACCCTTCACAAAAATTAACTCAAAATGGATCATAGATCTAAATGTGAAATGGAAAACTATAAAACTCCTGAAAGATAACATAGGAGAAAACCTAGATGACCTTGGGGTATGGTGATGACCCTTTAGATGCACACCAAAGCCAAAATTAATGAAAAAAACAATTGATAAGCCAGACTTCATTAAAATTAAAAACATCTGCCCTGCAAAAGACAATGTCCAGAGAATGAGAAGACAAGCAATAGACTGGGAGAAAATAGTTACAAAGTCACATCTGATAAAGGACTGCTGTACAAAATATGCAAAGAACTCTTAAAAATCAGTAATAAGAAAATGAACAACCTGATTTAAAAATGGGCAAAAAGGGCCAGATGAGGTGGCTCACACCTGTAATCCCAGAACTTTAGGAGGCTGAAACAGGAAGATCATGCAAGGCCAGGAGTTTAAGACCAGCTTGAGCAGCATAGTGAGATTCTATCTCTACAAAAAAAAAAAAAAATAGCCAGGTATGGTATTGTGCACCTGTAGTCCCAGCTATGCAGGAGGCTGAGGTAGGAGGATCACTTGAGCCCAGGAGTTTGAGGCTGCAATGAGCTATGATGCTGCCACTGCATTGTAGCCTGGGCAACAGAGTAAGACCCCGTCTAAAAAAAAGAAAGAAAGAAAGAAAAAATGGGCAAAAGGCTTGGAAAAAACACCTCACCAAAGAAGGTATATAATGGCAAGTAAGCATAAGAAAATACATTCAACATCATATGTCATCGCGATATTGCAAATTAAAACAACAATGAGATTCCACTATTCACCTATAAGAATGGCCAAAATTCCGAACACTGACAACACTAAATGCTTGCAAGGATGTGGAGCAACAGGAACTCTCATTGATTGCTGATGGGAATGCAAAATGGTATAGCCACTTTGGAACACAGTTTGAGAGTTTCTTACAAAACTAAACATACTCTTACCATACAATTCAGCAATTGTGCTCCTTGGTATTTACTCAAATGAGTTGAAAACTTATGTCCACACAAAAACCTGTGCACAAGTGTTTACAGCAGCTTTATCCATAATTGCCAAAACTTAGAAGCAACCAAGATGTCCTTTAGTAGTTGAATAGATGAATAAACTGTAGTACATCTAGATAATGGAATATTATTCAGTGCTAAAAAGAAACGAGTTATTAAGCCAAAAAAGACATGAAGGAGCCTTAAATGTATATTACTAAGTGGAAGCCAATCTGAAAAGGAGACATACTGTATGATTCCAGCTATATGACATTCTGGAAAAAGCAAAACCATGGAGATAGTAAAAAGATCAATGGTTGCCAGAGGTTAGGGGAGAGAGAGGAATGGATAGGTGAAATGCAGAGGATGTTGGGGCCAGTGAAACTACTCTGTATGATCCTCTAATGGTGCATATGTATCCTTATAAATTTGCTAAAAATTGTAGAATGTGCAACACCAAAAGTGAATCCTAGTGTAAACTATGAACTTTGGGTGATAATGGTGTGCCAACTTAGGGTCATCAATTTTAACAAATGTGTCACCCTGGGACAGGATATTAATAGTGGGGAGGTTGTGCATGTGTCGGGGCATTTGATATACGGAAACTCTCTGTACTTTCCACTCAATTTGGCTGTGAACCTAAAACTGCTCTAAAAAAATAAAGTTTATTAATTAGAACAAAAAAAGTTGGGGAGTGTTTCCTCCTCTTCCATTTTCTGGGGTGCATGAAGAATATCATTGAAGAGCTTCAAGCAGTCAAATGTATGTCCCCAGAGACAGGCTAGAACTGGAGTCCCCAAAGTGAGGTACAGAAAAATATTTAAATAATAATGGACAAAAATTTTCCAAATTTGATAAAAATTATAAACTCACAGATACAATAAAGGTCAATAAGCCCAAGCACAAGAAGCATTGAGAAAACTGCATCAAGACTCATCATAATTAAATTACTCAAAACCAGTGGTTAAGAAAAAATATTAAAAGCAGAAAGAGAAAAGGGTCACATACAGAGGAACAAAGGCAAAGGTAACAGTAGATGTCTCTGAGAGCATGGCAAGTGAGGAAACAGCGGAACAACATCTTTAAAAGTCCTGAAAGAAAAAAAAAACCCTGTCAACCTAGAATTCTATACTCAGTAGAAATAATTTTAAGAATAAAGGCACAGTAAAATTATTTTAAGATATAAAAGAATTGAAAGAATTCATCACCAGCAGACTTGTACTACAAGAAATATTAAAGGGAGTCTTTAAAGTCAGGAGGAAAATGATACCAGTTGGAAATATTTTCACAAAGGAACAAAGAGCACCAGAAATGGTAACTACATGGATAAACATATAAGAGTTGTTTCTTATTATTTAAGTCTCTTAAAAAGAAAATTGACTGTTTAAATAAAAATTGTGATAATGCATTGTAAGGTTATAAGTAAAAATAAAATTTGTGACAACAAAAATACAAGGTCAGGAGGGGAGAAATAGAAGTAAGGATTGGGAAGGGTAAAATGGAACTGTGCTATTGTAAGTTTCTTCTATAGATGCTCCTTGAATTACGATGGGGCTATGCCAAATAAACCCATCACAAGTTGAAAATATCATAAGTCAAAAAGCATTTAATGTGTCTAACCTCCTGAACATCGTAGCTTAGCCTAGCTTACCTAAACGTGCTCAGAACACTCACATTAGCCTACAGTTGGGTGGAATCATCTGGCAACATAGTACATAGTAAAGGATCGGTTGTTTACCTTCATGATCACGTGGCCAACTGGGAACTAAGGCTCTGAGAATATCATACTGCATATTACTAGCCTTGGAAAAAATCAAAATCCAAAGTGTGGTTTCTATTGAACGTGTATTCCTTTTGCACCTTTGTAAAACTGAAAAATCGTATGTGGAACCATTGTAAGTCCAGGACTGTCTGTAACATACATGAAGTATTATAATATCACTTGGAGGTAAATTGTGAAAAGTTAAAGATGTATACTATAAACCCTAAAGAAGCTGCTAAAATAATAAAAAGTTATAGCTAAGAAACCAACAAAGGAAATAAAATGGAATCATAAGAATATTTAACTAATCCAAAAGAAGGCAGAAGATGAGGCACAAAGAATAGATGGGGCAAGTTGAAAACAAATAGCTAGATGATAGAATAGCAAGAAGAAATAGATAAATTAGAGATTTCAGTACTCTTTTCTCAATAGTTGATAGAAGAAAAAGACAGAAAATCAATAAGGATATAGAAGACTTGAACAATACTACCTATCATCTTGAAAGTGATGGGCATTTCTAGGACACTCCACTGCACAAAGCAGAATGGGCATTATTTTAAAGTGCATATGCAACATTTACTGAGATAGACCATATTATGGGCCATAAACAGTCCTCAATAAATATAAAAGGATTCAGGTCATGTAAAATATGTTTTCTGACCACAATGGAATTAACTAGAAATCAGTAATAGATATTTGGAAAATTCCCAAGTAGTGGCCAGGCGTGGTGGTTCACGCCTGTAATCCTAGCACTCTGAGAGGCCAAGGTGGGCGGATCATTTGAGCTCAGGAGTTCAAGACCAGCCTGAGCAAGAGTGAGACCCCGTCTCTACTAAAAAAATAGAAAGAAATTAGCTAGACAACTAAAAATATATATAGAAAAAATTAGCCGGGCATGGTGGCGCATGCCTGTAGTCCCAGCTACTCGGGAGGCTGAAGCAGAAGGATTGCTTGAGCCCAGGAGTTTGAGGTTGCTGTGAGCTAGGCTGACGCCACGGCACTCTAGCCCAGGTAACAGAGCGAGACTCTGTCTCAAAAAAAAAAAAAATTCCCAAGTATTTGGAACCTAAATAACACATTTCTAAGTAACTCATGGATCAAAGACATCACAAGGTAAATTAGAAAATAGTTATGCACACATGATATATCAGATGCATGGAATGCTGCTAAATCAGTACCAAATTGCCCTGTAGCTATTAAAGAAATGGAATTTGTAGTTAAAAATCTTTCACAAAGAAAACTCCAGGTCTAGATGGCTTTACTAGAGAGTTCTAACAAACATTTAAGAAGAAATAATACCAATTCTTCATAAAGTCTTCTAGAAAATTGAAAAAGAGGAAATAAGGAATATTTCCCAACTCATTCTTTAAGGTCAGTATTACCCTTATAGTAAAACCAGAGAAAGACATTACACGAAGAGAAAACTATAAACCAGTATCACTCATGAACATAGATGAAAAAATCTAAACAAAATTTAGCAAATCAAATCCAACAATGTATGAAAAGAATAATATATTGTGACAAAGTGGGGTTTATCCCAGGAACCGAAAAGTTACTTCAAAATTTAAAAGTCAATTAATATAACTCATGATATTAACAAGTAGAAAAATACAGCCCTCTCAATAGACACAGCAAAAATTTTGACAAAATCCAACTTCCATTCCTAATGCAAATCTCTTGGCAAACTAGGAAGTAAAAGGAACTTCCTCCACATGATAAAAGACATCCATGAAAATCTTACTGCTATCATCATACTTAATAGTGAAAGACTAAATGCTTTCCCTCTAAGATCAGGAAGAAGAGAAAGAAGATGTCCACTCTCACCATTTGTATTCAACATTGTACTTGATCTTCTAGCCAGGGCAGCCTGGGAAGAAAAAGAATAAAATACATCATATTAGAAAGGAAGAAGTAAAACTGTCTTTATTTGCAGATGACATGATTATTAACATAGAAAATCCAGTGCAATCAACAAAGGAAAAATCTACTAGAACAAATGTTCATAGTAACTTTATTTATAATATCCAAAAGCTGAAAACAACCCAAATGTTCATCAATAGGTGAATGAATAACAAATTGGAGTATATTCATACAATGCATGACTACTCAGCAATAAAAAGAAATTAATTACTGGTATATGCAAGAACATGGGTGAAGCTCAAAATAATTATGCTAAGTGAAAGTAGACTAAAAAAGTTTTTTTTTTTTTTTTTTTTTTTTTGAGACAGGGTCTCACTCTGGTCACCCAGGCTGGAGTGCCGTGGCCCAATCATAGCTCACTGTAACCTTGAGCTCCTGAGCTCAGGCAACCCTCCTGCCCCAGCCTCCTAAGGAACTGGGGCTACAGATGTGTGCAACCATGCCTGGCTAATTTTTTATTTTATTTTATTTTTTTAGAGATGGGGTCTCACTATGTTGCCCAGGCTAGTCTCAAACTCCTGGCCTCAAGTGATCCTCCAGCCTCGGCCTCCCCAAGTGCTGGGATTACAGGTGTGAGCCACCACACATAGCTTAAAAAAGTATTTTTTAAAAGTCATTTTTTAAAAAACACTGTAAAAATTGACAATACCAAATTCTGACAAAGATGGAACAGCTAAGCTCTTGTATATCACTTGTGGGAATGTAAAATGGCACAACCACTTTGGAAAATAGTTTGGTAGTTTTTTATAACGTTAAACATGCTCTTCCTATACAACTCTATGATGCCATTTCTAGTTATCCACCCAAGAGAAATGAAGACATATGTCTGCACTAAAGCCTGTACATGAGCATTTATGGATGTTCTGTTCATAATTGTCAAAACCTGGAAACAACCCAAAAGTCCAATTGTGCAAACATACGGTTGGTACATACATGAACCAACTGCACATGAAATATACAATGGAATACTACTCAGCAATAAAAAAGAATGTACTAGTAATACATACAGCAACATGGATGAATCCAAAAAACATCATGCTAAGTAAAAAATGCCAGATTCAAAAGACCACATACTGTTTGATTCCAGTTATATGGCATTTTCAAAAAAATGAAAACTAGGGATGAATATTAGACCAGTGGTTGCCAGGGACCAGGATGTGGGGTGTGGGTTAATTGCCAAAGAGCTTGGGGACACTCTTGAAGGTGATAGAAATGGTCTACATCTTGATTGTGGTGGTAATTACACAATTGAATAAATTTGTCAAAATTCATAGAACTATATAGCTAAAATGTGTACATTTTACTCCATGTAAATTATAGCACAACAAGCAAACCAACAAAAAATATAAGAAACTGAAGTGGATAGTGTAACACCACCCTAAACAAGTATTTTTCTTTTCACATTAAAAACAAAGCAGAACATCTTTTATACATCAGAATTTTGACTAATATGAAGAAATTTTGCTCTATTATAAAGTAGAAGAATTAAGAAAATTATTTCAGGTATTCTTACTGTTGTCACAATCTTACATTATTGAAGACTTATGAGTCCTAATGCAGACACAAAAGAGTACAGTTAACTTAGTAGCTAGTGGCAAATAACCTAGTTTCTAAATTACCTTGACCTTCTCTGTTTTTCTTCTTTCTATGTTGGCTACTCATTGTCTTATAGAAGATATGAACTGGGAATCAGAAAAATGTAATACTGCTTTAAATTTCAGGTTTAAGAAAGAAGTAAAAAAATAGAAGAAGAAGAAGAAAGTAAAATAGAGAAAATACAATAGGGGGCTCAACCTCACTCTGTCTTTACTTTGGGGATTAGATGTTTATTCTTCCATGTTTTTGCTGGAAGGGAAAAATCAATATTCAATAACTTGAGTGGAAGATTAGTCTTGCAGCCTTTTCAATGCCTTTTCAGTATTTTCAAATTTTCAAGACATCTAAGGAAATGGACAAATCACTGATTAGTTCCTGATGAATTTGAGTGTTTCTAATTTCATATACAAGGAGACTCCTCTCCTAGAATGACACTTCTGCACTTGTATTTTTAGTCCTACAGCTTTCCCTTGGGAGAGTCGGTGGTTAGGGCTTTGGGGTCAAATCCTAGTTTTGCTACTTCTTAGCTGTGTGGCCTTGAACAAGTTAAGTCTCAGTTTCCTCGTGTGTAAAATGGTGTGATAATACCTTTGTCATTAGAGATGGGGGAGGATTAAACTGAGACAGTGTGTATTAGGCATTAACACCACGTCTATCTCAAGTTACAAGGCACTCTGAAGAAGCCCTTGTTGTTGTGTAGGTCATGCTACATTTTGTTTTTCGGCTTCTTAGGCTATTGCAGAGGGCGGTGGCCGGATAAGGGCAGAATCTTACCCTGATAGCAGCACTCTGGTCATTGATGTAGCTGAAAGAGATGACTCTGGTGTTTACCACATAAATCTGAAAAATGAAGCTGGAGAAGCACATGCAAGCATCAAGATTAAAGTGGTGGGTAAGTCCTCTAGGTAAACACACTTCCGGAATCAAGCCGACCTGTCTAGACTCAGAGCAGACTTTGCCAGCTCTTGGTTGTCTCAGCTTCTCTGTGCTACCAACAAAAGAAACACACAGTACAGCTACGTTTTATAAATCACTTTCTCTCTTTTTCTACCTATGCCACTACTTTTCTTTTCTTTTCTTTCCTTCTCTTTTTTCCCCTTTCCTTTCCTTTTTTCTCTTTCCTTCTTCTTTTTTCCTGTCTAGAGGACTTCCCATTGGAGGAATGAGTAGCTAAGATCAGCCATTTGGGCTCCAAAGTCATATTCCCTTTTGGTGCCCTGTAAAACATCACTGAAACGCAATTGCTAACTAATTTCCCACATTTTAATCTTTATAGAGGAGTAAGATCTGCCTTGATCCTTAGACAATTTTCTAAGCACATTTTTCCTAAGCCTGAAATAGAATAGAAACGAGTGTATCAGATTATTAGTGTTCCAAGGTCTCATGATCTCCTCTTCTCACTTTAGTTTTCCCTTAAATGACATATTTCAAGTTGACCAAAAACAAAGGTCACTTTATCAGGCATTGAACCATATATTTACAAGACATAGTGACTTGCCATTTCTGAGTTGGATTTCTCCCAGTCCACATCTTGAATCTTCCAACTGATGTGAAATTTACAATAATTAGTCCTTGATCCAGTTCTGCTAGGAGTTCCCTTTGTAGTTAACAACCACCACCACCACCACAACCATATCTGGCATTTAGGCAATAATTTCTTAGTTATCATTTTCTGGGTAAAGAACAAGAGTCTTAGGTTCAATGGAGAGTTTATTCTGTAACGTTGTAACACAAGTTTAAGGGATTTGGAGCTGTCATTATTTTTATTTTTATTGGGCTCACCTTCCCTTATCCCATATTGAGCATGACTTTTTGCCCAAATTAGTTGCTAAGTGCATTCCAGTGAACAGGGAAAAGTACTTAGAAATCACAGTTTCTATGTTGTTTATCACCAAAAGCCATATTTTTATTAACACTTTTCTTTGAACTCTCTCTTATTTTATTTCATCCTATTTTTTTGTCTGCTACAGACATCCCAGATCCTCCAGTGGCACCAAAAGTGACAGAGGTGGGAGATGACTGGTGCATCATGAACTGGGAGCCTCCTGTCTACGATGGAGGGTCTCCAATCTTAGGTAACTACATGTTGGTCCGCCTGTGTACCTGCCAGTCAGAGTACACTTAAAAATACTGCATTTAGGAGAAAACCTATACTGTGACTTTAAATATCCATTCAAACTGAAATATGTATATTTTGGTATGCTCTGTGCTTACTTGAGTCATGAATAGCTCTTATTAATATCACCCGATTACCTGTTCTCTCTTTCTGCTTGACATTTACACTCAATATCTAATTTTAAAATACTTATAAGCCTAACTTCCACTGCTCTAGTCAGTGAATGTCTAGTACCATAGGCTAGACATTTAACTCTAAAAGACATTTAAACTTTTAACTTTTAACTCTAAAAGAAATTTCTTTTAGAGTTAAACGCTTAGAAGAATTTGCTTCTGTGATAGCACAATTTTAACTTTTTTTTAGTCTTGTTATTTTGTTTTTGTCTATATTTTATGATGTTAGTACTTGTATTGCCTTATTCTTTGTAATCTTTCTCAAACTGGTGGAATAAGGTGGATTAAAAATACATACATGTATGACCATTTCACTCAGAGTACGGAGGAAATACCAGGTTTTAAGGATTTCTAATATCTGACAAAGTTTAATTTTGGAGACCAAAGAAAACCCTCAGTTTTTATTTTGTGTACTTGCAGGTTACTTTATTGAAAGGAAAAAGAAACAAAGCTCCAGGTGGATGAGGCTGAATTTTGAACTCTGCAAGGAAACAACTTTTGAGCCCAAGAAGATGATTGAAGGTGTGGCCTACGAGGTCCGCATCTTTGCGGTCAATGCTGTGGGCGTCTCCAAGCCCAGTATGCCCTCCAAGCCTTTTGTTCCTTTGGGTGAGTCAAGAGAGATGTTCTTTGTCATTGCCCCAGATTATGACTGCTTTCTTCTGACCTCTAACTGGAACAGGCCTGGAGCCTTCTTAGAGCGGTTGATGAGCAGGAGGTTGGAAGTAGTTGGGGCAATTTTCTGTCTAAGAAATTAAAAAGCAACTTTGGTCGAGTTGAATATCTTTGAAATATAGGACCTTGAATTCATTACCAGAATTCCGGTGACAGCTGTGGGTGGCTCCAGTTGCCACTCCCCACTGAAAACATGTAGCTGAGTACATTAACACATGAGTGCTCTCAATTTGTCCTTCTCAAGGTATAACCCAGTCTCTTGGTGTAAACATTATAACTAAAACAAATTGAGATCAGTTCAATAAACCACACTTGGAAACCAGTCTCTTTGCTTTATAAGCGCATCTTAAATGTTATGTATTGAACCAAAAAAAGTCAGTGCAGTGAAGGCAAAGAAACAGAAGATGAGATGTCTCCACTATTTTATGGTAGGGAGGTATTTTTTCAATAGAAAGATTTAGTGCAAGGGTTTGCACTTGAAAGTTAGAGAGTTATAGGAAATTTACTCTACATCATTAGATTCTGAACTTTGACTTCTTCAACTTCCTTGGGTCTCCCAGCCTCCCACACTAACCTCCCAAATTGGAGGAAATGCCTGGTAGCATTTCCAAAATTCTCATGTTTACCAGATCTTTGCCTTGCACACAACCATGCTCATGAGTCTCAATTGCATTATATTAAGATGTGGGGCTTCTGTGTCTATTTTTATTTGTATCCTAGTTCATTTTGTCATAGTTCCTGTGCCATAACTCTATAGTTAATAGTTTCTTCTTTTTCTGTCTTTTTTATCTTTAAGCTGTAACCAGCCCTCCTACTCTTCTGACTGTTGACTCTGTCACTGACACAACTGTCACCATGAAGTGGCGGCCCCCAGACCAGATTGGTGCAGCAGGTTTAGATGGCTATGTGCTAGAGTATTGCTTTGAAGGAAGTAAGTACAACTGGTAGATAAAATGAATACTGTCATCAATAGGTGAGATATGCCCCCCTTTCTTTTGTCTCTCTTTCTTGGGAACTCATCTCCTTCCTACTGAAAACAAGATCAAGCCAAATATCATCCTTCTGAGATATGTAAAAATGTAGCCCTTCTTTAGTACTTGATGCTAATAAATTGACATCTCAAAAATATCCTGGCTAAGCTGCCAGATTGTGCAACATGGTGGAACTAAGACATAGGAAGAAGGGTCTGTGAAAAAACTTCAGGGACTACCACTTCTTGAACTGGGGGAATTGAATTGTACCGCTGCAAAATAAAAGTCTAGACAGGATGAAGCCAATTGGAAATTCTAAAACCTATACTGAGCAGAACTTAGCTATCAAAAGAACTGCCTGTTATGGGTATAATGAGAGACTACATATTTGGCTATCTGGTGATCATCTCCTGCCTTCTTAAAGGAAAAGAAAAATGAAGAAGAAGAATTAAAAACAGCTCTTAGGTTTAAAGGAAGCAGCATTAAATCCCAGAAGGTATAAGAAATAGATTCAACATGTAGCAGTCACTTATCTCAGGGCTTGGATATATAAAAATTTAATCACTTAAATTTAGAAGGGGAAGACGAGCAAGGCCCAAAAAACAAAAAATCACTGATAGAAATAATAGAAGAAAAAATGACATGAGAAAATATGGGCTGGAGTGTACCTAAAAACCAAAAAAAAAAAAAAAAAAAAGTGAAATTCACCAAAAGCCAGCTGTGTTTCTTAGTTTCCTATTTGCCATGACTAGAAGGGGATGACATTTGAAGATGGCTGAATAAAACTGTCCCTGCTCTGGACTAGAGGACGGTAGGCAAACAATCCAGCAGGGAAGCTTGTTCATATTCCACAAACAGTAGCCCAAGACTTAACCTCCAAGAAAACTCTTTGGACCCCAAACTTTAGCATGGATCCTCCAAGTGAAGGAAGGAAGGAGGTAACAGAGCACATTTGGGAAATCAGGAACACAAATGTGCCTCCCCCGGAGAAAAACCACTATGGAGAAGTGAAGAGAAAACTACTAAAAAAAACCACTATGGAGAAGTGAAGAGAAAACTACTAAAAAAGAAATCCCAGACCCTTGGAGTGGAGCAGCCATGGAAATGATGGTCGCTGGTCTGGAGGGAAGAAGAGAAGAGGGGGCATCCTGGTGTCCTCAATTCCTTTGACCAACACTCCATTCACCAAAGACTATGTTTGATTTTTCTGGGGTTTAATAAGCCACCAGTGGAAACATTATAAGAAAGGTCCAAGGGTTAACCCAGCAAGGGAGGCGGGGTGGTGTCACTAACGCAACAAGTAAGTTCTTGAGCACTTCAGAATATACTTTATTCCTATTCTATTTTTCCCCCCAATTTAAAAAAAAAAATCATGAGCACTCCTCTTTGTTTTTGATATTGCCCAGCCAGCAGAATTTCCCAATCTTGTATGTGATGTGGCTGCTGAACACAAACCTTTTGTGTATGTATGAAACAGAGCAAATTCTTTACTCTTTTCTTTCTGATAGGTTTAAAAAGTAAGAAGATACAGCAAAATGATAGATGGCTGTCATTTTGATGTTACCCACCTTAGATAAAATACAATGGAGTGTATTTTACATAATTTTGCGTGTGGTCTGTGTAGATACATATGTATATCTGTGTATACATATGTATATGTACACAGTCATTTCTTATGTATATTTTGTCACATAACGTTTTGGAATTAGCTTTCTATGGAAGTTCTCTCATAACGTGTATATCTTTCTTCTTGCAGTCTTTTCTTATGTTCTTTATGTGGCTGCCTATTCTTCATTCTCTTTTAATGGCTGTTGTCCTCTAGACTAATTTTCTGTAGTGTTTAATGCTTTGAGACATGTCAGGTTTTATCCTGTAAGAGACTTCTTTCTTTTATAAGATCGTGTGTTGTTTTGGACTCTGCCTTTCTCTTGTTTTGGTTTTGGTTGTTTTTTTTTTTTTAATGCCTGCAATATTTTACTCTTCTTTGTTTTCTTCCTCCACTCTAGTTCTTTCTTTCCTTTCTTAAAAATTCTCCTCATGTTGTTAAATAACTCACATATTCCTTCCCCATTCCCAGGGACACCATTTTCTTTCTCTTTGTTTTCCTCCATTAAAGTGGTTGAAATGTGAAGAGATGGGCAGTTTTTGTTCCCCTCTGATCTTGTTTCGTCCTGTTTTCTCCTGAAACTTTCTCTTTTACTAGTTCTTCACTCTTTTGTACATGTTTTCTCCGTCTCCTATTTTTGTGTTCTCATCAATTTTCTCTTGACTATGCAAACACCAACATTATAGCTCCCAAACAGACCATTTGCTTAAAGATATATCTCTCTTTCAAAGTCACTAGTAATTTTTATCCTCCGCGTACCCTCCCAGCTGCCAGGATATTCTGGCTTCCTGCCACTTCTCTTGATACTCCTGGTAGGGTTGGAACAAGAGAGAGGCAAAGGTTCCAAGGGACCAGCAGTCCTGTCCCCACTCCCCTGCTCCTCTCCTGACACCAAGAAAGTCATGATCCCAAACCAGTGGGGAGTGCCCAAGACCAGCCTGTGAGCCACCCATGTGAAATGTAGGGACCCGGGAAGGCTCAGTTTGTTTTCCTGTCACAGAGTTCATTGTCATGGCAACCAGGGCTGCCTCTTGAGCTGCTGGGGCAGCCTCCATTTCCACTCAGAACTTGAGCCCTTTTATAGGATCTGTATCTTAAAAAAAAAATAAAAGAACAAGAACTTGAGCCCTGGTAAGAAAAGGCTGGCCTTACCACTGGTGCCCACACTCCCGGACTCCGATGAGGGAGTCCCACCCTGGAAGCACCGTGTCCCCTGGGGACCTGAGAGGATCCTCCCAGACTGCAGTGGCAGGGACAGGAACAAGGACAGACTGTTCCACTGTGCGCTGCTCCCCTGCGGATTCCAGGACCTCACACCTCCGTTTTCTTCAGGATCTTGCTTGTTCTTCTCTGTCTCTTCTTCTCACAGCTGGAGGTGTCCCAGCCTCCCTCCTCCTCCTCTTCTCTTCTCTTCTCTTTTCCCTGCTCTTCTCTGTGGCGGGTGCTTCAGGACCAGAACCACGGTCTGCGCCGTGCCTCTCCTGAGGAACCCCTCTAACACATTTGGTCTCTTCCCTCACTGCTCTGAAGACAAATTTCCTTGCACACTTTGCATACTTTACTAACAGAGAATGCCGACTGCTGATACGATATTCTTCTGGTGTGAAAGTGGGTGTCTTTAATTAATTTTAATGACGGATTCTCAAAGGTACATCAGCAAAACAGTCTGATGAAAATGGGGAGGCTGCGTATGACCTACCAGGTAAAGTACTCTGTGACGCTCTCAAACTTTCTCACTATAGGATAACGTTTCTGGGAATGTTCCATGCACACACACACACGCACACACACACACGCGCACACACACACACACGCACACACACACACACACATGCCCTAAGAGTTGGCACGGGGTAGGGTGGGGGTGGACAGTGACTTAATAACGTGGGATCCAAGCCTTCTTTTGTCCTGTGGGCATAACGTTCCTAACTTTTAGAAGCTGAAATATTTGGAAAACCCTGGATGCTGAGTTTAAGTTCTCTTGATGTTGTAGAAAAAGCTACCAAAAACTAAAAAATTAAATTAAAAAAAAAAAAAAAAACTAGATCTTTGAGGGGATAGAATTTTACCAACTTCTTATGAGGTATCAGCTTGTGAGCTGTGTTTCCTTTTTATGGATGTAAGTTTCTATTCTTTCTTCATGAATGTGAATGTATATGATCAGGTTATGCTGATTATGCAGATTAGTGTCTCACAATAACGGACCAGCCGAGATAAAATAGATTATATAGACTATACAGGTCAGTGTTTCTCATTCACAAAAACAGAACTTTCCTGTGTTTCTGAACTTTAATGTAGATAGATGGCTAGATATCATGATTACATCAATCATTATAAAACCAAATTGGAATAAAACTGCTGCAAAATTCTTGGGGACTGTTACTATTATTCTGGATACTTTAATCCTAAATAAGAGGTTTTAAGAATTGGTAGAATCTGACAGTTTATTCTTCCTGTTGTTTATGTTAGCCATTTGAGGCCATTTTTCATTTAAATATATGAAAAATGCTCACCCGGGTCGTGTGAGTGCAGACCAAAGTCATAATCTCTCCAAATTTAGTTACGAGTAAAATACTAATTTGGAGTTGACTATGATACTTAGTATGATTTCTGTCACTAAAGACTATTCCTCCTCCTTTTCTTTTTCTTTTATGGACTTTAGCTGAGGACTGGATAGTTGCAAACACAGAACTGATCGACAAGACGAAGTTCACTATCACAGGTCTGCCGACGGATGCCAAGATCTTTGTGCGAGTGAAGGCTATTAACGCGGCAGGCGCCAGCGAACCCAAGTACTACTCTCAGCCCATTCTCGTGAGGGAAATCATTGGTAGGTGGCGAGGCTTTCAAGATTGAGGTTCCATTTTACACTGTTGGCTTTTTTTTTTTAACCCCTTTCTTTCTCAAAATCTCCTATTTTGTTGTAACTCCTTTGATATTTTATTAATGCTTTCTAGGAGTTAGAAATTAACAAAACAGCTCTCTTCAGGCACAGTGGGAGGTCACCCTCCCCTCGTGTTTATAACTCGGTACTCTGAGGACCAGTTAGTTAACTTCACCAGGTTGCAGGAGCCAGCTCTGGCTGGGCTGCCTGGTCTCTCCAGAGTGTATGTGTTAACGCAGTGGTGCATATGATCCCTGCCCCAGCAATGTGCCTCCAATGCGTCTGCAAGGTCAAAGCCATCTTCATAATAAGAGGGATATATTATTTGCCCCTTTCAGTGTTTTGATATCTGCACTGATGGTATAAAAGTGAAAGTGAGTAAAACTGCTGGTGTCTTAGTATGAACCAGGTCAGTGCCACCAAACTGTTAGCCGTCCCTGTCTTCCTCACCACCATGCACTCACAGTCAAAATAAAAGGACCAGTTTTGCCTTAGAGTGTTCTTGATGAAACATGAAAAATATTGATTTTATTAAATCTTGGTCCTTGAGTCCCTTTTTTTCTCGACTTACGTGACAATGAAATGCAAAGTATGTACGAAGCACTTACGCTACACACCACAGTCATGAGGGTGATCTCCAGGAAAGCATGTGTAACTGAGCTGCAGGTTGAACTGGTGACTTTGGTCACGAGAAGTTCCATTTTGACTTGAAAGGATGACTGAGTGACAAGCTGTGAAGTGAGACTTTTGACAGACATTTTCTAGAAAATGCACGAGTGAGCCAGTTACTTCAAGAAAAACAGTCGACAGTATTTGTTGTCAACTTGTCAATGAGAAAGTTTGAGCTTTCTAGCAAAAATTAGAATTTTGGAAAATTTGTATTCACCACCATGGACTTGACAGCTTTCCAATATTAAAAGTTTTTCTGATAATATAGGTGGTGATATTAATGAATGTAATTTTTTGATATTGTATAATAGAATGTGTTAGCATTTGGAAGTTATACATAATTCAGTGGAGCAATATTTTCCAAATGACAAATACATGTTATAAAAAATCATGCATGGATAAAAGATACATTCAAAATGCAGGATAGACCGATAGATTTTAATGTAACAGAGTATGAAAAAGGTCATTGAATTGGTTTCAGATTCCACATTGCAGTTAACCCTTAGGAAATTAGAACTCATCATTTTAAGTATAGAATGAATGAGGAATATCCATAATTGTCTGGAAAGTTTATATACCTCCATCTATGTGAAGCCAGATATTCCTCATAAACTTCAACCAGTGCGACATATTGCAACAGATTGAAGGCAGAAACAAATACGATAATCCAACTGTTCTCTATTAAGTCAGACATTAAAGAGATTCAAAATATACAATAATGCAACTCATCTCACCAAATTTTTGTTAATATGAAATATGGTTATTTTCATTAAAATGTTATTTATTATTTTTAAATGAATATTTCAAAAATTTGTTTTAATTTTGAATATGGCAATAGATATATACAGCCCACGTAAACAAAAGCTTTTGTGGGTCCATGAAAATTTTTAAGACTGTCATAGAATATTGAGACCAAAAAGTTTGAGAAACACAACTCCAAGGGAAAGAACATTAAACTGAGGGCCTAGGTGTCTGGCTTGTGGACCGTGTTTTGCCACAGACTTATGGTGTGACCTCCCGAAACCTTTTGCGAGTGAATCAGGGAATGGAAGAATAGGTGGGTGGATGGATAGGTAGATGGATAGATGGATAAAGGACGGATGGAAGAAAGCATGAAGCATGTGCATTTTCTCATTAGATTCTGGAAACACCCTGCACAGGTTTAATCCTGTTTCCATCATTTATTAGTTATGCAACCTTGGACAAGAGACTTGATCTTTTTAAGCCTTAATTTCTTCATCTGGAAAACAGAGATGATAATCATAATACCACATCAAGAAGTTGTGAAAATTGAATAAATTTATCCATGTTACTTGCTTAACAAAGTGCTTGCCGTATTATAAGCCTTTAGTATATGCTAACTTTTATTATTATTATGGTTTAATTTGATATGGGACCTTACTGGGTCTCTGTGTCCTTGTGTATAAAGTTAGAGAATTCCCTTCCAACCGTAACATTCAGTTATCATCATCATCATTCTCTAAAGCTTGCTGGGCACTTACTGTTGTCAGCCATTATTCTAAATGCTTTACAGGGATGACTTGATTTAATCCTCAAAACAATTCTTTGAATTAGAATTAGGTGTGTTTCTATCAGCTCCATTTCACAGAAGAGGAGAGTGAGACCAGTTGTAAGTGTCTGATCTGAGACTGGAAGCCAGATCTCGGGCTCTGCCAGCCATGCTTCTCACCAGAGCATTGAGTCTGTCTCCAGGTTCTAATCCTGGCTGTGTCACCTTGTCCAATCCTGGCAAGTCGCTTAACATCCTATGCTTCAGTTTCCTTATCATAAAGTAAAAATAATACCCACCTCCTAAGGTGGTTCTGAGGTTTGAATTATTGATTTAAATAATGCATTTTGCCCAGTGTCTGTCACATACAAAGCACTTGGGTAATGAGACTTGCTTTAGCCGTGTGAGCCTGTGAGCCTTTGACTCCCTGCTCCTGATGGGTTTGCAGCAAAAATATTCTGGTATCTCCACGGTGTTTAATGAATATTAATACACAACGGGCCAGGTTTTCCCCCCTGTGTACTTCACCATAGTCACACAGGAATAAAGTGACTATGAAACTCCAACTAAATCACCTAAATAGCAAGTGCTAGGTGCCAAAAATTTTTTTTTTTCCCTAGTGAGAAAGAATGGGCAGTCCTACCAGCTAACATGGTGCCTGTAGATCTTTTGTGGAATGTTTCCTGGCGAATATACTCGCTGTTAGAAACTATGAAAAATATACATAAGGCCCTGAGAAAATTTGGTGTTTTCCTACAAAGTTGCTTTCTGCCTATATATAACAGACAATAAAAATACAAAGTTGCAATAAAGTCAAAGAGATCAGGGATAAATGCTAAGTCAAACTGCTAAAACATCTCTGCTTGAAGAAAACATTTTGAACCAAAGTTACCCTATATAATCTGTTAGTGGCACAGCTAGGATTTTATTGCAGAGAGACATGACCACAAAGATATGC
>CM052440.1:15512643-15570912 GCA_028533085.1 Varecia variegata | reverse complement strand
AATTTTTTTTTTTTTTTTTGAGACAGAGTCTCGCTCTTTTGCCCTAGCTAGAGTGCCGTGGCGTCAGCCTAGCTCACAGCAACCTCAAACTCCTGGGCTTAAGCAATCCTTCTGCCTCAGTCTCCCAAGTAGCTGGGACTATAGGCATGTGCCACCATGCCCGGCTAATTTTTTTCTATATATATTTTTAGCTGTCCAAATAATTTCTTTCTATTTTTAGTAGAGACGGAGTCTCGCTCTTGCTCAGGCTGGTCTTGAACTCCTGACCTCGAGCGATCCTCCCACCTAGGCCTCCCAGAGTGCTAGGATTACAGGCGTGAGCCACCGCACCCGGCCAAGAGTAGGAATTTTTGTTAGGCTGGCTCTACCTAAAATTATTTTTTAGATTCATTTTTTAAAAAATAGATAAATTTGTAAGATTTGTTAGCATTTCAAAATAAACTTTCACTGACTAAAAGGACTAATCATGAGAGATTTGGGCATATATGTTCAAGAAAAGCAATACATGTACTTTCTAGTGAAATTCATATGTATTGCTTTACATTCCAGCTCTCTTTTATTCTTAGTTTCTCAACTCCCTAATGATAAGACTATTGCCCATGTTAAATTCTTGCATTAAAAAGCACTGTAGATTCTAGATACATGTTTCTTACTACACCTGAAATTCACTAATAATAAAGTTTGAATGGAGAATGAAGAATTTTTATTAAATGTAAGGAAGAGGTACCTAAACAAAGTTAAACACTAAATTGGTTGTTCCTGGAGGGCTAGTTAGATACTTAGCTGCCCAAAGAATAAAAAAGGTTAGTTCTTGCTTCTGCCCAGAGTTCTGGGGACAGAGAGAGGATCCTTTATGAGTGGAGCCCTCTTGCTTGAACTGTTCTAGAATTTTTGCAATGTCAAGAAATAAACTTAAGAGCAGGGCTGGGAGAAGACTTGTTTCCAGTCATTTTTATTATTATAAAACCTGAAACTTGAGGTTCTCTAACCGAAGGGGCAACTTCCTGTGGCAAGCCTCCCCTTGGGTGAAAGGTCATTCCCTTTAAACTGAGCACTCTTCTCCCACTGGCTAAACCTTCTGGATTTTGGTTAAGTGGAAGGGAGTGCTGAGGCTATTCTGTGCCCTTGGATCTGGCCTGGGCCAGATTCTAATGGAAGGCACAGGGTCTCAGAAGCCCCCATGGGAGAGTCTGGAAGAGCGTTGCCTCCAGTCACACAGGGAAGGACATTTAAAAATATCCTCATGTACCAAGGTATAGATTGGGAGGGAAAGTGACTTCATAGTGACACCATGAATTCATCCGACAGACCGTCCGGGTCCACCCGAGCTTGTGAAGATTGAGGATGTCTGGGGAGAGAATGTTGCTCTGACATGGATACCACCAAAGGATGATGGAAATGCCGCCATCACAGGGTACACCATCCAGAAGGCTGACAAGAAGAGCATGGTAAGGTCTGCCTTTCCTGGTTCAGCAGCAGCAAAATCACATTTCATCAGAGGTAAAGGGAGCAACATGAGGCCCTCCCTGGTGAGGAGTCCTCAGGGCAGTGGACAAGTGACATGGCAAAGTGGAAAGGGCAGGGCCTGTGGAGCCACAGAGTTGGACTTGGATCCCAGCATTGCCACCTAAGACCACATACACCTGGACAGCCACTTGACTTCTTTGATCTCCATCTTCCTCATCTATAAAATAAGGGCACAAACACCTACCATACTTGGTTATTATAAAGTTAAAATGGCATAAAGCAGCTAGTGCAA
This sequence comes from Varecia variegata, assembly GCA_028533085.1. NCBI lineage: Eukaryota > Metazoa > Chordata > Mammalia > Primates > Lemuridae > Varecia > Varecia variegata. Next base: position 15,569,153 of record CM052440.1, on the reverse strand, counting down.
TGCTCAATAGAATTCAACAAATTCATTCATTCGATAAATATTTACTCACTCTAGATTTTGACTCAGATTTATACCCATGCAGCTCTTTCTCCTTGTGCAATGAATGTTGGATAGTATAGACTTATGTCTAAAAAAAGGAAGACAGACACCAGTTAGAAAAGAAAGATTCTAAAGGGTTACAGCATGTGCAAAGGGCCTGAGGAGGAAAAGAACTTAATGTATTCAAGAAGCAACCTTGGCCGGGCTTGGTGGCTCACGCCTGTAATCCTAGCACTCTGGGAGGCCGAGGCGGGTGGATTGCTCGAGGTCAGGAGTTTAAGACCAGCCTGAGCAAGAGTGAGACCCCGTCTCTACTAAAAATAGAAAGAAATTATCTGACCAACTAAAAAAAATATATATATACAAAAAATTAGCCGGGCATGGTGGCGCATGCCTTTTGTCCCAGCTACTCGGGAGGCTGAGGCAGTAGAATCGCTTAAGCCCAGGAGTTTGAGGTTGCTGTGAGCTAGGCTGACGCCACGGCACTCACTCTAGCCCAGGCAACAAAGCAAGACTCTGTCTCAAAAAAAAAAAAAAAAAAGAAGCAACCTAGTTAGAGTATGAATTATTATAACCTGTATTTTATAGATGAGGAAACTGAGACTCAGAGAGGATAAATGACTTGCTGGAGATCACCAGACTTTAAATGCCAAAGTTTGAACAGAACCCATTCACTGCTGTCCTACCTGTAAGTGGATAAATGAATGAATGAACACACAATAAAAAATGAAAAGCCATTTTTCACCCTCATAGGAAGAGTAAAACATACTGAATGATATGATAGGAGGCCTTTAGACATTTGCACTAGTAGATCTCAGTAAGAACTTATTCCGTGAAGTTACATTAGATTCATAGAAGAAGGAGAGATGGTTAGGAAGAGCAGTCTAAGTAACAGGAAGGCATTTTGAGCCACTTTTCCCCATAAACTATTTCTAGCACATCTTTTTGTTTACCTGGGTGGTTGCTACATGACAAAGTAAGATTGCGCATTTAAAGCTGCCATCGCCAACTCCTGGGCCTCGGACCAGTGCTGGCCTGTTAGGAACTGAGCCGCACAGCAGGAGGGTGGGCAGCCAGCGAGCAAGTGAAGCTTCATCTGTATTTATAGCTGCTCCCCATCACTCGCATCACTGCCTGAGCTCCACCTCCTGTTAGATCAGCGTGGCATTAGATTCTCACAGGAGCACGTACCCTCCCTACTGTAAACTGTGCATGCGAGGGATCTAGGTTGTGCTCCTTGTGGGAATCTAATGCCTGAGGAGCTGAGGTGGAGCTGAGGTGGTGATGCTAGTGCTGGGGAGCAGCTGTGAATACAGATTATCATTAGCAGAGAGGTTTGTATAATTATTTCATTATATATTACAATGTAATAATCATAGAAATAAAGTGCACAATAAATGTAATGCACTTGAATCATCCCGAAACCATCCTCCATCCCCCAGTTCGTGGAAAAGTAGTCTTCCATGAAACCGGTTCCTGGTTCCAAAAAGGTTGGGGACTGCTGATGTAAAGTGATGTCTTCCTCCAAACCTGGACGGCTTAAGACCTAGACTGAGCAATGACCTTGCAGGGAGGGATCTGAATATCGTGGGCTCCCTTTTACAGTGAGGGCTCTTCGTTGGAGCTTGGGTCCAGTTCTGGCAGCAAATCCAAGGGTATCGTGCTTCCTACAGAGGGCCCTTCACGCAGCCTTCAATCTCCCAGCCCTGTCAGAATTGCTCAACATGTGTCTTCTTAGATACGCAGTCAAGTTCAGGTGGGCCAGGACTTTCCTGCGGCTGCACGTGCCCCCTAGCACCCTGTGTTTCTGTTGCACTTCAGCAGGGGCAGATCCAGAGACCAGCAGCCGCTCAGTCTGCCGGTGCCTCCCCCAGGGGATCGCCTGCCATCATCTCCTTGTGGCTCTGGGGCTGTTCCTCACTTAAATTCCCATGGTCATTCATACCTTCCATAAGCATTGTTTTCATTATATGTACTGAAACATTCAGGTTTTCATTCTCTTACTGTGTGTTGAGCACTGTTGTAGCTGCCGAATCAAAATATTTTAAAAAGCTCCTGCTCTTGGGGCACTCAGAGTCTAGGCAAAAAGAAAGACATAAAACCAAATAATACAATACAATAAATGTTAGAATAAAAGTTGGCATCAATTCCTTTGGGAATAAAAGAAGGCATAACTACATTTTTTTTAGTGTCTTTAAAATACCCCAATTTCATAGATAACAATGACCCCTAAAATTTCCAAGGAAAATACTTTTTCCAATAAAGTGTCTTTTGTCAAAATATGTATTTTCTTAATTAATGGTACTAAAATATGTGGCACTGTGTGGTTTTCTTCTGCTTGCAAGTAGAAAACTTGGAAACTGCTGTTATTTCTTAGTATGGTGAGGGAAAAAGTTGAAAAAATTTTTAATGTAGACTTGACTGCTCATTCATTCATTCATTAAGTATTTGGTAAACATTTATTTTGTGCACAGAACCTACTGAGTGCCAGGTACCGTAACAGGCACTAGGAATACAAGAAGTGAGAAGAAATGTTGGACTTTATATCATGGTGTGTCCATTCCCGTGGGGAAGGTAGACAGTAAACAAGTAAAATACTAAATATATGATATAATTCAAGGTAGCAAGTGCCATGGGAAAAAATTAGGAGTTAGGCAGATTAAGGCCATACAGTGTGACCAAAGTGGTGGAGGCAGGATGGTGGCAGGGGAAACAGGGAGGGAGGAGATGAATCTAAGGAAAGACCCAAAAGACCCTGAGTTAATGGTATTAAGAAAAATTAATAGTATCTAGTAATAGTGTCTAGTAACTAGACACTATTAATTTTTCTCTAGTGATTTATCTTCATCTCTGCCTCATAATAAGTTGGCACTAAAATTTTATAATTGTACTTTTTTCTACAAAAGATGGATAGATAGACAAGTAGGTAGACAGGTGGATACATAGACGACAAACACTGGTTATGAAGAAAACATAAAGGTAGTAGATGACATCTAGGATATCTGAATCTAATGTGTAAATGAATTAAATTATGTAGTCAAATGTAAATAATTAAATGTACATTGTTATTGCTCTCAATATAAAAATTAGTGCTATTTTTTTCTTTTTATGAATGAAACATCCTCATTATTCCAATCAACAGCTGGAAAAGTGTATTTATTTTTAGGTCAAATTATTATGATTTTTTTCTTTTAGGAATGGTTCACTGTCATTGAGCATTATCACCGAACCAATGCCACCATTACTGAACTGGTCATAGGAAATGAATATTATTTCCGGGTCTTTTCTGAAAACATGTGCGGCCTCAGTGAGGATGCGACGATGACTAAGGAGAGCGCCATGATCGCCAAGGACGGTGAGTGGGGAGTGGACTGACAGTTAGAAAGCTTGGTTGGCAGTGACTAGACAGAGAAGACTGAACGAAGGAGAGGTGTGGTGAAAGGGAATAAGAAAATGGTAAATGCACATTGTAAAATGATGCTAACAAGGTTCAAGTAAAACTTTAATTATTTTGCAGATAAAAGTTTTTAAGTCAAATTATATTATTATTGCATTTCTTAAAAATATAGCTTTAATTCATTTCAACTTCTAGGCAGTGGATCTATAAATGGCTAAAATCACAGTGATAGGAAAAAATAGACATTTACTTGTAGAGTTGTGTTACTTTTATTCTTGGACATCGTTAGTGTAGCTACGCGTAAGGCCCACTCTGCAATGAAAGGAGAAACTGAACTCTATCCTTATCATTTTGTTTCATCATGAATCACTCTCCTTCTTAAAGCCAGTCCTTGTGATTTTCATATTAGAACACATTTCTGTTCAAAATACTCAGAAAGACACAAAAGTCTTCTCACTCTCTGTTTTAGTGTCAGATGACCACTCTGGCTTTCTGTCCCACGTGTGATTGGCTATACATGTGTACCCCTCAGAGCATATGCCGTGTGGCATTCACTCATGTTTTTACATGTTTTCCAAGCTCCGGGAATTTTAATCATAAGGAAAGCATGCCAAGAATAATATATTCTCAGGCTAATTTTCATATTTTTAACATATTTTTAATGCTTTTTTTTTTTTAAGGTAAAATCTACAAAAATCCAGTGTATGACGACTTCGATTTCACAGAGGCACCCATGTTTACTCAGCCTTTGGTTAACACCTATGCTGTAGCTGGTTACAATGCCACCCTGAACTGCAGCGTGAGAGGAAATCCTAAGGTACCATGTTTTTCTACCATGTCAGTTGAATTTAAAGTCCCTCTTTTATATTTGCCATGTTATAATTGTAAGTAATAATATAAATAGACCTTCCTGCTGCTATTTGTGTCTCTCCAGGATGCGGGGAGGTGGGCAGAAGATGTTTGGGTTAGTGGATAGTTAGGTACGCTATTCAAATGTAGTAGTAAAACATGCTTATACGTCTTTACTAACCAAGGGATACCTTCTAAAGAAAAAAAAAAAAACCACCTATTTTAAAAAGAACTGGGAGGTAAGGAGATGAAAGTAACATTTTTTCACCTAGGAAATTAGGTAGTAATGTTGATTCATTGAGTGTTCTGTAGTAAGTTAAAGTAAATAACAATTATACTATAATGCAAGACAGAATATAAACTGAGCTTTGATAAGGGCACACAGAGTGCTAAGAAGGCAGATATCACATCTGATTGAAGAGATTCAGAAAGGTTTTAAGGTTCCATGTTTGCATTTGAGAAGAACAATGAATTAATGAATGTTGCCCATGGAGATATATATCTCTGGGTAGCACTGAGGAAAAGTGCCATAGAATTTGGAAAAATTGTAAACCGTGGTATTTTTCCTGTATATATCTTGAACAGAAATAGGGAAGTCAAAGGAAAGAGCTGGACTGAGGATGGGAGGAAGATGCTGAATGAATGAATGTTTAATTGGAAGTGATGTTGGTATATCCAGGTGGGAACGAGGAGCCTGCAGATGGAGAGGTTCATCCCGAGCTTAGGAGAAAGGCCTGTCCCCACCCATGCTGTACAATAGATGCCCAGAACTTGTTCATCTTACGACTAAAGTTTGTACCCACGTAGATCAAATTCAAATGCAACTGAATCCATTTGGGAAGATTGCCCTAGAACAAACAGTCCTTTGAACAAATCTGGCTTTCTTCTTCAGAACTGCCCATTTGCTTTTTTGCCAAGCACTAAGAAGAATTTAATTTGAGAGAAACAGTGCTCAAGTAGATGTCTGTTCTTCGTAGATGTGCTTCCTTTTTAAGCTGTGCTTTAAAATTCTGTCACTGGCTTTAATGGTCTATTAGTATGCTAAGTACAGATACATTTTGACCTAACTCCCTTGGATCTTAACTTCAGCCTAAAATAACCTGGATGAAAAACAAAGTTGCTATTGTGGACGACCCAAGATACAGGATGTTCAGCAACCAGGGGGTCTGTACCCTGGAGATTCGTAAGCCTAGCCCCTACGATGGAGGCACTTACTGCTGCAAAGCAGTCAATGACCTTGGGGAAGTGGAGATGGAATGCAAACTGGAGGTGAAAGGTATGATATCCAAGATCTCGTGTATAAACTAAAGTTAAAGAAAATTATTTATTTATTGTTCTTAATGCAAAATCCAAATTGTTTTGTCAAAATGCTGCAGCTAGGGCAAGGGGTTGGGATGGGGCTAGAGAAGCAAGGAGGAAATTCGGGGAGAGAAGACGTTTTTACATTCTGTATTTACTCATTTGTTGAAGGCTACTTGGTTATTTAAATCAACTTATTTTTATGTCAGATGATTTTTGTTAACTTAAGGAATATTAATTTCAGTGGCATGCTAGTATGTGTGCAGCATGGTAAGAATGGAGTCAAGGGGCTGTCACTTTGGTGACATAGTCCATCTATAAATACAAGCCTAGTGCCAAAACTCATCTAGTGAAACTGCAATTGAGGAATTCACACTATTTTTAATTAGTTTAGTATTTTGTGAAACTTCTAATATTTATATAGGTAAGTTTGCTAATGAAGTGTTTGATACTACACATATAGAATATAGTACACACATTAAAACTAGTTTTTTTAACAAAATCTCTAATTAGAGAATTTTTATTTATAGGCATACATTTCATTTATACTAGTTTTCAGAAGTGTGACGACTAATGTAAAGCAAGAAAACACATAAGGATTTATGTGGTAGCAGTGTCTCAGCATGAGCTGCCATCTTAATCAACTTTCATATTAATTGATTATCATTATTATGCTGAACTTTTTCTCTACAAGCAGAACCTGCTTTGGGACACCATGAAAACCCCTTCAAAGTGTCAGCATTATGAGATAATAGGTGACATGATCCTAATGTGTTTTCTTTCATTCTTTAACTGTATTATATTGCCATTCCGTGATAACCAAAGACTTTATTTTTCCTACCTCTCTAAAATGAAGAAATTATGGTCTAAAAGCCAGAAAGATGATTTTGTAAATATCTGTTTTAGAAAATCATAGTAAATGTTTGGGATATTTATATTTTCTAAAAAGAGTCTTTTAGTCCTAAATCTAGTGTAAATATGGTAGAGAAACTTCTTGAAGAAAATAACTTCCTTTTATAACTTTTTAAAGCACTGTTTTTCTCTTATGATTCATAACTAAAAGGAAAAAATTTATATTTTCCTCACAAATATAAAGCATAAAGTATTCTTAGAAAATTTCAGAGCTTATTATTGAGATAGTTCTTATAAATTTAAACATTAATATTTCAGCTACTTTGTTAGCTTTAAATGGTGAATAAGGTCACAGTTGCAAATCATCCGGTTTCTAAACTACTAGCTTTATTAGTTCCAAGGTATTCTGGATGCTTCTGTTTCAACATCCCCCAAAAAACAAAAAACAAAAAACCAGTGCCACTTATTCATGCTTTGAAAATAACTGAATGTTGTTAATGCTATAAAATGATGCTTTCATAAATTGCTCAATATTTGGGGCCCTCATTAAAAGTGAATAATGTTATGCATAAACATGATACATTTTTTATAGTCATTGTATAGCAAATTGTACAGTAATTGAATTTAATATTAAGAGTAATGTATTCTAAGTACATAAGTTCAAAATAAAGTATCAACTGTGATATATTGACAAAAACTTTTGGTCCTAAAAGCAAAGCTGAAATTGTTTATCATCAGATTGTTATCTGATAATAGGTAACTTGAATCAAGTTAAGCTGTGAAAAAAAAGGTAAGAATGTCAACTAAGAATCAATAAATACCGGTACAAATATTCTAATTCTGCAGTGATATATCAAGGACTAAATACCCCTGGACAACCAGTCTTCCTGGAGGGGCAGCAACAGGTTTTAAAAGTTCATATCCCACTGGATATTTCTATTTTCCGTTCCATTCCTCTTACATGGAAACGCACTTTGCATGTAAAGCTTGACTTTCTCATTTGCTTTTAATTGTATTTCTTAGCAGCTCATGGCATACAGTGTTTATGCCATGAACGAGGAAGGCCAAATTATTCAAGGATGTTAAGTAATGTAGAAGCTAAGTTTTGTCAGAAAACCAAGTACTGTACCATATGTCCCCAAAAATAAAGCCAGAAAGCTACCTTTGAAGGTGATCTTATTTTATAGAATAAGACTATCACAACTTGGGAATTAGTAATATTTCTTTAATATTTTCATTTTTAAATGTAGAAAGGTATGTTGTTCTTCCTTTAAGATAGTTTACAGCATAGTTTCCTTAGATTCATGATGAAATTCAGAAAACTGAACATTTTAAACTTGCTAAGTTATAGAAAAAAATGTTCTGGGCATTTTTGATGGAGGATACAAAACTAGATCCAATATTTGGAAACTTTCATATTTAAGATGTTCCGATCACAAATTCACCAATAGAATAGCTGTAACCCATCTATTTGTTGGACATTTTGGACATTTTTATGGGGACCAAAATTATTTTATATGTTTATGAACTTAAAAGGAGAGAAAATTCTAGACTCCCTTACAAAAATGTATTAAGCATCAAATGATACTATCATATATGTATGAGTCACCCCCATTTTGGAGAGCAAATGAGTTCCTTGGGGCTGGGGAGGCAACCTGATGTAAACTCTAATGATGTAGAGCTATGCCTGAGTTTACAATATTTGCTTTCCAAATTTCCAGATATAATATCAGCTTTCAAAAGAGGAAAAAATTAGGGTTCTTTTCTTAAAGTTTTATAGATTATACATACAGTAGCTTTGTAGCCTGAGTTTAAACCTTGTGCTTTTTTTAGATGAGTCATATATATTCAGTTTATAATATAATATTGTAGAATACACTAGTCTAATATTTATACTTGATAATTTCGCCTTTTAGAATTTCAACATATATATATGTACACTAACACTTTGTCTATTGTCAAAGTTTTTCTTTTGTTGAAAAACACAATATATATATGTTGTAGGGTTTTTGTTTTTGTTTGAAGCTAATGGTTTGGAAGCTCTTACCATAAATATTCACTTTTCAACCAGATTGTCTTTGCCACCAATTCAGGCAAAGTAGTTGTGCCTATTAATAAATGTTTTACATATTAATGATCCTTTTGAAGTGACTGGATCCCCACCCTTCATTTCATGTGCTTTTATTTTCCTCCATCTTTCACAAGACTAAGGATTAATGACATCACCTCATCATAATCGTGACCATAATTTCATCCAACAAATACTCAACTTTGGTGTTAGCACTTTATTAATGCTCACAACTTCTCTCTCTCTTTCTCTTTCTCTCTTTTCCTTAGTCGTTGCACAGTAAGGATTTTTGAATGTATATTGTCATCTAAGGTAAGCTTTCATATGGTTTTGGCATATGAAGCTTATGACTCTCATAAGCCATACCAAGCCTGTGGAGTATGGCATGATTTTCATTACATAATCCAATGAAAATAGATTCTTTAAAATCGCTAACTTTGTAGTTTTAATTTGTATTTCGGTATCTTGACATTAACAGCTAGTACTTATTCATCAGCAATCTCCTGTTGACATGAAGCAAGTTGTTTGAATGCAGCAGAGCATGAGTCACAGCATTTAATGTAGATGAAAATGAGTGATACCCAAGCATTCTGCATTCTTTGCATCAAGGAATGGACATGTACATAAGTGGCATCATTTCTACCAATATGTGACTTGAGTTGGTTTTTTAAAAAAAGGAGAATGACTTTCTCAAATTTGCATTAAAGGAGCTTTAAGAATGTTCAAATGGCATGCTGTTTTGTCTGGACGTGAATTTATTAGCGAATAGTGAAGCACTTCACTAAAGGACCATGAATTTTTGTGGTTTCATGGATTCTCTCTTGAAGGGTACTTTTATTTTCTAAATATGATTCAGAAACTCAGAAGGTAGGTATGGAACATTAGCAGGTGTTTCTCTCACCTTCAGAAGATACCGGACCGGTGTTAGTTTTTTTATAATAACAAAATATTTTCAATTTTTGCCCTTTTGACAAGGTATAAATGGCCAAAATTACAGGGAGTAGTTTTTTTTCTTTTCCAATGTGCTTGAATAAGAATGTCTTGTGCTTAATTAAAAAGCACATAACAAACTAGAAACAGATCTTCCCACTGATCCATAACATGGTCTGAGTTTATGGTGCCATTCAGTCAGATCATTTAAATCATCCACAAGGAATCACAAAACCTCTCTCAAAGAGCAATAAATACTTTCTATCTATTTAGGAATTTCAACCAAGAGTGAACAATAGTAGAGGAAAAAAAAACTGCCATGGGTCTGCTGGGAACTTGCTTTTCCTTCTAGAGGCCAAGTGTTTTAAATTCTAAATGTACTAAAACGAGAAAAGATTGCCAAGTAGGGACTGAATGAATCTTTGTAACTAACAGGAACGTAATTAGTCACATTTTCAGGCAGCTAGTCAAGAAGTATTATTATTTCAGCGATTTTTCACTTAGACGGGTTTTGACTTGTCCCTTTTCCTTTTTGTCCTCTCCAGGTGGCCTCTCCTTCTGCAGGCTCCTCTTGCAAGGTGTGCCTCCAAATATAATTGATTCCTATTTGCGAGACTTGCAATCAAGCGATCCTGAGGAATACTGAGGGCACTGCCTCTCTGCACTCCGCTGCTTTGAAATCTGGTTGCAATGAGAAAGCATTTTCTGTTTTTCCACCAGGCCCCCAAGTGTGATCATTTTCTTTCCTCCTAATGTTGAAGAGAAAAAAAAAAAATGTTTGCACAGATTGCTTAATTAAAAATTGCAAAAACAATCTTATTTGAAGTCAGCACTTTAGTCATTATTGTCCATGCTTGGTCACTGTAGTTTACAAAAAAAAACAAGCTGTAGAATAAGCAAAAGCAGTTATTTTAGTTGAAAATAGTTGGCTGTAAATGCTTCTTTTTCCCCCAGAGTAAAACACATGATACAACACACCACGATTGAATCTTAAAAACCCGTCTTTCTCTTGATCTAACAGATTTTTCTATGCAAAGCAGACTTGTTTATTTCACACGGGCCTGCTTAACACCAGGAGCTGTGCCTCCTTTTCCCATTTGAATTCAGTAAAATATTTCTTAAAGTTTAACTTTCAAACAAACGTTCTTAGTAGAAGGGAAAATGTATTTAGTAAATGGTGCAGTAAATCTGAAGTGTTTATGATGAAATGACACAGTGTTTGTGTGTTTGGGGTTGTGTACTCAGACACAGAACAGAGGGAAAAAGGCTGGGAGCCAGGACGATACCGAAATCAGTTCTGGCAGGGCATCCTGGCCAAACCCGCCAGCGCTTCCTCCAAAACAGCTAGTTATAGTGATACAGAGGGCTGCAACAGACCACAGAGTGGTTACAGATTTAGGGTTTGCTAATAGTGTCCGTGCAGTCTGATGGAAACCTTCTTTAGAAATTTAGCAAAGAAATATTTGTACTAGCCCATAATCTTTTGAGCAACTTCCTCCACTCTTCCTGATATTACCAAGTTTCAATTAAGGGAGCAAAATAGAACTATAAGATACCACACCATTATTGTTTATTCCTTCACCTACTCCCTTTTTATTCTTTTTGGTCTTTTGTTGCAGAGGCTAAATATATTGTGACTTTCAAGTGGGCCCAGAGCATCTTTGGATGACATTTAAAAATATCTGCCCTGCTTCCTTTCCAAATTAGAGCTGGGCAGTTGTAGGTGGTCATTAATATAGGGAAGGGTGGATGATCCAGGTACTTGCAGCACATTTGAGAGGAGCAAGGGAAAACTCTAGCTTGTGTCCAAATTATTGCAGGAAGTCTGGTTTATCTATAAAGACATGAAGACCATATCTCTATGTGCAAACCAAAAAAAAAAAAAAAATGGCAGCATGGCAAAACCAATCAGTGTGGCCCCTGCAGCCTGGCTGCTGGGTCTGAGCCACAATGCCCACAGCCGCGCTGGTCACCTAACTCAAATAAGTGCTCATTGACTGATTTTGCCAGATCATGGTCTAGTTCATTAGGTCGTTTACAAACATAGCCTAAAAGTGACTGTAAGCCTGCTTACAGAATTTTGGTTCCCCACTCATGACTTTTTCTGTCTAATTATATTTCATGCTATTAATAGGTAATGTTACTTTTCTACGCATGATCTCTCCTCTTATTAAGGGTACTCATACCCTGCAAAGTTCCAAAAAGGACGAAAAAGTCTATTGTGAAACTGCAAGAGCAAAAAATGCCAGAAGCTGTCATTGCTACCGTTTCCCACAATTTTGTTCTAATTTTGCTGAAATTTCACTCTATTAAAGAAAAATTATATATTATCACAGGAATTTACCAAAAATTCTTGTTGGGAACTAAATATTCATTAAAATGCTTAAAGGATCACATTTATTTACTTTAAATGAATGTTCTCATCTACATCAATATAGAAGTAGAGAAAACCCATTAGTTCTAAGAAATGTTAGAACAAAATAATATGTCCTTAACCTCATTTATTTTTAAATTGAATTCTGAACCACTCTTTTCAGCTCAAAAAATGAGTAACTGAATGTCTGGTGTGTACTTGGCACTATGATGGATTCAGCTTGGAACTCAATGATGACTAAGCTACTTCATGCCTTTGCGGAATTTATAATGTATAAGAGTAGTACACAAAGGGCAACATGTAAACAGGGCAGAATGCTGGTATGAAAGCACCATAAGGATTCAGAAGTTGGATGATGCGGTTTATGTATGTTATTATCGATGTATGTATCACACTAGAATGGAGTACAGGACATAACTATATTGTTAAATACTTTATTTTTCTAAATCAAATTAAATATGACTCTGAGCTCCCCACTAGCTAGGGAGATTGACAAATTCTCTCCCCACCATTTGGGGATCCTACTTTAGCCTCAGATTCCAGACTCAATTGGAATCTTTCCTGGTGCCTAGAAAATGGAGAGAAGGAAAGGCCTCTGGTCTTCAGTCTACATGGGTGACGGCAGAAATGCTTGTGGTCTAACCTAGTACGGTCTCCACAAAGGTGACTCTGAAACTTCCCTGACAAGTGTGGACCTGGGGTCTTTCAGCTTTCAAGGCTATAGCTTGGCTATTAGATTAGTCAGGGTTCTCCACAGAAACAGAACCAATAGGAGATGTATATTAATAGACTGATTGATTAGATAGATGGATAGAGATCTAGGAAAAGATTTATTATAAGGTATTGGTCTTGGAATTATGGAGGCTGAGAAATCCCATAATTTTCTGTCTACAAAATGGAGACCTAGGAAAGCTGGCAATGCAGCCGAAGTCCTGAGAACCAGAGAATGACGGTATACATCATGGTCTGGGTCTGAAGGCCTGAGAACCAGAAGCGCTGAGGATGACGCCCACCCACAGTGGGGAGGACCATCTGCTTTACTCAGACCTCCAATCCAAATGCTCATCTCTTCCGGAAACACCATCACAGGTGCACCCAGAAATGATGTTCAACCAGCTACCTGGGCATCCCATGGCCCAGTTAGGCTGACACATAAATAAACAGATATATTTATTTATTTATAGCTGATAAATAGCTATCATAGCTATTTCCCTGCTACTTGTAACACATTAAGTGCCACGTGAGTTGTATTTAACTCATGCTAGTTTTGAGCCCGGGGCTTCATGAAACACAGATAACTCACGTCTCTTCACCTTGGGAGCTGTGTGGACTATTTTTCAAGTTGCCTATAACTCATGCACAGAAAACAACAAAAAATAAATTTTTCATTAAATTAGAAAGGATTGTTTTATTTTCAAAGTTTTTAATTCTATTTTCATAATAAAACACCAGTGGCCCCAAGGAAAAAATTTTTTTTCTAGTGTGGCAGTCTGTGTGTTAAAAATGTCCTTTGTGAGAGTATTGAACAGTTCTACCCCTCTGTACCAGCCTTAGAGTTGGGCAAGAGGAGCCTCTGCACTTTCAACAGCATCACTCTAGCCCTCCTCCAGCCATGTCTCCCTCCACAAGGCAGGGAGTCCATGGACCCCAAGGGATGGGCCTACTTGGAATCCTCACCAAATTCCCCCTTCTTATAGACTGCACCCAAGCCCACATGTAGGGCCTTTTCCCTGGATTCAAACTCCCAAGAGTGCACCACGTGGCCAGTATACTCACCCCAAGCCCAAGTGGTAGCCCAGAGGCACCTGTTTGCCAAAGAGTTGAGATGTGGGAGATGTGACCAGAGCTTGGGCATGAGTCAGGGGCACCTGAGACCCCTCATGGTGTGGTGCGGGAGGGAGCCAGGGTGGTAAGACCAGGGAGATCGGAGACTGGCATTGAGCCATGATACTCTGGCAAGAATCTCTGAAGAATCTAAGTATTTGTGTATATGGGTTGTAAAAGTTAGGGGTCAGGCAGCCCCCAGCTGCCCCTGTCTCCTTCCCTGAATCTCCTCCTTCCCCTCCTGCATGCACCCTTCCCACCTTCTCCTCCACCCACCCACCAAGCTCCAGGCCTGACCTTCTGTCTCTTTCACATAAGTTCCCCTGAATGCGATTCTAGAAATACAAGTTTGGTTTCTCTCTCCTAGGAGTAGGAGTAACATGAGGAATAATAAGACCAGTCTTCTCACCAAGTCCCCACAACATTAACTGATTCTAAATTGAACTCTATGTTTGTTTTATTTCCTTATTTTAGTGGGGTCACTTAATTACCAACCTAGGACCAAAGATTCAGGTGACTGCTACATGTAGGTATTTATGAAATCTTTTGTAATTAAACTTTGATAATGTAGAATGGGCTTGAGAAACAAATCTGCTTCTAGAACAACTGGTTCTCCTGATTCTAAGGGCTGTCATTACCTTCTTAACCTCACGCCATGATCTCGCTCTGTCCCCGAATGCACTGGCCTGAGCAATCGCTGACCTAGCTGAATATTTTTATTCCATCTGGAGTAGATTGCTAGGGGCAAAACACCAGGGAGGTGACAGATGCAGTTAAACACTCCCAGAGAGGGGACTTGGGAGTGGCTTGGGGCACTGGCTGACTCAAATAAGTCATTAGAGAGCAAAACCTTGCACTCAGGTGCATAATCAATCAGAACTGCTTTTTCTCCCAAGCAAGAGCTTTAGAAAGCATCTTTCTGTTCTTTGTAGATAAGCATGTACACAGCTATCCACAGGCAAGAGATTCCTTCTCGGTTTTACTCGACCCTCACTTTCATTCTACTCTTGGAGCCCAGGAAAACATCTTAAAGGTGTTATACACCAATTTCAAAAGCTTGGCTTTAATTTTTTTATGTTAATGAGAAAAATAAAAAAGGAAGTACTGAGGGTTATCAGCAACACTGTGGCTGGGAAAGGTACTGCTATTCAAACTTTGTAAGGCATCCCTCTCGGACAATTGTGACAAGGGATACTTGGAAGAGAGCCATGTTTCAAAATAAACCAATGTTGGGGTGAAGTCATGTGATCATTTGGAAGATTTCAGGCACTAAAGAGCCAAATAAGTATCCCCTGCAGCCTTTGGGATGCGGTGCCACTGGACTGACCATCCCAGCCTCATGACTGAGTGTCCACGGGGGATCACTGTGAATTCAGTCCCCGTTCCTGCACTGTTAGGTACCACGAGCAGAGTGGGAGGCACGTGGGGTAATACCAAGAGGAGGGTAATAACCTTCCGTGAGGGTTATTTTCTTAATTTACTTCTTCCTTCCTTCTTTTCTTTTCTTTTCTTTCTTTCTTTCTCTCTCTTTCTTTCTGTCTTCTTTCTTTCTCTTCCTTTCTTTCTTCTTTTTTCTTCTTTCTTTCCTTTCTTTCCCTTCCTTCCTTCCTTCCTTTCTCTCTCTCTCTCTTTCTCTTTTTCTTTTCCTCTCTCCCCCCCACCCCCCGTCTCTCTCTTGCTTTTGAGACAGGTCTCACTCTGTCATCTGGGATACAGTGCAGTAGCATCATCATAGCTCACAGCAACTTCAAACCCCAGGCTCAAGAAATCACCCTGCCTCAGCCTCCCTAGTAGCTGGGACTACAGGTGCGTGCCACCACGCCTGGCTAATTTTTCTATTTTTTTTGTAGAGATGGGGTCTTGCTATGTTGTCCAGGCCTCTCTTGAACTTCTGGCCTCGAGTGATCCTTCAGCCTTGGCCTCCCAAAATTCTGAGATTACAGGTGTGAGCCACCAAGTCTGGCCTATGAGGATCGTTTTTATGCACTTCTTAATGACCCACTGATGGGGCTCAACATATGTTCGCTAGCAGTAGAAGTAGGAGTTTACTGGGGAGATGAGTTGTTCCCTGGTCTGTCCCTGCTTGTTAAGTCCTCCCAGCGACAAGCATGGACTCTGGCTGGAAGTCTGTCCTCAGTGACTCCACTCCCTCAGGAAAGGAAGCAAGAGCAGACAGACCAGGAGGGCAGGACATGAGGGGGCTCAGTGAAGGCCACGACCAAAGAGCAACATGGAGTAGGAGGGAGTGGGGAGGAGGAGAAGACACTCTTATTTACACAGAGGGAAGGGCAGTCCAGAGCAGCGAGAAATAACCCTCCCAGGCAAGGAACGACAGAAAGAGGAAACAGCAATGGGAAAAGCAACAACAAAAAGAAAAGCGCTCTATTTATCTGCTTTACCAGCATTATCTTGCAGTGGCAGTCCCAGTTTCTTAACCCTTCCCACGCCGCTGCATTCCTCATGGTGGAAGAAAGGCAGACCTGGGCTGGAGGCAGGACGCGAAGGCACAGCCTGAAGCCCCTGCCGCAGCCCCCAGCTCCTTATTCAGCAAAGAGGATCCACGTGTTCTACTCTACTCCATGACATATGAGTTTAGCATAAAAACACTGTCGTCTTCCCAGATCTTCCAACGGATGTTCGTTTCTCCAGAATTATTTATTGTCAAGGAGCTATTGTCTCCCAGTCGGGGAAGCACAGCATTCTCTTAGAAACCTCCATCAACAACCAACAACCAACATCCTCACCAAGGACCAAAAGGAAGACCTCACTTACACTGTGGATGTCATTATGTAAATGGCATAAAACATATATATATCTTTTAAATATACATAAAATATAAAATTTGAAACATCTATCTATGTATCTATCCCTTCACAGCCTCAAGCAAAATTGAGTCCAGCTGGTCTTTCTCATCTTTCAATTGCCCTCTGAGTCTCTTCGCTCTTGTTCTACTCAGCCCCGGTCCAAGCCTTGTAAGACGGTAGCTTCAGTCCTTCATCACTCAAAATGTGCTTCGATGACCAGCAGCATCGGTCACCTGGGAGCTTCTTACAAAGGAAAACTCTCAGGACCTGCCCAGATCCCCAAATTCAGAATCTGCATTTTAACAGGATCCCGGGTGATTTGTGTCCTCATTCATGTCAGACAGGCCATGCTCCAGCCTCTTGCTGTCTTGTCCCTTGGATGGGTATGATGTGGGGCCACTCTCTCTTAGTTATCACAGAGGAAAAACATCCTGATAATTATATCTTCTCTAGGTATTCCTGATGACCTGACCGAACATCTAAATGTGACTTAGCCTGTTACTCCTAAAAGCCCTAACTCAAAGGCAGGAGTAACTTACCCTGGGATTTGCAATTCGAGGAGTAAGTTTCCGTCTAGTGCTCCTCAGAGCACACCATGGGAAGCATTTTAGAGCAGCAGGATGTGAACTCAGAAAATGATAAAAGTAAAAACTGATTAGAGGATATAAACAAGACCCAATGCTAAGAACTGTGTCGCCAAGGGAAATCTGTTTCCTTAACCCTAAATTGCTTTTGCAATTCCAGATAAAAAGCACAATTACAACATCTCAGGGATTCTATTGTGAAATTTTGTTTTCTGATCTTCTCCAGGAAATTCAGCATTTCTAGAGAGGAGAGCAAAGGTTTCAGTTAATCTATTATGGCACACTGCGTACCTAATCTTGTATTTCGTAAGTTACCATAGTTTCATACAATTTGGACTTTAGAGCTTCAAAGTACAAAACTATAAAAATATAAACCAAAGCAATTAAATGAAATAAAAGCAAGTATTTATGCCACAATATTATATTAATCATAAATTCTCCAGCCTGTAGGTCTAAAGCTCAGAATTCTAAATACTTACACAGACAGCTTAAGTCCCTGGATGATAAAATTCTATTACACCACACATCTAGCCAGGTGAGTGATTTCTTGGGATTGCAACCCATATCTTTTTCCAAAGCAATGAAAGTCAGTGGTTATTTCACACACAACTGTACCCAATCTGGCTATATGAAACTGTGTAACATTTTGTTAGAAGTTGGCCTAGAGGTTGAGGATGCTGAGGAAGATTTCAAATATGAGTGAAAGTTACACAAAAGAACTAGTAGTAAAACCAAGAGCAGGATGTCCTTTCTCCTTTGAGAAAGGGATTCAATTCAGATAAAAAAATCAAATAAAAAATTTATGGATGCAAGAGGAAAAATAATAAGAAATCCTGAATCTACTTTTCTTTGATATTAGAATATATTACATGAAGTGGGGAAGGTAGACGGGATAGACATGCCTCAGTATGTCTTGAATCAATTTGAAATTTCCAAAGCCAGGCACTGTGGCGGTTGCCTGTAATCCCAGCTACTCAGGAGGCTGAAGCGGGGAGGATTGCTTGAGCTCAGGAGTTTGAGGCCAGCCTGGGCAACATAATGAGATTCACATCTCCAAAGCAAACACACAAACAGACAGCAATTAAAAAAAAACCCTCAAAAATGGAAATTTCCAAAAATTCATAAAAAAGCACAGGGGAAAATCAACTTAAGAGTATGATATGTGTTAAAAAAAAATAGTTCTTTTTATTTGTATTACTTTTACTACTTTTAAATTATGAAATATTTCATATTTGCAAAGTAAAATGCAAATGTTTATGGCAAATATAATCTCCATATCTATGTGTATATAGGGAGACATATGGCATAGATAATAATAAAATGAACATGTTACGACTACTCAGTTTAAAAACTGTAGTAGAGACAGCTCGATGGCCCTCCAATACCCATGCTCCCACTTTTCAATAGTAAGAGAAATTTTAGCTGGGCGATGGTTGGCCAGCAAGAGACTCCATTTGCAGCCTCCCTTGCAGTTAGGTGTAGTAGCCGTGTGACCAGATTCTGGGCAGTGAGATGAGAGCAGAAGGGATGTGTGCAATCTTGGTCATGCCCGTCCGAGTCCCTGACACCATCGAGCTGCCATACCAGCCCTGGATTACCTACCCAGACATTAGATGTGGGAAAAATAAATTTTTCTTGTTCAGCCTAGCTGTATCCTAATATAATTACCAATACCTTTGAAGCCTGCCATGTGCCCTCCACAATCACATTTCCCGTCCTCTGTATCAGGAGTAACAACTACCCAGAACTGTGTTTATAAATTTTTGCTTGTCTTCATAGCGTGGCCACATGGACACATATTCCTAAATGCAAAGTCTTGCATGTTTTTGAGCTTTATATAAATAAAATCATACTATGTGCATTTTTTCCATGACCTGCTGCTACAGATGGAATGGTATTCCCTCCCAAATTCATATGTTGAAGCCCTGACTACCCCGTTGAGATGGTATTTTGGGAATTAATTAGGTTTAGATGAAGGTGGGGCCCTGATGATGGGATTAGTGCCTTTATAAAAAGAGACACCAGAGATCTTCCCTCTACTGTTTCTCTCTCTGTCTCTGTCTCTCTCTGTCTCTGTGTCTCATTTTCTCTCTCTCTTTCTCTTTTTTCACTCCCCCAACTCTCTATCTGCCATGTGGGGATATAGAGGGAAGGTGGCTATCTGCAAGCCAAGAAGAGAGCCCTCCCTGGGGAACCAAATCAGCTGACACCTTGACCTTGGATTTCACAGCTTCCAGAACTGTGAGAAGTAAATTCCTGTTGTTTAAGCCAAACAGTCTACGGTATTTTGTTAAGACAGCTCATTCAGACTAATACACCTACTTTTTTTCCCCTCACTCAATATTATGCTTGTGTAATTCATTCATGTTAATAAGTGAATAGTTCGGCATAGCACATATAGTTCATTAATTTTTCATTGCTGTATTAAATTTGCTATATAATATTAAATAACTTGAAAATATCACAGTTTATTACCCACTGTATTGTTGGACATTTGAGTTATTTACAGCTTTGGGTTATTATACAAAGGTGCTGTGAATATTCTTATACCTAGCTCTTAGAATACATGAGCAAGAATTTCTCTAGGATATATTCATGGATCACAATTGTGGTGTTACAGAGTATACATAATGCATCTTCAACTTTACCAGATAATGCCAGATTTTTTTTCAAATGGTTGTATCCATCTACTCTCCCTTGCTAATACTTGCATTTAGGTAGGCTACGTGATTAAATTCTGGCCAATGGGATGTATGATAGTCCCCCCCCACCACCACCACCTTATCTGCAGGGGTATAAAAGCCTAATAGATACCTGAAACCATAGTTATTCCCAAACCCTATATATACTATGCTTTTTATCTTATAACTAAGATGGCTAATAAGTGACTAGCACGTGAGCAGCACATATAGCATGGATATGCTGGACAAAGGAATGCTTAATGTCCTGAGCAGGTTGAGGTAAGAAGGCACAAGATTTAATCATGCTATTCAGAACAGTGCACAATTTAAAATTTATAAATTGTTTATTTCTGGAATTTCCATTTAATATTTTTGGACTGTAGTTGACTGTGGGTAACTGAAGCCATGGAAAGTGAAACCACGGAGCAAGGGGGACTACTGTATGGAAGAGTGTTGTTTGGGACTTTTGAAAAGGCGCCCTAGTTTGCTGGCTCAGCTGAACAGTATCCACCTGTTTCTATCTGCTTCCTCTTTCCCGCTGCTTGAAATGCAAGCAGGATGGCTGGAACTCCAGCAGCCATTCTGAACCATGAGGTGACCTTGTTATAAGTTGGAGCAGAAAGACAGAAGAGCTTGAGTTTCTGATGACTATGGAACCACCATACCAGCCCTGGAGTGCCGATTCTAGACTTCTTTTCTGCAAGAGAGAAATGAATTTCTACTTTGTTTATGTCACCATGTTTTGGGGATTTTGCTATAGGTATCTTAACATAAGCCCAGTTGGTTGTTTTTGTTTCTTATTGGTTTTTAGGAGTTCCTTATATAATCTGGGCACTATTCATTGTGCATTTTATTTGAGAGAAATAGCTTTTCCCAGTTTATGGCTTGTCATTATCTTTATGATGTCTTTTGATGTACATTAGAAAATATTTCTAATATAGTTGAATTTATTAATCTGGAAAAGGATTTTTCCTTGGATTATTTGTGGCACTGGTATATTAAAAAATAGCTATTGCAAGGTTCACTGCACATAAAGCCAGCATTGTTTAAAGTGGATCTCCTTCATTCTGTTTCCCTTCCTGCATTTGTCAGCATCATTTTTCACAGTAAAGATTAGGAGATACATATTCAATGAATGGCATGGTCTGTAGATAACCTCGTAATGCTCTAAGGCAGGGGTTGCCAAGCTTTTCTCTGCAAAGGGCCAGGTGATAAATACTCCAGGCTTTGCAGGCCACACGGCTCTGTCACAACCAAACTCTGCTGCTCTTGTGGCATGAAAGCAGCCAAACTATATGTAAGGAATAAACATGGTTTTATTCATGGTACTGAAATTTAAATTTTATATATTTTTTACATCACAAAATGTCCTTTTGATTTTTTTCCCAATCATTTAAAGATGTAAAAACATCCTTAGCTCAGGAGCTGTAGGAAAAACAGGTGGCGGGCTGGGTTTGGCCTGCAGGCAGCAAGTTTGTTGAGCCCTGCTCCAAGGTGTTGGGATGAGTTGGGGGGGGAGGGATGGAGTGGGTGGTGGGGCGAAATGCATCTGCTGATAGATGCCTCTCAGCATTAAGCATCCTAGAAGCAGTTTTTGTCTTGTTCTATGCCTTAGAAAAGTGCATACAGATTAGAGGCATGAAGAGCAAGGCAAGTGACAGGCCTATCTCAGGTTGTGCAATAGAACATGTTTATGACAGGATGTTCCAGTTCGAAAGGGTGCATTGTGAGGTAAGGGGCTGCTGAATTACCATTGTGTGGCAAACTGGCCTGGACACTCCCGATTCCTGCCCTCTATTCCAGGGAAGAGTGTGTGTAAAAATATCCATCCTTGTTGATATCAAATGCTCTGAAAAATAGGCATTTGGGTATTGTTAGGTCCGGAGTCGAGAGGGAGACACGTGAAGCCTCATGTGTAGCAGAATGCTGTTTATTTTGAGCATCTGGGTGCAGATGGGTGGAGGTGAAAAAGCGACCAGGAGAGAAAAGGGGAGAGCCTTGGGTTTGATAGAGGGTTTTTTCGGGGGGAGTAAGTGGGCCAGAACAGCCGTTTGTAATTAATTCTTTTGCAAACAACCAACTCCTGAGACCCCTGCCCCAGTCACATCCATCCTTCAGCTCTGGCGTGGCACTGATCAGGAGAGCTAGGGAGGGATAAACTTCGTCTCTATCAGGGAGGGAGTGGAAAGGAATACTGGCTGCAGCTGTCAGATTTACACAGTCCGTGTCTCTCTAGACTCCTGCGGGCTATTGTTTTACAGGCCTAAGTTTTGCATTAACCACATTCTGTCCTATACATACTTTTCGGGTTCCCACCTGGAACAAACCTAACAGGTTTCAGCCATTGAGTCCCCTTGTTAGATAGTGTTTGTGAGCCCTGATTTTTAGTTGCAACACCTTGATCTCTGAACCTGCACTGGGAGCTCTCTAGAGCTAATCACATGGCAGGGCCGCTTTCCTCCGTGGTGGGAGGGAGCCAGGAGAACGGAGTTGTGCCACCCCCCCACCGCCACAAGGTAGAGGAACCAGCTCTGTCACTGTCGGGCCAGCCAGAAGGCTTCGTTCAGGGGAGCGTAACCAGACGCCAGAAGCAAGTGCAGGCGACCTTTGGGAAGTCAGCGCCCTTGGACGCCCGCAGAAAGTTAGTCTTAACCGCGACCTGCCGGCCTGCGGCGCCCGCCCCGCCCCCTCGAGGCCCCGCCCCGCCCGCGGGCTGCACCCGCAACCCCAGCCGCTGGGGGCGGGGGCCCCGGCACCAGGGCGGCCCGGCGTGATCTCCACCTCGGCCGGCCGTGCGGGGCCCCGCGGGCCAGTGCCCCCGCCGGCGCAGGCCCTGCCGCGAGCCCCGCCCTCCGCTCTCCCCGCCCCCGGCGCTCGGCGCTGGCTGCGCTCGTCGCAGCTGCGGGGCCCGCAGGCGGCCATGGCGGCGGGCGCCGGGGCCAGGCCGGCGCCGCGCTGGCTGAAGGCGCTGGGCGAGCCGCTGAGCGCGGCGCAGCTGCGGCGGCTGGAGGAGCACCGCTACAGCGCGGCGGGCGTGTCGCTGCTCGAGCCGCCGCTGCAGCTCTACTGGACCTGGCTGCTCCAGTGGATCCCGCTGTGGATGGCCCCCAACTCCATCACCCTCCTCGGGCTCGCCATCAACCTGCTCACCACGCTCGTGCTCATCTTCTACTGCCCCACGGCCACCGAGGAGGTAGGGCTCGCTCCCTCCCGCCCGCGGCGGCGGCGGCGCAGGGAAGCCTCCAACTGCTGTCCCCAGGAGCCTCTCGTCCCTCGCCCGAGCCCGGCCCTGGAGTGCTGCGGACGGGTCGCTAGAGGTGCCTCCAGGGGCTGGGGAAAAGGGGAGACCCCCGCGCGGCTGAGCCTCCAGGGCGGCGGAGGGCACGGCGCGGGGGCCGTGGCCGTGTCCGCCCCCAGTCTCTCCCGGGCCTCCTAGAGGCTGTCATGCCACTACCCCAGTCCCGTGACCATCCCGAGCCTCCCCGGGCAGCGGAGGGGCTGTCAAGGTCACTGCCCCAGCCCCAAGTCCGCTCAGATCCTCACCGGGGCCACGTACTGGCGGGAGGACGGCCTGCGGGGCGGGCGCCAACCTGTGGGATGGAGCAGCGGTGGGGTACTGTGCACACTGAGGACTGAACACCCCATCTCCGTCCTGTGTGGCGCAAGGACCGGTAGCCGGGTTGGCCAAACCCAAAATGTTCTTTGTATACTTTTATAACCGTCCGTTTCTCGAAGGTTGTGCTAGTGATCCTGAAATTACTGTTCGCACTGATCAAAGAGAAGTTACTTTTAAGAGAGAACTTCATTGACTTCATGAAAAACAAACTAGGGGATTATGAAGACGATAATTCTTACCACAACCCAGGGATCAATAAAAACCAACAGATATTATTAGCAATAATTACATTTGATCTATGTCCAAAATAAGAAGGGTAAATAATGCGGGCTTTGGACAACTGTTAATGAGAAGCACTCCTTGGGCTGAGTATGGAGGGATATAGGGCAAAATTGGGTTCACTCTCATCTGCAGCTTATAGTACATGGGATAAATATTACATGGCACGTTCTGTGCCATTACTTTCTTTCTTTGCCCTCCAAGTAGTGAAGCCCCTTTATAATCATAGTTGAGTATAGGTCCAGTGGAGGACTAGTAGGTGTTGAGGTTGGCTAACAGGAATACAATGGAAATACTTCATGCCTTCCATTCATGCATCTGTTTTTAAAAAATATTTGATGGAGCCTACATTTAAATATACCTTGCCATTTGACCAGTATGTTTGTTATATATTTCTTAGCAGACATTCCCATTGTTATTCACCATTGCTATTCATTTACATAGTGTTTGAAAAAGTAAGCTGCTTCAGTTTTTGGTTTTTGCTTGCCTGTTTCTAGAATTTCCCAGAGAGTGTATCCAAATGAAAAGATTCTGAGTTGGAAGTGAGGAACTTGGCTTCTGACTAGCTCTGCTACAACAGAACTTCTGTGTCTGTTTTCTCATGTGTCAAGTAGAAAATAATGCCTGCCAAACCAATTTCTCAAGGATGCAGTGAGGATCAAATGATACATACAGATAAATGTAGGGAATTATAATTTGCTCAATAAATTAAAAATATTAGTTAATGCATTAAAAATATTACTGTTATTAAACAATGTCCTGAAAATGCATAAAAAATTTAGTTTTGATTGGTTTTAAATTAAGCTAACAGCATTAGATAAGGAAACTGAAGGGAAATTAACAGCGTCTAGGATCACATAGCTTTACTTGGGGACCAGGATTCCGAGCCAGAAGAGGGGAGGGGAGCTTCCTCTGTAGGGTTTTGTCCCTCTCCTGTGGAACTTCTCCATTTTACTTTGGTTATGTGTATCCTTATTGAGCAGGACAAGCGACCACATTTTAAGTTCAGACAGCAATTGCTTATTTGTATAATTTCCATAGCACAGTGACTTGCATAAAAGCAAATGCTTAGTAAATATTTACTGAATTATTGACTGCATGAATGCAATAACACAGTGTAATCTTGAGAGATGGTGTTTTTCAGCTCTTAACTCAGTTTCAGCTGTTCTTGGATTACTTATCAATTGTTTGGCTTTGGTAATTTTAAGGAGAATAAGCAAATGTTAGGGTGAATGGAGAAAACAAGAACGGAATTGTCTCCTTCTCACTTTGATGAAGCAGTTCTATCTGAACACCACTCTAAGTATATAGTCCCTGGCCCCCATTCCTTGGCTACCTAATCTTAAACTGGAATCACAGATCCTTAGAGTTTGGAAGGATCTTTGAGCTTAGATAACTCATTGATTGAAATTCAGTTCTAGCTCCAGCCTAGTAGCATTCTCTACTACAAAACACTGCATGCACTTATTTCTGACTGGTGTAAACTGTAACTCCATTCCCTATTCCTTATCTGATGAAATGTTTTTGTCTTGCCTTCTTGATCTGTGTATATAAATCCATGTCATTGTCTCTGTTAAAGAGCGTATTTATAACAGGTGCCTAGCTTAGGGCAAGGTCAAAGGGCATTGACTAATATTAATACATTCTTTTGTTTATGATAGAAAGTTGAACCCAAAAGTGAGTACACCTGAGGAACCCAGAAAGCCCTTAAGAAATGGTTTATTCTTTAAATAACTCAGATTACCGTCACCTTTGTACTACATTGTAAAGAGTTATTTGTTGGGGGAATAATAGAAAGAAAAGGTAATAACATGTAGATTCCTACTTAGATTATTTTTCATAGGTTTGGTTTCTTTGAGATCTAGTATATTTCCTTTTTATCACTCTTTTATCTCTTTTTTTTAATTTTTTAACCAGCTCAATAACTTTTCAAGCATCCTTTATTAGGGTAGGACTCTTGTAAGGGAATGACCTCTCTCATTAAAACAAAATATATGACAAGTCCAGATTGAAGAAGAAACAAAAAACAAAACAAAATATAAACTCCAGACTTACAGGAGATGAAAGTTCTAGAAACAGGGAGGAATTCAGGGTGAGGCAAAAGGAGGCCTCAAAATTAAAGGAGGCACTTGCAGAACCCTGAGAGTGAATGCCTAAAATTCTGCAGCCTTGGTGCCTCCTTGGCTCACCGTGGTCCTAGCCCTGTCTAGAAGGAGCCTCTTCAGGTAAAGTGGAGGTAGCTTCCCTTTGTGGCTTGTCCCTTTGGTTCTTAAGGCTTTACTAATTCCTTAATTCCTAGGAATAAGCTATTTCTCCCTTAAAATTCTGGTTCAAGTGTGGATAAAACAGCATTGTGATGTATAGAAAGGGCTTTAAATCTCACTCCTGGTGCATTTGACTGGGGCATAAGGCTATGACCACCTGGGTTTTGAGAAGTTAAGGACCAGAACAGATGCTAAAGCACCCAGGAAGTACAATTAGTGTGGATGATAGATTTGGCCTGGGTTTTCTCCACACACCCCTCTCTCTTCTTGTTCCCCTAAGCACAGTGAAATACTGACATCATCAACAAGAACTCTAGTAAGTGCTAAGGAGGAAGAAACACTGGAACAAATATTAAAAAAATATATTTCAAAGTAGAGATTTCAAAGTACAGATGTGTCAGGTCATGAGAAAGCCCCTGAGTGCTGGTTTAACTGCATTTGTGTGCAAAGTCTGGTTTCCTTTGCCCCAGCTTATAACCTACTTCATTTCCTGAAAAAGGGCGGGCTCTTCTCAAATGCTGGTTCTTAAACTGAGCAGAGGCCAAAGATCTGGATTGAAACCAATAAGCCCCTAGGGCCTTCCTGATTGGCTTGACAGGGAATGGTCCTACCTTTCCTGACCGCCAACCCGCCTCTGGAGCCTTTCAGGTGGGAACCCTCCATCTGTAAACAAGGAAGCGCCCTGCCCTTCACAGGCTCCCAGTAAGCAATGTCTTAACCCCATCACAGGTGCATAGTATGGGTTTAGAGCAGTTGCAGGACAGGGGCAATCAGTCATTTCTAATTGCTGTGCTTTCCAGAGTCAGGTTAGCAGTGTATTAGGAACTCCATGAATTCTCTTTTAAACATCCTAGAAATATCTGTCTGGGTACAAAGTCCACCAGAAGCATATCAGCATTACATTTTTTCACATATGCACAATCTGTCGTCTAATTTTCTTTCCTCCTACCTCTTAGAAATACAGTTTCTATTTTTTTTAAAGAAAGAAGTCAATTGATGCTTGCATAATTGAAATCTCCTGTTACCAGCTGAGCTAATAGTTATTGCTTATGTAAATCTCTTTGCATATGTTTCAACTCACCCAAGGCCATTTAAAGGAAAGAGGTATTTTTTTAAGTAAAAAAAATTCACATAATGGACATTGTATAGTTCCAGTATTTTCTAAATTTTAGTTTGGGAAGATTTTTGTGTTGGTGTATTACCTATACTAGATTTTATTTACTATTTTTCTTTATGTCAACTTTAAATCAACCTCCTTTTAAAAACTTAAACTCATTCTAAAGCTTAACATCTATAAAATCATAGATTTGATATGCTAGCTATTTTTCAAAATACCTTAAAATAAATACTTAAATATTAAAATGAAAAGTGTATCGATGAATCACCTAAAATTATCTGATGTAATTAACATTTACTGAGCTTCTTCCATATGCCAGACACTTTTATAAGTACTTCACATGTGTAATACTTCATTTAATTCTCACAATGAGACTGGAATAGTGATTATTCCCATTTTTCAAATGGAGAGACTGAGGCACTGAAAAATTAAGTAACTTGTCCAATTCAGCCAGTAAGTGGCAGAGCAAGGATTTGGGTGCAAGTAAAGTCCAGGGTCTGTACTCGTAACTGTCTGCAAGAAGATACCAGGGCAGGTATTCTTCCTTCTGAAAACCATTTCTGTAACCTATTACTTGATAGGAAAAATTTAGATCATCAATTGATTTCATCATCTAGTTATTTAGCTCCTACAGCAGATTTTAAAAACAGAATACATATGTGCCTCACACCCATGAGAAGATTATATTCTCATATGAAAGGTGGGGCCAAATATGAATGAGATCACATGAATCTACAGTTAAAACGTACCTTGCAGACCATCTAGTCTAGCATTTTCTTTTACAGAAGACCTAAGAATGTGTTCTGGAAAATAAAGTATTTCAAGGTTGTAAGTGAAGTTTGTCTGGTAAGCAGAGATGTGTCCTTCACTTTCTAAGTCTTTTCTTCCTTTTCCTGAGGGGTGTCCTCCTTCAAAGATGCATATAAAAAGAGGGATGATACCCAGGATAAACAATTGATCTATATATGTGGTGTTCTCTTTGATCCAGAGTTAATTTTAATAAGAACAATTACCATATAAGGTCTAGTTCAGATCTCTGGGTGTTTAACTTCCTTCCAAATGACTTGGATAAAGATTGGTGTTCTCATAATACAGATTTAGATTTATGATAAGGGATGTCTGTCTAGGAAGGAGGACTGCCTTAATGGACTCCTGGATTCCTCCTTTTCCTCTGCATTTTAGTCTGGGAGACATCTTACTACATATAAGCTCCTGGAGGAACCCCAATTCTGTAGTCTTTCTAACTGGTTGGTACCATATGCGACCACTGTCAGTGATTGGTAGTGTCCAGTTATCTCATAACCAAGCTCTGTGGCCTTAGTGAGTTCCTAGGAACTCACTTTTCATTTCTCCTATAATTTCTCTTTCTTGTCCTCTTGTTTTATCTAACAGGGACTCTTTCTTGCAGCAGCATAATGTTGGTGCCATTTCTCACCATTCTCACTCCAGGCCCAGTGGTTCTCACTGTCCTGGACACCTGCACACCTGACTACTTGTACTTCCCACTCAGTGCTGCTATTTCTCCTCTACATGCTCTGTGTCTTCTGCTGTGGAAGGCCATGTGATCCACTGACATCCTCCCGCCTGGCTAACTGACCACTTGGGTGACTAAACCCATGGGTCACATCTCTCTCTCTCTCCAAAATAATCCTCGCTATGTGTTGAAAGAGACTATCTGTATGCCCATATGAAGCCCAATCATTTGAGCAATTAGAGATTGATTTCCTGGCTGAACTTCCAACTAGAGGTCCATTCCCCCAGGAAGTGAAAACTAAGGCTGTCTGAATGCTGCTTGTTTTTCTCAAGTGGGTTTCTGTTTTCCTGCACTGTGCATGCCCCTCCTCAGACATCGTAGGGTGGCCAGAGTGCTTGTAACCCAGAGAGTGGATTTTCTCTTTAATGCTTTCCCAGAACTTAGAATAGTACATGTACCTAAGTAGTCATTTAGTACTCATTTTTTAGACCAGCTTGGGACTTTTCTTGGTCCTAGAGGTCCCTCTCTAAGTCTCTTATTTCTGATCAAGGAACTTGAGTCTACTTTTCTCTTGGACTCTAACAGACTAGCATCTGGTATTTGCATCCGGTTTCTTTTTCATGGGTGCCTGGTAACATTTAAACTACTGACCTACCCTCTGCTGGCTTTCTCAGTAATTAGAACTAGTTTTCACCTATATATATTTGAATAATAGAATACCTTTTGGGTTATATTGGCCAAGTAGAAATGTTTCCATCATCTTTCCTTTGATAGCCCCTCCTGTAAACAGATAGAATAAAAGGAAGAAGAAAAATTTAAAGTGAAGTATTAATAAAACCTATTTTCTTAGGAGAATTTTTGAATTTTACAACTGAGGAGAGGTAGTTTACATTTCATATTCTCATAGGTTAGAAAGCATCCACATGTCTTTTTTGGATTATCATTTATTTTTTATCAAGTAAGGTGATTATTAAATCCTTATTTATAGGCAAAAGAAAGGGAATTATCACTTTAAGTGGAATAAAATAGAATATCATCATGATTCAATTTCCAGTTATTAATAACTAAATTGATATAGTAGTTTCCTTTAATCTTATAATGGATAGCATCCTATACTTCTACATGATTATGAAACTATGGATTTCCATA
Organism: Varecia variegata; assembly: GCA_028533085.1. Taxonomy (NCBI): domain Eukaryota; kingdom Metazoa; phylum Chordata; class Mammalia; order Primates; family Lemuridae; genus Varecia; species Varecia variegata. The sequence continues at coordinate 15,539,553 of CM052440.1, read as the reverse complement.
TAAATAAGGGTTTGAGGTGGAAAACGATGATTCTGTAAGAATATTCCACTTGTTTCTATTTGTTTTCATTATGGATGCAGAGGTCTTAATGTTGAGTTGAATGTTGCTATGGTTTGTGTCCCCTGAAAAGTTCATGTGTTGGAAACTTAATCTCCAATGGAACAGTGTTGGGAGGTGGGACTAATAAGAGGTAACTGGGTAATAGATTAATGTTGTTATCACAGAAGTGGTTTGGTTATCATCAGATGGGTTGTTATAAAACAAGTCTGGCTCCTGGTTCCCTTCTCTGTCTCATGTGCTCATTTCCACCTTCCACTATGAGATAACACAGCAAAAGGCCTTCACCAGATGCCAGTGCCATGCTCTTGGCCTTCCCAGGCTCCAGAACCATGAGCCAAATAAATCTTTTCTTTATAAATTACCCAGTGTCTGGTATTCTTTTATAGCAGCAGAAAACAGACTAAGATAACTGTTACTTGAAGACATGGTAGGCTACAATTATGAAACAGAGAGTGACTTATGTACAATCCCTTCCCTTGGTTAAATCAGGTCTTTACTTCATTAACTAAAGAAGACAATTTCAGAACTGTGCATTTTTAACTTGTTGCTGCCACCTGTGAAACCATTTAAAACCAAGGAGACAACAGAAATAGTGCTATTTATAATAAAGTTATATATAAAGTCCTGAATACTATTGTCATGTAGTTTCTTATATTTGTATGCTTGAGGTACCAATGATGCATGCATGGTACAACAGAAGGCCTATATATTTACAAAGTTTGCTTTAACCCTGAAAAATAAATATTTATAGAAGGCATGTTTTTTAAGTGGAAGAGGTAGGAATATAATGACTGTCCTTTGATTTCTCCTTAGGTGAAGCATAGATGGAGAAAGAGGCATATCAGGCGGTCCTTGAGGGAGGGGGCACATGAGTGCTTTGCTGAATTGGGTGAGAATGTTTAGGAAGGAAACAGCCATGAGATGGAATCAACTAATAAATAAATAAGGTGGATAAGAGGACCTTGTGGGTGGAATGGAGCTGGAGTATGAAGTTAGGTGGTTGAGAGACAGGCTGTGAAGAAACTTATGAGTGGGTAGAGAGCTCGTGTTCATTCCATATATTTTACTTCTAAGATTAGTTTGGGAGTAGCCAGAGGAGCCTAGAGCACATGAAGGCCCTGCCTTAAATGCTCCTGTAATACAAATTGAAAATTATTTTTGCTCAAGCAAAGACCTTTATTGTCACACTTGGTCCATTAATTCGGGGATATTTGTTGGACATACACTCTATGCCAGGCAGTGTGCTGGAGGACTGGGAGTGCAGTGCTAAGCCAGAAAGACACAATCTCTGCCCTGACTCTGCTTCAATCAGTTCAGCCCTAAAAAATGAAATTTGTTAGGTGAGAAGAAAAGAGGAAGCAAAAAGTTAATTTTGGAGTTTGGGTTTGGGGGTGGGAGGCTTTGATGAGAGAAGGCAAGCTGAAGGCACTAGTGCTGTTTCTCTTTTTGTTCGTGAGTCATAGAGTTGTGGGCAAAGGAAGAAGAAAAGTAGATGCCTGCTCTCTCACTAGAGGTCTTGTCTCTCAGTCACTGGCCAGCCCCTTGTCCCTCTGTTTTTGATATGGAAACTAAGATTCTGGAACTCATGGGCTTTTCCCCAGAAATGCTGAAGGAATACAGGATTTGTCAGAGCTGCTGTTCACCTCTGGATGTTTTCTGGAAAAGCAAATTATGTGTGAAAATTAAATAAATTAATGGACTACCAGAGTTGCAGTTTCCTTTTTTCCAGTATAAGCTTTGTGCCTTTGAGCTTAAGGTAGTAGTATATGACTTCCAAGCTAAGATGTCAGTTTAATTTGTTTGTGCTTCTATGTAATAATTAGAGTATTGTCAGAAAGCACTGAGGAGGAAGTTTTAAAATCATGATTCAGTTTTCTCTAATCGTGTAATGAATAATAGAATCCTATAATAATTCAAGTAAATAGAAAAGCAAAAATTTCCAAAATATTCAGCTCTTTTTCAGCAGTGTAACTGGAAAACAATTTATCAGTGGAGACTCCTTCTTTTTAATCAATCTTTTTATGATTGATTTTTAGTAATTATTTTGTTTTCTAGAATAAACTTATGTGGTAACCCTTCTTGAAATCAAAATTCATTGTTAGGGAAGTTATTACTTAAATTATGATATAGCCACATAATTGAATACTGTGTATTCATTAAAAAGAATGATGTAGATCTGTATGTTTGACCTGGAAAGATTTCTAGAATATATTGTTAAATTCTGATCTTAAAGATACTGTAGATATTATAAAAACTATATAATTAAAAACTCTAGGCCGGGCGCGGTGACTCACGCCTGTAATCCTAGCACTTGGGAGGCCGAGGCGGGCGGATCGTTTGAGCTCAGGAGTTCGAGACCAGCCTGAGCAAGAGCGAGACCCCGTCTCTACTAAAAATAGAAAGAAATGATCTGGCCAACTAAAAATATATAGAAAAAAAATTAGCCGGGCCTGGTGGCGCATGCCTGTAGTCCCAGCTACTCGGGAGGCTGAGGCAGAAGGATTGCTTGAGCCCAGGAGTTTGAGGTGGCTGTGAGCTAGGCTGACGCCACGGCACTCACTCTAGCCCGGGCAACAGAGTGAGACTCTGTCTCAAAAAAAAAAAAAAAAAAAACTCTAAACGTTTGAATTTAATATTACCTGCAAAAGTTCTATTTAGAATTAAGTTCCTTCTGTAGAAGTAGTCTGATATATTGCTTATGACTTTATAATGTACAATCCAAGCCTGATTTTTCCATCCTTACGTTAAACTTGTGGAAATAAGTTCATGTGAAAACTAGAATTGAATTGGGGTGGCTGTGTAGATCCGCTTCCTTCAAGAGTCTCTGTAATTGTACCCTTTTTGGAAAGACTCCTGAAAGGAAGGTGTTCTGTGTGCCTGGCCAAGTAGATCCCAACCTGTTTGCAGAGATAACAAGTTAGAAAAGAAGTCAGAAAAAATGCAAACTTCCAGCTGGGAACAGAGGTGATGACTGAAGGGAAAAGAGAAGATAGTTCTGGCTCCTGTGGTCTTGGGAAGACTGGGAAAACTTAGAAGGACTTGGGAAGACTTGGAAAAGGAGTAAACGAGGTATTGGCAGATCAGTGTACCTTTCTGGGTTTAAAAGAAAGGTGACTTCTTGTGGCTTGTAGCCATTTCCAGTGGTTCACTACCACCTGAAATTGTATTGTGTGAGGGGAAAGTGCTCCTCGGCAGGTTTCATGGAATAGGTAGTTGGTGAAGAATTCAGGTGAGAAGTTCATCCAGCCTGTGTAGCCTGAGGCGGGATAGATCTCATATCATAGGGCAAGTCAGAAGACCTGGGTTTGATTTCTGGACCCAGCCTAACTGCTTGCCTTGATGGGAATTATCACCCCTCCCATGTTTCAGTTTCATCTTTAATATAAAGAATGTGATGATAACTGCCCTATCTCTGTGGATTTCTATATCAAATAAAACAATACATTAAAAATGCCCTTTGTTGTACTACTGTTTAAGATCATATTGCCTTTGTAATCTTACCTGTTATAATTACCTGTTCCAGGAACATGGATGCAGTCACTGACTCATGAGAACCTTTCACTTTCAGGCCTCCACCTGGGTTTCTGCCTAGACCTTTTCTGTCTTTTCCTTGTTTAAATTCCCCACGTCTCTCTTTCCTTATTTAAATCCTAAATCTTAATGCCTCAAGAATCCTAATGAAGTAGTTTTGTTGTTGTTGTTGTTGTTTTTTTTTTTGGAGATAGAGTCTCGCTCTGTTGCCCAGGCTAGAGTGCCGTGGCGTCAGCCTAGCTCACAGCAACCTCAAACTCCTGGGCTCAAGTGATCCTCCTGCCTCAGCCTCCCAAGTAGCTGGGACTACAGCCATGCGCCACCATGCCCGGCTAATTTTTTCTGTATATTTTTAGTTGTCCAGCTAATTTCTTTCTATTTTTAGTAGAGACGGGGTCTTGCTCTTGCTCAGGCTGGTCTCGAACTCCTGACCTCAAGCAATCCTCCCGCTTCGGCCTTCCAGAGTGCTAGGATTACAGGCGTGAGCCACTGCGCCCAGCCAATGAAGTAGTTTTAAACAGGGAAAATAGTCTTCATTTCCTTTTATAAATGAGGAGCAGGATGTAATTTTGGGCAGAGTCCATCCCCAACTGTGGTGTCAAATTTATTTCAGTATGAATTTCTTTTAACACCTTGACCTTTAGACCTGCCTGCAGCCAATCTCTCAGATCAGAGGTCAGAATTAAGCTTTTAATATTGATCTTTGGGGGGTATTCCTTGAGAAGCTCTAGATTTTCAGTATGAAAAGTTACATGGAAGGAAGAAATGCAAGATCCTTCAGGTAAGATGATTATTTTCAGAATTCTGTCATTTTGGGGGAAAAGTATTTGATGGAAAATAAAAAAGAAAAATGACATTTTATGTCATTATAGAAATGTTAATAACTTCAGCTTCCAATTTTATATGTATGTTTAAAGTATAACTTTGCTTTGATCATCAAAATTAAAATAATTTTTCATAATGGAAAAAATGAGTAAGAATTTGCTAGTTTGGTATGATCAACTAATTTTTGACAAGGCACCAAGAGGTCACAATGGGGAAAGGATAGTCTTTTCAATAAATGGTGCTGGGAAAACTGGATCTCCCCATGCAAAAGAATGAAATTGGACCCATATCTTACACCATATACAAAAATCAACTCAAAACGGATAAAAGACCTAAATATAAGACCCAGAAACTACAAAACTAGAAAAGAACATAGGGTGAAAGCTCTTGGACATCAGCCGTGGTGATGGTATTTTGGGTATCACACCAAAAGCTCAGGCCACAAAAGCAAAAATAAATGAGACTACATCAAACTAAAACATTTCTGCACAGCAAAGTGAACAGACAACAAAATGAAACGGCAGCCTACAGATTGGGAAAAAAATATTTGCAAACCACATATCTGATAAGGGCTTAATATCCAAAATTTATAATGAACTCATACAACTCAATATTGGAAAACCAAATAACTTGATTAAAAAATGGGAAAAAGACCAGAATGGACATTTCTCCAAAGAAGACATAAAAGGCCAAGCACCGTGGCTCATACCTATAAGTCCCAGCTACTTGGGAGGCTGAGGCAGGAGGATCACTTGAGCCCAGAGGGTTGAGGCTGGAGTGAGCTATGATGATGTCATTGCACTCTAGCTGGGAGACAGAGCAAGATTGTCTCAAAAAAAAAAAAAATTTACTAGTTGGAAAAGGGTTAACAGAATTGTTGTCTGCAAAATACTTTGGGATTCTTTCAAAAGATTCTAGGTGGGTTGTGTTTTGTTTGTATGTTTTTTCAGTCTTATACTGCCATGATTCTTCAGTTATCTGTTTGCTCTTTTAAATTGTTTCATAGTTTCCAGATAAGCTTTTAAAAATATGCCGATTGGAACTGTGACATTCTAACATGTATGTTTATAACTCAGGTTGTTTCTCTTCTTAAATTATTTCTAATTTATACTGATTTTCCTTTATATGGGTGAGACTTAATAAGTCCTTTGAAACAATTAGTACTGCAATCATTAGTACTGGACATTTATTCTTAACAAATGGTAAATCTTTACTAAAGTTAGTTCAAAGTAAATTGATACTTACTTAGAAAGATTGAAGAATGGGGTGGGGTAATCAAGTTGATTGGATATTTATAGAATTACCATATAAACCATACATAGGTTGGTATTTTAAAGATTATATTTGCTACTAAAAATATGCAAAACACAATTTAATGACAAAAGCTAACCTTTATTGAGCAATTACTGTATGCCAGGCTCTGTGTAAAGAGCTAAGAGTTTTTCTCATCAGATACCATCACCTGTAAGTATTATTCACATTTTACAGATGAGGTCCCCAAGGCTTAAAGAGGTTAAAAGACTTGCCCAAAGTCACATGGCTGTTAAGTGACAGAGCTAAGGACTCCAACATGAATCTAACTTCAAAATCCTAATTCTTAACAATTTTGCTGTACTTCTCTCCAAAATGTAGAATCCTGGGCTGACGTTGCTATCGTGGTCCCTGAGGAAGTGGAATTCATTTGTACAGTGCTGAAAGGAAAGAATGGTCATTATTAAAACCTTGTGTATATTTTCAAATTGGTTAATTTCTATTGATCTGTCTTCAAGTTTACGGACTCTTTCCTCTGTCAGTATTACCTGTGCTTCTGTATGTAATATGTCTTTTCCTCTGGCTTTTACGATTTTCTCTTTATCACTGGTTTTACCTGATTTGATTATTATGTACTTTGATGGGTTTTTTAAAAATATTTATTCTGCTTGGGGTTTGTTAAGCTTCTTGGATATGTGAGTTTACAGATTTCATCAAATTTAGAAATTTTTCAGCTTTTATTTCTTTTTAATGTTTTTCATGCCCCACCCTCTCTCTTTTCTCTGAGACTCCAATTGCTTATATGCTAGACTGCTTTCTGTTGTTCCACAGGTCACTGATGCCCAGTTCAATTATTTTTAGTCTTTTTTTTCTTTCTGTGTATTATTTTGGATAGTTTCCATGGGTAGTCTGCAAGTTGACTGATCTTTTCTTCTGCAGTGTCAAATATGCTATTAATTTTACAATTACTTTACCATTCAAATACTGTATTTTTCATTTCTAGAAGTTTCACTTGAGTCTTTTCTTTCATTTTTTTATAATTTTCATTTCCTCTATCTTCTTGAACATGTGGAACATATTTATAATAACTATTTTAATGTCCTTGTCTGCTAATTCTATTATTTGTTTGTATTGATTCTGATTATATTGATGATTTTATTCCTAGTTGTAGATCCTGTTCTCCTGCTTCTTTGCATGACTGGGTATTTATTTAGTTACTTATTTTTGATTGGGTGCCAAACCTTGTGAATTTTACATCTTGCGGTGCTAGATTTTTTTTTTCCTAAGATACACTTTGTGCCGGCTGCAGTTAAGTTACCAGGAATTAATTGGGTCCTTTTGAGTCTGGATTTTAAGTTTTGTTAGGGTTGTCCAGAGAAGCCTTCGGTCTAGGATAAATTTATGCCGGCTGCTAAGGCAATACACTTCTGAGAAGTCTACCTGATGCCCCAGGTATTAACAAGGTCTTTCTGCTCTGCCCGGTGGGAATATGAACTATTCCCAGCCTTGTATGAGCTTCAAGAATTGTTTGACCTTCCTTCAACATTCCAGTCTTCTTTTCCTGGCCTGGATTAGTTGTTTTGTCTCATTCAAGCAAAGATCAGCAAGGGTGCCTTTCTGTAGACCTCCACAACTTGTGCTTTTCTTTGCACAGCTTGCTACTTTCAGGTCCTCTGCTCCACAAATGCTAGCTGCCTTGACCTTCCTGAAATGCTGATACATTTCTCCTCAACACAGCAAGATTACTGGGCTCTGTTCTGGTCCCATTCCTGCACTGTGGTCTGGAAACTGACTCTGGCCTGTAAGCTGGAGCAATCGTAGGGCTCACCTCATTTGTTTCCCTTCTCCCAGGGATCACAAGCCTGTGCTGCCTGCAATGTCTGAGAACTATTGTTTCATATATTTTATTGCCTTTCCAGTTATACAAGGCGGGAGAGTAAATCCAGTTTCTGATACTCCATCATGAATGGCAGCAGGTGTCTACAGTTTGCCTCTAAGGTCTTTTTTCATAGCAAAGATTTATTGAATAATTTCAAAGCTGTGCCATATATGAGTAGTTATTATATTAAAAGAGTCATGGACTAGGAATCAAGATCAGGGGCTTAATCCTTGCTCAGCCATTTAACTTCGTGCTTCTCACAGTATGGACTTCTGTGACCCTCCACCCAGATGACTTAGAGCAATTCATTTGATTTCTCAATTTCACATGTAGAAGGAAGGTTATCAATGTTCTTTATAAACACACTGAGATGATATAAAGTATGAGCCCAAGAAAATATGTCGATTGGCTTAGGTTGAGCTATTTTCACACAGAAGCTAGCTTGTTGTCACTTAACAGTCTTTATTATTTACATTTATTTTTAGGCACCATACTGGACATACCTATTATGTGCACTGGGACTCTTTATCTACCAGTCACTGGATGCTATTGACGGGAAACAAGCCAGAAGAACAAATTCTTGCTCCCCTTTAGGGGAACTCTTTGACCATGGTTGTGACTCTCTTTCTACAGGTAAAGTAGTGGAGATATATAGTTTTGTTTGTTTTTTTTTTTTTTTTTTTGGTACTGATACCCTAAAAATAAAATGAACTGAACTATTTAGTCAATTTTTTGGATAGGTGTACATTTGGGAGCAATTTTGAACAGAGCATTTAAAAAGTGTGTTCAAGAATTCATTTTGTTAAGTGTACCTTATTTTAGTTCCAGAATGATTGCCTTAAAACTCTGTATTTGTAAGCAGCACAGAGCAGTCATTTCATTAATTACTTTTAATTCTTAATGGTTCTAAAACCTTGTTTTCTTTCAGTGTTTATGGCAGTGGGAGCTTCAATTGCTGCTCGCTTAGGAACTCATCCTGACTGGTTGTTTTTCTGCTCTTTTATTGGGATGTTCATGTTTTATTGTGCTCACTGGCAGACTTATGTTTCAGGCGTGTTGAGATTTGGAAAGTAAGTATGTTTTCTAAGTTGTACATTTAAAAATATAATAGAATTCATTTTCACAATCTCTTATGTCATTTATCCATAATAAGGGGAACAAATCTTCAATCAGTAATTTAAATTATTTTTTAATTTATTGGAGCATCCATAAATACTACACCTTAATTTAAGTCTTTTAGGTAATTTGCATGTTATAAATAGTTACATTATTTCATAATAATTTTACTTTTCTTCTCCCCTTCTCCAACTTACTAGCCCAAGCTTACAATAGACAGGAGAAAAAGAAAAATAAGGGACCCGAATAATATAGAAAAAGGATATGCAGTAATTAAATAAGCAGCATTTGACTCGTATAATAAAATAATGATATGGAGTCTAAGGTCCTTTTTGGTCAAATCTTCATGTACCCAAAAAGGGGAACCCCCTTGACAGCAGTCACCAACAACAGGTAATCATGAGAGTCTCAGCTGTGGTAGACAATTGGTGAGATGTAAAAACACCTTGTAAATGCTACAGCTAAACATCAGATAATATGTATGCCTCTGGTGAGATACCAGGAAATAGTGCACAAAGCTAGAGTGCTATTCTCTGTTCCTGTTTCTCATATAGCTTTCTCTCTGCCTGATCCTTTAAGAACCATCTGCCATTTGCTCATTCTTGGCTTTGGCTTCCCATGTCTGCTAATTCTTTTTAGCCCCATGTTAGTGCTCCATAGGAGAAACGGTAGCTCTGAAAAAAAATCTCTGTTAATGATAAATGAGAGGAGAAGCTCAAAACTATGGATCATTTAGCAGAGAACAGGCTTTAGGCAATTTTTCACATTGATTCTAAATTATGGAATAATTATTTACTACCTATTGAGCACTTGCATATTTTAGGCACTGTACTAAGTGCTTTACATGCATTATCTCATTTATTCCTCACATGAACACTGTAAGATGGGTATTACCTCCACTGTACAAATGAGGTAGTGCAAATATACTGCCAGTAAGTGGTAGAGCCAAGATTAAAACTCAAGTCTATTTGACTTCCAACCCCACACTTGTAATGACTGCTGCTTAATACAGTGGGGTCAGCAATGTATTAGTTGCTGTGGAAGGATACCAAATACATTTAAGATTTAGTCCCTGTTGTAGGAACTGTATGGTACACTTATTAAAAAGACGAGAAAATACTTCTGTGACATTGCTGATATACTCCATTTCAAGTATAAAATGACTTGCTTTAGGTTTCCAGAAGCACTGAAGAAATTCTAACTAAGGAGAAGGTAACTCTGGGCAGAATTAGTTTAAGAAGGGTTTTATGGAAAATGGGAATCTTTACCTGATTCCTTACATTCTGATCAAGAGCCCACAGATCACAAGTTAAGAATCTGTACCTATTTAATTAGATTAAGATATGCTAAAATAGAAAAGCAGCTTGGCAGAGTATAGTGCATTTTAATTTTCTGAACTTGCTATGGTAAACTGGAGTAATATAATAATGTAATGTTTGGGTTAATTGTCATTATTGTTATTTAATGACTAATACTTGCCCTTTTTGATTCCTAACTTCATTAAAAATCTTTCTGAATTAGTTCATATCTCTGGCCTAGTTTATACTCATTTGCTATTGATTGGGAGCTTAGTATATGTGCTTATTAGAATTGGAGATACAAAGATGAGTCACCCATGGATGGGAATGTGCCAGACAGACTGGGGAAGAGCATTTTAGGCAGAAGCGTGAGGGAAGTACTCAGAACATTAGGGAAATGGCTAATGGGTTCAGCACTGAGCCCGCAGGGGAGTGAAAGAGATCCTGCAGTGTCCCAGGAGTCAGCCACTTAAATACTAACTCCATATGGCATTTATCCTAACCAGCACATTTGTTTCACCTTCCCAAAGTAAAAATATCATTGAGCTGTTGACTAGGATAGATTGGTGGTCCTACTTAAAACAACAAGAAAGATCTCTACGTAGGCCCTCAGCTAAGCCTCTGGAAATTCTTACAATTGGAGCCAGTGTCTCTTGGCTTTTCACTAGGATGAATTTTCTGAAAATCTGTCAAGTTTTGAGTTTAGTTTTTATAGTATTTATAGTATTTGAATACAGATATATGAAACCAGGCCAAACAATCTCAAAATATACTGTGGAAATTTGTTTTATGAATATATTCTTGGTTTAAGCCTGTTAAATGTTGTTTCCCTCTTTTCTAAAAGAATGAAGAAAAAACATGCCAAATGAGTTTTTTAATTGGGCTAAAGAAATTAAGGTTTTACTAATATTACTATATTTTGCTACATATTCTTTCTTCCAAATGTCAAAGCCCTTTGAATCATGTATTAGTATTGATTCTGCTTTAAGTATAAATAGTTAAAAGTACAGGCTCAGGAATCAGACTGAGTAGAAGCAAATCGTGGTTCCAGCATATCAGTTATTTGGCCAGAAATATATTAATTTCATTTTCTTCAGTTTCTTCTTCCATCAAATGGGGATATTCCTTATAATTGTCTTAAAAGGTTATTGTGAAAATTAAATAATAATATATATAAAGGACTTAGTACAGAATCTGGAACATAGAAGTACTCAATAATAAAGTTAGCATTATTATGCCATGCTATTTTTATTTTAATTCAATATCTTTTGTATGTTTGTTTTCTCATGAGTGACATTAAAAAGTAAGTCTTACTACTAAAAGAAAAACAGATGTCTTATGTAGTAATCAGTAAGTAAGTGATACCATAAGGAAATAAGCATATAGAAGAAATTGAGCTAAAATAAATTTTAGATGGGAGGTCAACATGTTAATAATTTATTGAATACTGATACAATATTTATACAGTGAATTTGAATATGTATTTTTACACTATTTATACAAATATTTATTGAGCATCCATTATATGTCAGGCCCTGTTCTAGGTGCTGCAAGGTGAGAGTAAACATTAACAGACAAAATCCTGGCCCCAGTGGAGCTTACATTCTAATATGAGAGACATACAATAAAACCAGCTAAACATGGAAATGCTGCATGTAATATGTTGGATGGTGATAAGTGCTATGTGTCAAGAACTGTAAAGAGCCTGGGATTTTACCCTACTTAAAAGCTATCGGGCCTATTAATGTTTCATGGATGCTGGCAGAAGATAGCTTTGTTACGCAGAGCAAAAGCAGTAGCCAGAGGTTCATGTATGTGCCAGATTCCCACGTTCCCACCCTCCTGCAGTTTTGTGGGGACCACACAGGTGGGCCTAGATGAAACCCTTCATATGCAGTGTGTTGCATTATGGCAGAGGAATACTGAGGAATCGCTCCATTTCATAGCAAGCAGAAGCAAGCCTGCTCTTTGCCTTAGGGAGATGTAACCTCATTCTTCAAGGTTGCTCACTGAATATATACAACCCTAGAAATGGCCCAGGTAAAGAGTATTCAGGATCCTGCCTTCTTGGCACATCCAGCAAGAAACATGCAGGGATGGCAGTGTTCATGGCAGATTGCTTCTCCTGATTGTATTAAGGAAAAGTAAGCAGGGAAGGAAGAGTGACTAAATACTATTATATTTTTCTAATGAATATAAAAATACTCTTCTATACTGTTCCATAGAACAGAAATACTATTCTGTTTTACCTGTGAATATTTTAATTGTTATATTTTATCTCTTGAAAATATGTAGATTTCAGTATAAATACATATTTGTTACCTGGAATTAGATCATTTAAACCACAAAATGGTAGTAGCTATTTTTAATTATAATTTTCAATTGTTACTTTATGTAATAAAGTTGGTGTTAATATAAGTTTAGTTTATTAATGATGCATTAATATTTTCCTTAGTACAGTTATGGAAAAATTACAGTTAAAATCTGGCCCTGTACTTACGCTTGCCATATGAGATAAGGCATATCTTACTTATAACATGTAGCAGGGGTCTTATGTAATTCAATAGCACAAAAAAATGCTTAAAGCTTAATTCTAAACCAAGCATTTTAAATTCAAGTCCAGTGTTAATTTGTATTATGTGGTATTTTGTTATTTACATGTGAATATTTATAGACTCAGTATTAATTTTCCTTTCTTTCAAAACTGTGAGAATTTCCATATGGTATTAGATTCATTTCTCAAACTATCTGTAGTAAAGTACCAGTCCCCTTCCTCTTCCTCGATCCATCCCGGACTAATAACATGCAATTAAAAAATAAAAAAAGACTTATACAGACTTCAATATTTCATTTGATTCATAAACAATATTATTCTGTCAAATTGCCATAAAAGGGCCAGGCACAGGGGCTTGCACCCATAATCCCAGCTACCTGGGAGGCTGAGGCAGGAGGATCACTTAAGGCCAGGAGTTCAAGACAAGCCTGGGCAACACAGTGAGACACTATCTCTAAGAATGAATAAATAAAAAATGGATAAGAAAGTAACTTCTTTTAAAAGAGGCCAGGTGTGGTGGCTCATGCCTGTAATCCTAGCACTTTGGGAGGCCGAGGTGAGAGGATTGCTTGATGCCAGGAGTTTGAGACCAGCTGAGCAACATAATAAGACCCCCATCTCTACATAAAATTTAAAAATTAGCTGGCTGTGGTGGCAGTATTCCCAGCTACTAGGGAGGCTGATGCAGGCAGATTGCTTGAGCTTAGGACTTTGAGGTTGCAGTGAGCTGTGATGATGCCACTGCACTCTAGGCTGGGGTGACAGAGTGAGATTCTATCTCAAAAAAAAAAAAAAATTGCTGTGAAAGTTTCTAACGCTAACTCTCAATTTCTATACTTATCTCATTGGGGGCAAACTCTGTACCACACTTTGAATAGCACTATCATAGATTGTTCTCCACGATAACAGCCTGGGGAGTTAAGGATATACCCTCACCACATCCCCAATATCCATCTTTCTTACATTTTTAAAGCCTTTCTTTGGATTTTTTAAAAATTTGGACCCATTAATGAGTTCCCTAAGTTTATTGTTACAGAGAATATCCTTTTCTTTGTCTAATATATCTTTCAAGCTTCAACTGTCTCTTTTTTTTTTTTGAGACAGAGTCTTGCTTTGTTGCCCCGGCTAGAGTGAGTGCCGTGGCATCAGCCTAGCTCACAGCAACCTCAAACTCCTGGGCTTAAGCGATCCTACTGCCTCAGCCTCCCAAGTAGCTGGGACTACAGGCATGCGCCACAATGCCCGGCTAATTTTTTCTATATATATTTTAGTTGGCCAGATAATTTCTTTCTATTTGTAGTAGAGACGGGGTCTTGCTCTTGCTCAGGCTGGTCTCGAACTCCTGACCTTGAGCGATCCACCCGCCTCGGCCTCCCAGAGTGCTAGGATTACAGGCGTGAGCCACCGCGCCCGGCCTCAACTGTCTCTTTATAGTTCAAATATTTGAGGATTTGGTGAGTGATTCCACCCTTACTCTTCCTATAAATGTCATAATTTAATAGATCTTTATCACCGTCCTTTCAGCTTTCTTTTTTCCGGACTCAAGAATTATAATCTATTTAGTTTCTCCTTAAAAGGCACAGAAGGGGAATAAAACTATAAGAGTAATTTAAAATCTGTGGTATAGAATGATGCATATGTGAAATCAGGTTCCGAGCGCAACATCCATGTGTCATTATGTTTCATCTAGAGAAAGTTTTTTCTGTCATCCTTATCTGCTTTCCTAGTTGCTTCTGCTCACTAGTCATACCCTGTGAAAATTATGGATAACAATGTTCTATCATTGTTACTGCAAAAAGAGTGCAACACTGGTAATGAGTCACAAGTGTAGTAGGAAGAATGTTGGTTCTGAAGTCATTTTTCTATAGCAGTATTTGTTCCAATACAGACATTGGAAAGATCATTTCAACTTTCCTCTCTAAAAAACAGAAATAATTTATAGCTCATAAGATGAATAACAGATGCTCAGTAAATATTTGTACTTTTCCCCTTTTCCCTCCACAAAGTACCATACATTATGTTATTAAGTTTACTTTTTTCAACTAACTGGATTATTACTCCAGGCAGCCTGGAGGCCTTGGTTTGCCTGTCACTGATCTTACAAATACTGGATGTCATTATTCATATTTTCACTTTATTTGTGAATTAAGGTTCAGTTCACCTTTTCCTTCTAACTGCTCCCCAAAATAGTTCAGTTGAGAAGTCTTTTTCTTCCATATCTGGTTATATTTTATCCTCTAATCCCTATATTTCTTATATTTACAATACAGTAAGTATTCCTCTAGCATCTACAGACATCCAAGTGCAGATGTAAAGTACGTAGATGGATATAAAAATCTGGAGCTCAGGAAAAAAAATGTAGATTGGAAATATGGATTTGGAGGTCATTAGCATATAGTTGGTAGTCTTAAGTATAGATAAAATTGTTCAGAGAACATAAAATTTCAGATGAAATTCTGAAAACAGCATTTAAGATATAGAGAAAGAAGCAGTCTAGAAAGGAGCCTGAAAAGAGCTCCAGCAAGGTAGGAAAATCAGGAGAAAGTATGGCATAAATAAAAACAGCAAAACATTTCAAGAAAGAGGTATTGATCAGCATCCTAAATATTACAAAGAAGTTATGCAAAATAATTATTGAAATGTATCCCTTAGATTTGACAAATTGAAAGTCACTGTTTACCTTAAACAATTTTAGTAGAGTAATGGGGCCAAAGGCCAGACTACAATGGGTTAAGTACAAATATGAAAAGAGGAGAAAATTAAAAATATAGACTAATCTTCAGTCAGCCTGTTCTTGGAGCAAAGGAGAGAGGGTTTGACAGCTTCAGAGGAACACAGAATAGAGGGACTAAGTTGGTTGGTTAGTAGTTTTTGGAGAGAAATTTCAACATGTTTATATATTAAGGGAAAATGTTTATGGAGACCAGAAAACTACTAGTAGTAGGAAGACTGTTGGAATTTTCCCTACTTTTTAAGTGAAATTGACTTGGGAGTGTTTCAGAATTTGCTTACATAATATGGCTGTCTTTATATATTTTCTCCTGGTTTACAAGAGTAATGAATAATTGTTATAAAAAATTCAGACTTTACAGAAGTATATAAAGTAGAAAATAAAAGTCTTCTGTAATCTGTGATAACTATTAACAATTTGATATTTGCTACACAAGTTTTTTCCCCTCTGCATATACTAATGTTTACCTATGTGTGAACACATGTTGATCTGTAGCCTTTTTCACTTAATAGTGTAGTCAGTAGATAATTCAATGATGGAAGTAAAGGTAAAAATAAACTAGGCCCATAGAGATTTTTACATCTTTGTATTTAATACATGATTAATCTCCATATTAAGGAACTTTATTTACAAATACCTTATCTATTCTTTATCCTTCCTCTTTAGAGTGGATGTAACTGAAATTCAGATAGCTTTAGTGATGGTCTTTGTGTTGTCTACATTTGGAGGAGCAACAATGTGGGACTATACGGTAAATCTGAATATTTAAATTTATATTTAAGTACTTTTAAAATATTTATGAAAAAATATTGAATTTTTAATTTTCTTCAAAAATCCTTGCATTCTGTTTAATATTTATGCCATTTCTTAGTGTTTTCATATTATGTGTTATTATCCTATATACTTTATTATAGCATTTTCTTCTATGAATAAATGTATTACCGCGGAAGAAAACCACCCAGTCTCCCTAATATAAAACAAACAAACAAACTAAACAGAAACACACTGGAATTGCCTTTACCAGGCTAAAATTTTTAGCCTCATAAAATAAATATTTTTTAAAAATCCAATAAAATATTTTACATTGGAAATTTTATCCCTCAATATTAGGAAAGAAAATTAGCTAATTTGCATTTTTATAATCCACTTTGAGGTGAAGATTCCCATATTAAGGAGTGTTTTTATTTTCTGCTTGGTTGGTGACCTCAGTATTTTGCAAAAAGTTGGCCCTTAAGAAGGCCACTGTCATAAATTTAAGCTTTTTTGCATAGGAAGAAAATTTATGAAGAAACATATTCTGTCACTACAACCTAAGTCCACAACATTGGCTAACTGATTCACAACTTTTTGCTCATAGTTTTAAGAATAATAAGGATAGTATCAATAGCCAACAACTAACATTCATTCAACACTTGTTATGTTCCTAAATGCATTACCATCAGTTTCATCTGCCCCTCAGAACAATCCTATGAAATAGATAGTATTATTATTCTGTTTTATAAATAAGTCTTAGAATATTAAGTAATTTGCCCAAGGACACATGGGAAGTAAGTACTGGAGCTAGGAATTAAGCAGACCGAGTCCAGACTGTATATTTGTAATCACTAAGCTATATATATCTAGTAAAAATAGCAAGAGACAAGCCGGGCACAGTGACTCACGCCTGTAATTCTAGCACTCTGGGAGGCCGAGGCGGGAGGATCGCTCGAGGTCAGGGGTTCAAGACCAGCCTGAGCAAGAGTGAGACCCCGTCTCTACTAAAAATAGAAAGAAATTAGCTGGGCATGGTGGTGCATGCCTGTAGTCCCAGCTACTCGGGAGGCTGAGGCAGGAGGATCACTTAAGCCCAAGAGTTTGAGGTTGCTGTGAGCTAGGCCGACACCACGGCACTCTAGCCTGGGCAACAGAGTGAGATACTGTCTCCAAAAAAAAAAAAAAGTAAGAGATAAAAAACTAAAACATACTTTTACCATATGATCCAGCAGTTGCACTCCTTGGTATTTACCCAAAGCAATCAAAAACTTACGTCCACACAAAAACCTGCATACAAATGTTTACAGCGGCTTTTTTCATAATTGCCAAAACTTGGAAGCTGTCCTTTACAGGTGAATGGATAAACTGTGGTATATCTAGACGATGGAATATTATTTAGCACTAAAAAGAAATGAGCTATCAAACCATGACAAGACATAGAGAAGCCTTGAATGCTTATTACAAAAACAAAGAAGCTAATCTGAAAAGGCTATATACCTTCTAACATATGACGTTCTTTAAAAAGGCAAAACTATAGAGATAGTAAAAAGATTATAGGTTGCCAGGGTTTGGGGGAGGGAGGGAGGGTTGCTGAAGAGGTGGAGCACAGAGAATTTCTAGGTAGTAAAACTATTTTGCATGATACTATAATGGTAGATACATGTCATAACACATAGAATGTACAACACCAAGACTGAACTCTAATGTAAACTATGAACTTCGAGTGATAATGATGTGCCAATGTAGGTTCCTCAATTGTAACAAATGTACCACTCTGGTGTGGGATGTTGATAGTGGGGAAGGCTGGGCATGGGGGAGTGGCAGGAGGTATGTGGGAACTCTCTGTACTTTCTGCTCAATTTTGCTGTGAACCCAAAACTACTTTAAAAAATAAAGTTTATTAACATAGTAAAAGATTTCCCTGTGGCACATAGTATCAGAATTGCCAATTACTGTTCATATCAGAAGGCTTAGAAATAGACTTTGAGCATACGTTTAAGTAGTGGTACATTCCTTGAGACATTCATATTCCTTCCCATCATGTAAGAATAAATAATAGAATCAAGGATATGCTACCATAGGCCCATACAACATACTAGAGGGATGGCATGTGTCTTTTATGGTAGCTGTTCAGCTAGTACCCATAAGAAGGTAAATGTGGACCTAGAAGCAGTTAAGCAACTGTGGTCATTAAGTTAGGCGTGGTTGTCTTAAATTTGAAATTGAATCTTAAAATTGTTTAATTAATATTTCTGCCAATCATAGGAAGAAAATACACCTGCTTATTCTTACTAAGAAGGATACTTATTTTTGATGCAGGTTTTCTAAATTTAATTGTTAACCTGTAGTGTCTACAAATTTTGATACAATATTTCAAAGTATTTTCAAAACACAACAAATAGCCTAGAGCTTCTGGCAATTCATTTGTTACTGTTTTTTAAATCCTTTGCTGCCCTTTGGAAGTTTTCTTGAACAGCAATTGACCAACAGGTAAATATATTGCTAGAGATTTAATCCTGGATATTAACTACACATATTTTTTGCATGCACACACATTATGGTATTTGTCACATTTAATGATGCAGATCATGGTGTCTGCCTTTCCTATAATGCTGCTTTTTAGAGGTTACTAAATACAAGTGAACTATCCTTTTTCATGTTTAAGTCAGATAAAGTCTTGTGAGACTAAAGATTTAATCAATTGTGTAAATAGACTAAGCTAATTTGGTAGATTCACTTTTCACTTAATAAAGCAATTTCAAAAAATTTTACCACTTTGGGCTACATTCCAGAAGTTATGGTTTGATTTCAAGAAAAAGGATAGCTTGTTGTACAGGGCCATATCATAGTGTTTCTTTACTATTTAATAGGAAAAGAAATTCTGTTTTCTTAATGATTTGTTTCTTTCCTCTACCCCTAAAGATACCCATTCTAGAAGTAAAATTGAAGATCCTTCCAGTTCTCGGAGTAGTAGGTGGAGCAATATTTTCCTGTTCAAATTATTTCCATGTTATCCTCCATGGTGGTGTTGGCAAGAATGGATCCACTATAGCAGTAAGGCATTAATTGCATCATCATTCAGTATTAATTTTATGATACATTTTATCATCAGGTATAAAAAAGATACTAAAAATATGCCAATGTTCAAGAACAGGGAAGGAAACTATCTTAATTAATTTTATGCACATAGTACAAAAGCATTTAAAAAGTTTAGACTGACAAAACATTTTTCCTCTTTCTACAAGCTTGCTCTGTGCAGACTTTTCTGACATTTCATTAAATCATCCAGTTTCATTACTATACATAATTAAGAGTTGCCATTTGTTTTCCTGAATTTTGTGCCCTGTACTATTATGGGAGAGGAGGAAGAGTAGGGAGTGAGTTCCTGAATGAATGGCAGGAAAGCTGCCAAAAGTCGATGATTTCACATTTGGGGCAGTTTATTACTCATGAAGTTAGTTTTACTGAAATTTCACTGAAATATACTATTCTAATATTTTAAAAAGTAAATTTTTTTTTTTTACCCTGGTTCCTGAGTAGGTATACCTTGTGCTTGTGTTCTTTACACCTTGCTCATGCTATAATACTTTTGTATTTATTCACATTTGTTGTTTTAAAACTTCTTCAATACTTTTAAGTGGGAAAGAGTCAGAATACCTGCCAAGATTTTAAACAATATATAACATAATGTCTGTGTGTTTTAAAAGCCTATTGTCATCTTCAAGGTAGTTGAACACAGGAAGATAAGTACTTATTCCATTGATACCATCTTATTACCAAAACATTGTTAGAATGCCTTTTTTAGGATTGCTTTAAGCTATAGCATATTCTTTGGTTCTGTAGTTCAAAATTTCTATCCTTTATGCGTGGGTTTGATTTGGGGAAACAGTCAAAGTCATTTGGAGCCAGGTCTAATAAAGGAGTCATAAACATGAGCTACAGCATTTTTAGTATATTAAAAAAAGTCTCGGCCAGACGCAGTGGCTTACGCCTGTAATCCTAGCACTCTGCGAGGCCAAGGTGGGAGGATCGATCAAGGTCAGGAGTTCGAGACCAGCCTGAGCAAGAGCGAGACCCCCGTCTCTACTAAAAATAGAAAGAAATTAACTGGACAACTAAAAATATATATAGAAAAAATTAGCTGGGCATGGTGACTCATGCCTGTAGTCCCAGCTACTTGGGAGGCTGAGGCAGGAGGATCGCTTGAGCCCAGGAGTTTGAGGTTGCTGTGAGCTAGGCTGACGCCACAGCACACTAGCCCGGGCAACAGAGCCAGACTCTGTCTCAAAACAAAAAAAAATTTTAAAAAAAAGTCTCATTCTCTTAAATGACTTGTAAATTGGCTTTTAAGACAATTTCAAAGGAGTCCTCATAATTCATAAATTACCTTTATGAATTTTACATACGTAATTCAAAAGCAAAGTATAAAATTCATTTAGATACATAAGTTCTGATATATTTGGAAAAATTGTCATTTCTTGAGGTGTTTTGTCAGTTGACCTCAGTACAGTATTTTGCATAAAGTTCTTAGGAATACATATCACTTGACCATGGATGATACAATAGAACACTAGCTGGAACATAAGTTCCACTAAAGAAAATAAGATTTAGTATGGATCAATGTCTACTTAAGAGAATATTTTACTAATAAATAATTGATTATTAAATGTTTGAGGGATGACTTAAGAAATCAAACACAAGCTAGGAAGAGGTTGATTTCAAACTCTTAAACTAGTGATTTTCCAACTTTTTCAGCAAATTTTTTTCTCAAATGAAAACTAAGAATCACAATATATAAAACAAAGTACTATTAGTTTAAATTTTTATAATTTATTACAATATAATAGTTTTATGTTTATTATGTACATAATGTTGCAGTATTTGTATTGTTAATTTTCGAGTAAGTTCTAACTTAAAACATCTAAACTTAACAAACAAGTAAGGCTGTTTTAAGAAACACATTTAAATTGGTTATAGATTTAGTAAGCCTTAATACCAAATTTATTTCAATATTTTGTTTAGGATAAGCAATGCCGAGAGAAGACTAATTCACATAGACAAAAATGTAATGGCCTGGCCAGTATTGGACATGATGTACAAGGCAACAGCCCATTTTGCCATGTCAGTCCTCACTGTTGTAGTTGTTGCTTATGACTGTTTTTGCCTGATAATCTGTTGTAAATATACTGCCAAAGCTTTGCAATGGCATACATAAGTATAAACCTTCCATCTAAAATGTTGCCCCAAGTCAGCAGGAAGTAGCCCAATAACAACATCACGCCTCCTCCCATAGATTTGGAATGGAAATATTGACAGTGGGGAATATGTAACAGAGGGAATGGCCTGAAAAAACAACAAAAATATTTTCTGTCTCTTTAAAACCTTCTCATTCTTTTTGAGAACTATTATAAAACCTGCATTCCTGCCTTACACCAGTGGTTGGGGGGGGGGGGGAGAGGGAATGTCCTTTTTTCTTTGTGCTGCAAGGAATTGTCCAGGTGGAGGGTGGTGGTCCTGGGTGGAGGTCAATAGGATTGTCTTCAGCAGAGATAGGATGGAGATGGGATGATTAGAATTATCAACTGTAGTTGAATAGGAATTGCCTGAAACTGAGAACCCACCCTTTAAAAGTTCTATATTTCTGCTTATTATTAGTAAGCTGGCATTTTTAGACAGAAGTCTCCATTTTCCTGATTTGCCGGCAAATTAATAAACTTCTCTTTCTCAAAAAAATAAAAAATAAAAAGTAATGGCCTGGATTGTAGTTTTACATAGTAGGACATGCAGTCTGAATGCAAAAAGAGGGGAAGAGGGATATTGGTGTAGAGAAAAATGAGAGGAGAATTAAGATATTTTGTAGAATTAGCAGGATAAGCTTATTTCAGTATCTCCACAAAAATGTTAATTTAGCAATCCAAGTGTGGGTGGCCTCCAACAAAGTAAAAGTTGATATAGAATAAATTACATTAATTTTTAGCTGGTTATTAGTTTAAAAGGTGTGTGAATATAAAATTGGAATCAAACATCTGTGGCACTATATTGTGTCTGTGTAACCCTGGAGTCTGTGGAAGTTTGAAAAGCACAGCCAAGGTTTATATCTGCCTTTAGGCCATGTATTACATCATACTTTTCTTTAGGTTCTCTAGTTCCTTGCACAAAATCGATGCTCACAAAATGTTTGCATTGTAATAAATACAGTGGTAAAATGTGATATTGATTTTCTGCTTTATCCCTTAGGGCACCAGTGTCTTGTCACCTGGACTACATATAGGACTAATTATTATACTGGCAATAATGATCTATAAAAAGTCAGCAACTAATGTGTTTGAAAAGCATCCTTGTCTTTATACCCTAATGTTTGGGTGTGTCTTTGCTAAAGTCTCACAAAAATTAGTGGTAAGAAATTCTTTTATGATTCATGGTATAAATAATGTGCTTAGTCCTCAAACACAAAACTGTAAATTACTTCATATAATGTGTAGGTTTTCTCTTGTCATGTCAACATCACAATAAATAGTTAGCTATTTGTGCTCCAAGTAACACTGTGATATGAGTTAACGTTGTATTCGGTTAATTATTTGTTTATAGTTGTAATTATCAATTACAACTTTCCAAATTTACAACTTTCAAGGAATTTAAACATTAGAAACTTTAATAAACTACCCAGTCATGAATTTGAGATATAGATAAGTATTCCCATATCAAATGTAAGATTAAATGGTCTCTTTATTTTTGTCTTAATAGTGAATTAAAATTATAATTTTGTCCTGAAAAATAAAAGCTAAAACATTTAAAACTTAATAGTGAAATTATGTTGTTTACTTTTTTATAGATAGCTCACATGACCAAAAGCGAACTTTATCTTCAAGACACTGTCTTTTTTGGGCCAGGTCTGTTGTTTTTAGACCAGTACTTTAATAATTTTGTAGATGAATATATCGTTTTGTGGATAGCAATGGTAAGTACTTCTGCTTTTTCTTTATCTTTTAACAGATGCCTGATCACACTATGCTAAAGAGCCATTTCAATGAGCTATCCAGTAGCCTCAATAGTCTATGCAGTAAATGTTTCTGAATATTTGAAATTACTTTTGCTAAGCTATGAATCATTCTGTATTGTATATAGAAATAGCCAACATATCTGGAGATCAGACTTCTAACAACCCAGACCCTTGGAAACATAACAGTGTACCTAAAAATATATCTGTTTTCTCAATAACAACAAAAAAAAGTTCAAAGATGTCAAAAACTACTTAACTCTGCCCAAAGGACTTTCTGACTTTACTTAATCAAGCTTATTAGAATTATTCCCAGTTTACAGCAGGTAACAGGCAAACTGGATGGTGTTAGTGCTAGCAATGGTGGGCACTTTATTGCATCAAGAACTGTTAGCTAATATTGAGGAAAGAAAACAGAATAGACAGTAGTACTACATACAGGATTCTGAGACCATTTTATTCTAGAAGCAAGCAATCCTATCTGTACAGTCCTTGAGGATAGTGCATAATATGTATTATTAATAATGACTCAGTCATCAAGAAAAGGTTAAATTCTCACTATATCTTAAGAAAGGGATGTGGATAATACATATATTAATTTATCTTCAAAATGATACAGAGTATAGTGCTTAAGAGAAACACTTTAGCCATCTGAGGAAAAGAAAATCATTATTGGTAATACTTCAATCACAAAATTAGATAAATGGAGCATTATTAAATTTTGTATATTATTAAGATGTATCTTTATGGTTGTTCTTCATTGAATGGTAGATTTGAATAATTTTACTATATTTTTCTCTCTGGACCTCACTGGACCTCTCCAAATTGTTAGTGACATATAAACACTGAAATACACTTAAAAAAAAAACAGCAATGAATCTTTTGATAATTCAGATAATCTCCTATACTTGTTAGATTTAAGTATTTAAGAAATCTGTATCTTAGTTCTGTGTATGGCCCCCAGGGTACATCTGATGATCCTTCACAAAGTTGTATAGTATACTTTTTCTGAAGTAAATTTAATAACTTATTCACTCATAGTCCATTCAAAAGTCTTCCATTCTTCCTACAGTGATGGTAAGCTATATCCTTTTAGGTAAATAAGTTTGGAGGCAATATTCTAAAAAGTATTTGAAAACCAGAATAATTTCCTTTAATTTGCTATTGACTATAAATATTTTTAGGGCTCCAAAACAATCCAAATTTAAGAAATAGGGTGTGATTATTCAAAATATCTGAAAACTCAATGTAAGTTTTCTTTTAGTGAACCTAGATAGATATTACCAAGTGGAATTATTTAATAAAATTAAAATATCAGGTATTAAAAATTCAAGCACCTATTTTGCAATGCGTAGTTAGCCTGGTTTACACCCACCAGTGATGGAGACTGGAAAACTGAGGAAGTCAAAAGCACTAAGTGAACAACTTAAAAACACTCACCAAGACACAAAATGAGGGCCAAAGCATATGTACCCTTTGGCATAAGCGTCCCGCTAAAGAGAGAAAAGAGCCTAATGGAGCTTTTCAAGTAAGTGATATGGAGATTTTCCCCTCATGGGTGAGAAGAATTCCCTCTACAAGGGCAGAGCTTTGAGGCTCCTCTTTATCCTGGACTCAATTTTCTGAAGAGAAGCATTTGATTGTGGTCTCTGGGCAAAGTCTCTAAATAGAAGCCCTCCTCTAGAGGGCCTCCTCCTTAATTTTGAAAACACAATTTTATATATGCCTCCCCTCAACTATGGTGTCTTTTCCAGAACTTTTATCTTCTTACAATGCATTTGATGGAGTGAATTTATTATAAGATACGACTGATAGCCCCTTCTAGAAGGAAATTTATAGCTTCATTGCACAGCGGGAAGTAGAATGTAGAGTCAAAAAACTTGGGTTCTGTTACTTTCGAGCTTTTGTATTTTAGTCTACTCCTTTTATTTCGTTGAGCCTCAGTCTCTATAATTGTACAATAACCTGCATATTCCAGAGGACTATAGTGAGGTCCAAACATGAAATATATCAATGTACTTTAAAGGGTATTATTTTTGGTGAATAATTTTAGGTTAAGGTTTGAGCTTTGTGGGGAAACAGAACAGTAACTGCTACTTGAGAAAAGATAGACCATAATCAATTTGATATATTTCTTTTTGCTTCTAAAGGTCATTTCTTCATTTGATATGATGATATACTTTAGTGCTCTGTGCCTGCAAATTTCGAGACACCTTCATCTAAATATCTTCAAGACTTCATATCATCAAGCACCTGAACAGGTTCACAAGCATATTGACTAATAGCCCAAGGAAAAGAGGAGATGCAGTTAGGGGAACCTATGAGTGAAGGAAATCCCCCTATGCAGGAGGCTAGTATACTATCAAATAAGGTTATATTTGAATATACAACATAAATACTGCAGCTTCTGTTATGTCTATTTCAGAAATGAAGCCCTCATTGTGTATCATTTTTGATCACAGGTATTCTCAGAATAATACAATCTATACAGTAGAAACAAGACTAAAATTTCAATCCTAAAGATAAGAAACTGAACTCCTACAGTTCTAAATAGCAGTCTCTTTGAGAAATACTTATCAGATACTTAATGTTTTCACTGCCAAAAGATTACGTAAAAATTGAGAATGTAAAGGATTTTAGCCATTTTGAGTGTACTTTGCTAAAAATGGAAAAGTGAGCTCATAATACTGCATAAGGGCTTGGCTTATAATATTGTAATTATTAAGTAATGTTCTAAGAATTTTTAAAAATCGTAATCATTTTTCAAATGAGGCACGTCAGTTACTATGGTATAAAAGATCTTTGGTGATTCAAATCTTCAGCTACCATCTGACCCTATTTTTAATTTTATACAATAGTTCTGTAGACCATATACCATATGATGAAATAATCAGAAAAATAAAGGAATAATGAACATGTACTACATCTGTCATAGGCAAGAAAAAGGCATATTGAAAAAAACAGTGAAAGATGATATTCCTTAAAAGGAAAAAAATATACTTATGTGAATTAAGCACACAGAAAACACTCTGGAGGACTACTTACTTTGCCTCTGTAACTATTGTTAAAACTTCTCAAATAAGTATTATTCAAACTTCTAAGAAGGTCCTTAAGATTTATATTCTAATACATACTTTGGCTTAAAAGAAAATCCCTTACAAAGTTTGAAATTTTAGGAAATAAACTGTCCTTTTAATGTCAAATATTTGTTAATGGTAGAGGACTAATATCTTCCTGTACAAGTTGTCACAGTTAGAAAAAGAATCTATGTGGACTTGTCTTTTAAAACTTGGAAAACCTTAAAACTAAGATAAGGGTGGGTTATAGAGTCAAAAATTAGAATTTAAAACATAGAAAAGCAGGAGAAAATTGCTCCTCTTCTCCTAATGGGCATATTTTTTGTTTTGAATAATTCATGGAAAACAATCTCAGCAAAAAGTAACTGATTTACTTCAAACAAATGCTGAAACAAGTGTTTGTATGTCAATCCTTATAAAAAATGCACATTTTAAAAGATGTAAAAATTAACTATTTGGGTTTGAAAATAATGTAAAATTAAACTCAATATCAAAAATCAGTATTACCAAATATTAAAATTGAAAAAACATTCTAGGTAATTTATCTTTAAAGACAGATGTCATATACTTAAACCATAAGTAATTAGGTATGTTAATGATGTGTTTTTATTCATTGCTAAGGGCATGTGTGTCATTTAGTTGCAGACCAAGCCCAATTAAATGACATTTTGATGTCTTTGTGGAAATGACAGATTCACAAATCCATGTTTTAAAACTGATATTTATCTCTCTTGTTCGGTTGTTGATGATTTAATGTTCAGAGGTAATGATTTTAGCAGTTTTATTCTAGAACATAAACTTAAGTTATACAACCAATTCTAATGAAAATAAGATGAAC
>CM052440.1:15479310-15512143 GCA_028533085.1 Varecia variegata | reverse complement strand
GAATGTGTGTAAACCATTCGCCCCCTCCCATTTTCTAAGTTTTGTTACCCCATGTATTGTATCCTAAACAACACGGCTTAGTTTTGTGTTTGACATGACAAAAAAATTGTACCATAGTCTGTGTAGTATTCTGCCACCCACTTTTTGACTCAACGTCATGCCACTGAGAGAATCAATATTATTACATGTAGTATAGTTCTTTTGTTTTCACTGCCGTGTAATATTCCATGTGACACTATTCCACGATTTATTCATTGATTTTCTTGTCATGGATATCTGGGTTATTTCCAGACTAGGGCCTATATAAACAATACTGTTACAAATATTCTAATCTTTTGCATCTAAGCTAAAGTTTTGACTGACCACAGTATATAGGGTGATGTTGCCACGTCATAGACTAGCTGATTTTCAATAACGCCAAATAATTGTTTTACAATTTATATTTCCACCAACAGAATGAGTTCCCTTTGTTATATATATTCATCATCACTTGGTATAGTCAGATTTCTTAATTTTGCAATTCTAGTGGGTGTAAAATGATATTTGTTTGGGGGCTTCTATATTCTTCCAGTCACTCACCAGATTAATCTCTTTTAATGCTTATTGGCTATTTGCATTTCCTTTTCATTAAAATATCTGTTTCAGTTTTTTGCCCATTTTTCAGTTGGGTGTTATATGTTTCCTATTGATTTGTAGGTCTTTATATATGTATGCCAGGTGTTAATCTTTATGACTGCTTTTCTGTGTCTTTTCAAAGAAACTTATCTTTACCCTGAAGACATAAAAAATACTCCCAGGGAAAGCGGCGGGAGACCCCTCTGCCCTGCCTTCCCCTGCTCAAACCCCCCCTACCCCCACCAAAAAAAAATTCCCCTATAGTTTCTATAAAGGTTTGAACCCCTTTAGGGTTTAACACTCCTCCAAAGTGGTTCTCCCTCTAAAGTCACCAGTGACCTCCGTATTGCTAAATCAAATGGACATTCTCTGGTCCCCATCTCACTTGACTCTCAGCAGCAGTCGACACTGCTGACACTATTTTTTCTCCCTCATTTCTATCTTCCTTCGGCTTGCACAACTGCATATATCTCCTCCTATCCTCTTAGCATTCTGGCAACTTGTCAGAATCTTTGCTAGCTCCTCCTCCTTCAAAGGACCCTCACATGTTGAAGTTGCCTAGGACTTGAGTTTTACTCAGTTGTTTTCTCAATTTATATACTCTTCAATGTTCTCATATATGCACATGGCTTCAAAATATCAGTTTCTCCAAATGGGGTTCATGGATCAGCCAGTATCAGGATCATTTGAGGGAGAGATAAAAAAAAAAAATGGGAGGGAGAGGGAGGAAGAAAGGTGCGTTCAAGTGCAGATTTCCAGGCCCCATCCAAGGCTTACCAAATTAACTCTGAAGGTGGGGACTGGAAAACCTGCATCATAATTAAGTTCTCCAGGTGATTCTCATACTCACTAAAGTTTGGAACCCCTAATTTGATTTGTTACATTAACAAGGACAGCTCAACATCTCCATCTGGTGGCTTACTAACACCATTGCCTTATTTTTTCAAATGTTAGGGAATTACTAAAAATGAAAAACAGGAATAAAGAGCAAAGGACATGAATGGCTTATCTGCTCCACGAATATTCAAGATTGCATTATGTCATCTTTTGACTTTTCTAGCTCCTGAGAACTCACCTATACTAAAGTTTCTAATCTTAATCCTTACCCAACTAAATAAAAACATAAGAATTAAGATGACGATTGCATTATGAAGTTTCTTATACGCAACCAAGGGCATTATGGATTTTTAGTTAGCTTTCCTGAGGTTAGCTAAAAAAAAGCATTCTTCTGTCCACTAAAAATTTAATATCTAATAAGTTTACCTAAAATTTCCTAGTAAATCATTCTAGTTAGAAATATTCATTGTAAAACAA
Source organism: Varecia variegata (assembly GCA_028533085.1). Taxonomy (NCBI): domain Eukaryota; kingdom Metazoa; phylum Chordata; class Mammalia; order Primates; family Lemuridae; genus Varecia; species Varecia variegata. The sequence continues at coordinate 15,510,214 of CM052440.1, read as the reverse complement.
TCTTTTGAAGATATCATTTGTGAAGGAAATGACAATCACCCATAATCCCACTACTTAGAGATAATACACAATTTTACATTTTGGGTGTTATTTCCTTTCATCTTTTTTTTTTTTCTGTGCATATATGTATTTTCTCCCAAGTTTAAAATATATTTCAACTTTTGTACATCTACGTTAGTTTGCTACCAGCTCTGCAATCTTTTTTCTATTTTATATTGTATATTTTACCTCTTTTATCTAATATTTGGCAAGCAAAGGCTTCAGATCGTATTGATGCTGACCACTTTTAGACTGCATAGTTCAAGTACAGGTTCAAAGGAACACTCCTGTTTACTGTTTTGCTTTGAATCCTCTTATGATACTCAGCATTCCATTGGCTGGCTCCTTTAAACACACCAAGGTACTGGGTGAGGAATGACCGATGTGACTCCCAGGTTCCTTCTTTATAATACACACTATTCACTATATCATCATAAAGACTGAGTTGTTTTCCGACAGTGACCCTTAACGGAAGATCATCAATCATTTTTCTACTTTATTCATAGTAAAAATTTCCCAAGATTGATCTCCATAATCTTGGCATTTTACTACCATAAAGAGCATATCTGGAGATTTCACCACATGCTTCATCAGGTGATTTATAATTTTTAACAGATATGCCAATATATCATGACTTGTCTCAGTACTGATTCTTAGAAGACCACATTGTTAATACTTTTCCATATAGATCATCGCCCATTTACTTCAATTATCTGGATTCCTGACAAACATTTTCCCATTTTCTTTAGTAACCAGTGGTGGAGAACCTTGTCAAGGTTGTTTGAAAGCCTAAATATTACATCCCTTGTTTCCTTATTCATAGTCTCAAAGAACTCAGGTCATACAGTCAATCTCTTAGAAAATTTCTCAGTAGATGAGCTACTGGTGATGGACCTTGAGGAATGGGTAAGAGTTTAACAGATGAATAAGGAAGGAAAAGATGGATCAAGCATAAGAATAGCATCTGGAAGAGTATGGAAGAATAAGGGTGCATAACATATTTGGGAAAATGCAATGTGGTTGACATAGTATGAGGCCACGAGTGAAGCTGGCAGGGGAGGAAAAGCACAAGGAAGATTGCAGTTGAGACCAATTGTGAATCATAAGAGCTACCATTTATGGAGCATGTGTATAGTAATACTTTACAAACATTTCTTTCAATCCTTTCAGTAATGAAAAACTTATAATAAGGCTCACTGTATTCTAATCAACAGATTTGATTTTTTCCAATTGCTTTCAAGTATGGCAGCTTGCCTTCAATTTGAATAACAAATCCAGGAACTTGGTTTTCCACATGCATCCAGTCTTTATTCTGTGAAGCTGGAGTGTGGTGTTTTTGTCAGGTCTGCACCCTTCCCCTTCTTCTTTTGGTAAATGTCTCCATCCCTCTGGCCACAGAGGTGGGCACAGAGCCCAGACTGAGCCAATCATAGTAACTTATCCCCCCACCAGGGTTTTCTGTGTTGGAGCCAGAGAGGAAGCCTCCTGCTTCTCTGGGGGATGTGAGCCAGCCAGGAGCTGCCATGTCCTCACCATGGGGACAAAAGCTGACATGCAGAGGGAGGCAGGGATGGACGGTGCTGAGCAACAGTCCTGGAAGTCCTCTTTGTTTTATCCTTTAAGCAGCTTGAGTTAGATTTGTCCCTTGCAATCCAAGAGTATTTTAGTGGCTAAGAATAAATTTTGTAGAGATTTAGGTGGAAAAGCCGGCTCTGTCACTTAGTAGTGAGACCTTAGGTGAGGCATTAAACCTAGTTAGGACCCAGTTCCTTCATTAGCAAAATGGGGATATGGTGTGGATGAAATGAGATTATGAACATAAAGCATTTAACACAGAATGTGCTCAATAAGATGCAGCTGTTATTAGGGCAAGTGAAAGGGGAGGAGCAGTAAGACTGACAAGAACCCCCTTTACCTTCCCTTAACAACCAAGGCTTTGTACTCCTGACACCATGAAGTCTGAGATTTACTTTAAAATTTATCAACAAAGAAAAATAGATAAAAAAAGATAGAACAAATGTGCCAAAGTCTTGATAATTATTGAACAGATGAGAATTCATCTCCTTGTCTCTCCACTTCTAAAATTTTCATAATGTTTTTTAAAGAAAGATCTGTTGAGATTATCATGTGGTTTCTCTTCTGGGTCCTGCTGATGTGGTGAATTGTATTGATTTTCAAGCGTTGGGCCAACCTTACTTGCATCCCAAGAGTGGATCCAGCTTTGTCCATAAGGGTTGTTCCTTTGAGGAAAAAAGAAATTCAGATTGCTAATGTTTTATTTGGGAATCTTTTGAGGTAGATTGCCCATGGTTTTCCTTTCTTGTATCTAAGCCAGGCTTTGGTGTTTGGGTTGTGTTGACCTCAAGGGATGAACTAGATGGTATCTTCCTTCTTTTTTCTACTCCCTGGAGGAATTTATGTGTGATTCGTGCTGTTTCTTCTTTAAATGTCTTGACCTGAGGTATGATTATACTTTACTTTTGAATGCTTAATATGTTAGTCATTATTTGCATACTTTTTGGTATATGTAGAAATAACTTTAAAAATACACATTTTTGAAGAAATAGAGTAGGCAAAAAAAAAAAAATACCTCTTTTTAAATTAGAAAATGTGTCACTTTCTTAGCTAAGCGCAGTGAAATCATTTCACCCTAAGACTAGATTAGCAGCCTCATCTCTGCCTGGATCCTTTACGCAAACTTTCATCATTACCACCTGTATCACTGACATTTACCAGGCAGGGCTATTTGCCAGGTGCTGTGCTGGGTACTTTACACATCTCGTTTCCTTCAATCATCATTATAAGCCTATGAGGTAGCTAGCAGTATTGCCTCCCACATTTCGGAAGAGAAAGCTGAATCACAGCAGGCCATGTCCAGGATCCAGCAGCTGACTGCAGAGTGTGCTCTTCACCCACATGTGCCACTGCCATGGGGAGGCAGCGCAGCCTGGTGGGGATGGGAAAAAGAGACAAACCTGGGTTCCTGCCCCACCTCTGCCTCTAACTGCCTGTGAGACCTTGTGCAATCCTCCTGGCCTTGGTGCCTTCACTAATAAAAAGCAAAGCTTGGTCTAGACAGTTGTTTTGAAATTCTGCCTGAAGGCCCTGAGATTTGGGAGACACCACCTTGAGGGGGTCAGGCAGGAGGAGTGGCTTTCCTTCTTCTGTATACAGACTGCTATGGTTTGAACGTTTTTGTTCCCTCCAAAATTCATATTGAAACTTAACCACCAATGTAACAGTACTAACAGGTGGGTCCTTTGGAGGTGATTAAGTCATGAAGGTAGAGCCCTCCTGAATTCAATTAGATGCCCTTATAAAAAGGCTTGACAGAGGGAGTTTGTGCCTTCTGCCCTCTGCCATGAGAGGACACAGCATTCAAGGCACCATCTAGGAAGCAGAGAGTAGTCCTCACCAGACAACCAAGTCTGCCAGCCCCTTGATCTTGGACTTCCCAGCCTCCAAAACTGTTAGAAAATAAATTTCTGTTCTTTGTAAATTATCCAGTCTCAGGTATTTTGTTATAGAAGCACAAACAGACTAAGATACATACTGACCATCTATAGGATTATATTTGAACTAATGGTTCTTGGGCTTTAAAAACTCTGAAGACTGTTTACTAATCAACTTCTGAGGTTCCTGTGTTCTAATGTTCCAATAATTCTATTAAATCAGTAGATGAATGATTCTATTATCCATCCCATTATCAAGCTCCTAACTAGGTGTGGACTACATTCATCTAACCACAGAAATCCCCGTTACACCCAAATGTTCATTTCTCTATAACTTTTCTAGAATAAATTCTCCACTTTTATAATAACACCCAGAAACCCCCCTAAATTTTCACCATGATAAATTCTGTAATAAATTCTGTAATATTTAGAACCCATTACCCCCCTAAAGCAACATTTTCCTGTATAATACTAATCCCTCCTTACACTTTCCACTTAATTTCAGCAGTGTTCAGTACAGAACCTGGAACACCATATGGGCACTCAACTGATTGTTGAATCTGGGTAACAATAAACTCAATCCCCAAAGATTTAAAAGTCAAAGCATCAGACAAAAATGTAGTTTTTTATGAGACTTCAATTTTTGAAATACATAAACTCTTACAGCACACACACAGTATTTACATTTCAAGTTCTTTTTACAAAAGATGTCTGCCATTTTGAAAGACTACTGTTGAGATCATGATCTAAAATACCTCTCAGAGTTCAAAAAGGATTCATGGAATCTAGTCTCCACAAATCCACTGTATAATGACATAAACAAAATATGGCTGAATGTCAGGATTTGCCTGTACATAAAAATACAAATTCTCAGTGATCAGCAAACAATGGCTTATGGATCAAATCTGGCTGGAGGCCTGTTTTTGTACAGCTGCAAGCTAAACATGGTTTTTACACTTTTAGACTGTTATTAAAAAAAAAAAACTAAACAACAAAACAAAGAAGAGTATGTGACAGAAACACATGTGTCCTGCAATTATTTACTATTTGGCCTTTTACAGAGAAAGTTTACTGGCCCCTGTTCTATCCAAAACAGATTGAGAGAGACAGCTACTAGAATATACTGATGAGTATTAAACAAGACGCCACTGTAATGTGCCAGTGCTATCAGCACTACTCATTTCTAAAATGAGGCACTTCCATTTGAATATGTACATTTCTAAAACATAATTACATCTGGTAAGCAGCACTGCTACTTAACTCTAGCCCTTTGTAATTAGGCTTGCACATTAAGTCATAGTATTCTTAGGGGCTGAAGTAAACAAGCACAAAGTGTTTCAGATGTCAGTCATTGAGCTCTTCAGTAGTTATCAGTGGCTTAAGACCACTTATAGTCTTAAATGCTAATAAAATCCATAATTTAGATACTGCCAATAGGAGGCAATACTGCTTCATTATTTAAATAACACCTATAAAAATATGTTTAGATATTGCAATTAATTATGTTCAGAAGCAAGAATAATTAGTTAACTTAGTAGCTACTTATTTCAAAAATGGGAAATAGAAAAAAAAAGCACAAAACTATAGCAGAAGGCTTAGAGATGCAAAGACTGGGGTCTCTTAGCAATCACTCCCATGCTGGCCTTGGTTTCTCATATTAAAGTGAGTCTGCAGTGGTTGCTGTGGGAGATGAGCAGCTGTCTCTTGCCAGTGAGCCTTTTTATAAAAAAGATGACAGGTCCATAAGCAAATGCTTTAAAAGTCAAACCAGTCCAGATCTGCTCAACACACAAGTTTTCAGTGTGTTAGCTGACTAATTCCTGGTCAATGGGCTACATGCATGACAGAAAACAGCATGGTACTGGATGTTTTCCTTCTTCAGGCCAAGCTGGCTAATAAGCATCACATCACAAAGACATCTCTGATGCTGAGTTTCAAAATGCTCAGTAAATGCTGAGGTAGATGATTTTCAAATGAAGATCTATACCCTGATTCGATCAGGACTAGCTTCTTTGTGTATCCTCCTTCTGGGCAATATCTTCCGCTTAAGTGCAATTAACTAAATGACAAAAGATGGAAAATAAATTTTAATTCTCATGTTGATGAAAGAGTATAAGTACATTAAACTTTCTGAGGTCCATGTGACTGTAATCATTTCTGCAATCTTACACATAAAAAACAGACAACAAACAAGACTCCATCACTGCTCTCCCAAAACAAAACCAACCATTAACTTTGTTTAGTTCTGTAGGGTCAATATGCCTAGATATGTGCCCACAAAGAGATCAAACAGGATTAAAATTATTTTGGCCCACACTTTATTTTTCTAAGATCTATGACTACAGATTTTTACACAGCCATTACCCAAGCATATTTATTTTTCAAAAGATGTCCATTTGTCAAGGCTTTCTATTGAAGGAAGCTGGCCATGTTTAGCCATTAAGACATTGTCTCTAGATTTGAAAATAACTAGATTTGTAAGTAGGATTAAAACAAAACCTAAACACCTATGTTAAAAATCCTGTCAGCATTTTTTTCTATACTTACTGTAACCACAATCATTTGGAAATACAGGTAATAAAAATTTATGAATGGGTTATAATGCAAAAGTTCATTTGTAAATTAGTAGCTTAGAACTTGGATGAATATTTTTTCTCTGATAGAAACAGTTTATTCGTGATAGATCTGAAATAGAAAACCTAACCACCATTACAATAAAATTTCAATTAAAAAAATGTGTTCTTTATGGTTTCCATTTGGGATCCCTATGTTTACCTGTTTTCCTTCTCCCCAGCCGTGCAGGACTAGCTACTCCTCCATCCAGAGGTGGAAGCAGGGCTTTGCCCAAGCATAAGCCACCACAGTTTGAATGACGAACTGGGATTCAAGAGGGGAGGAAGACGCAGCGTTGGCTGCTCTGTTTGTGCTGGTGGTAGGTATGGCAGAAGGAAAGAGTTTGATACGACTAAGTAGAGTGCAGGGTGTTGCAGAGGGGAGAGGATTTAACCTTACCTCCCTTCTCCTACCCCTCTAGTTCCCTGTTCTCTGCTGGTGTAAGTGACACAGAGGAAAGACTGACCCTCTTGCTCCCTTCCACTGCCACTAGCTGCTTCTTTCAGCCAGGGTCCCTCTCCTTCCTCAACCCAGGCCAGCTTGCAGTGGACTCATGGCTTCCTCGCTGGACCCCTGTTCTAAAAGCAGGTACAGTCTTTTTGAGGTTTTTTTCTACAACTTTTGCCTGCCAGGAACAAGGGCAAAAAATATCAAGAACAAGATATATGATCCCTGGGAAGTAGATGAAGGTTAAGGTGCCATCCTGTCCGCCTGCTCAGTCTCTATTTCCTGAATTTCCTTCCACCTGTGGCAGGAAGCCCAGTCATTTATCCTAAAGCTCTCAGTACTTGGGAGCCTCATCCTTCTCAGTGTAAGTCAACTTGCTGTACGTTTCCCCTGAGTGACAGCTAGAGAAGCTCCACTCAATAGTCACCTCAATCAGAAACCGAGGCAGGGTTGCTTGCCCTGCACAAGTCATGGCAGCCCAGATGCCCATTTCCCTCCTGCTATCCTTTTTCTCCAGAGTATTTCACACCTGCAGCCTAATGAGGGTTCTCTTATCCTTTTCTTTTTACCTCACAAATCTCCCTCCTACTACTGGACCCTCACCTCACGGAGGCTGTGTGTGGGCATGCAGAGGCAAGCCCAGGTGCAGAGGGGCTGACAAGGAGAGGAAGGAGGAGGAAGGAGAATTCCCAGCAACTCAAAGGAACCCTAAGAAGGAGCTACCAGTATGAGCAGGACAACACACAGAATGGGGGGATGTCTGAAGATAAGACACTGCAATCACTCTAGGAAGGTTAACAGAAAGCAAGAAAATTGGAGACTCTTAAAAAATTATCAGATAAGGATTCTAGGTGGTTTTTGGTTACAAATACTTAGACTTTTCAGTTTTATCTTAGAGTCTGCAAGTTAATCTATTGAGTTCCAGATAAAAGAAGACTGGTGGCCGGGCGCGGTGGCTCATGCCTGTTATCCTAGCTCTCTGGGAGACCGAGGCGGGAGGATCGTTTGAGCTCAGGAGTTCGAGACCAGCCTGAGCAAGAGCGAAACCCCGTCTCTACTAAAAAAATAGAAAGAAATTAGCTGGACAACTAAAAATATATAGAAAAATATTAGCCGGGCATGGTAGCATGCCTGTAGTCCTAGTTACTCGGGAGGCTGAGGCAGGAGGATCACTTGAGCCCAGGAGTTTGAGGTTGCTGTGAGCTAGGCTGATGCCACAGCACTCTAGCCAGGGCAATAGAGTGAAACTCTGTCTCAAAAAAAAAAAAAAAGAAGACTGGTAATAGATTTGGAAGGTAAATAAATAAAAGGCTGTTATGTTTGCTGCCTGAATATTATGAAATATATCTGACATATTGATATGAGCTATAAGCCAACAGGAGAAATTAAGCTTTTTCTGGTTGTAAATTTGTATCATTTTTTAAAAGACTCAGATGCTAGTGTACCAAGAAATAGTTTAATACCCATATAAAATATATAAAACTTACCTGCTCAGCAAAAAACGAGAATATAGTAAACATAATCAATGTTGCTAGTACACAATGGGTCCAAAACTTTAATTTGTCTCGATATGCCCTCCTGTGCAGAGAGAGAAGAAACAAATATGTATGTACTTCTGTATATGGTTTCACTGTCATTACTTAAGCATTATTATACACTACTTTCACAAAAACAAGGTTGGAAAACACAAAAACATTGTCTAGAGGCAATTCTAAAATGTTAACCCAATATACATTTCCAACTTGAGTTCAGATGTTTTATAATGTCATGGCAAATATTACACTTGAATTAGTAAAGTGATTCAGGCGGGAAAAGGACTTCAAAAGAGAATTTTGAACTCCAAGCACCTAAACAAACTCACTCTTTCATTCATTTTTATTTATTCATTCATATTCATTTATTCATTCACTTAGTTACTTGATAAATGTTTCCTGTGGATACAGAGAGATGAACAAGATGAAGTCCCTGCTTGAGAGTGTTCGGAAACCTGAAGAGTCACTGACACTCAGACTGACATCTGGCTAAGCACATAAGGTGGACAGAAATATGTATTATCTGAAGCAAAGTCTTGTAGGGAAAACTTAGAGAGATGAGGACAGCACCACAGGAAGGTAACATTTCCTTTAAGCCTTGAAGGGAGAGGGCAAGCCCCTGGCTGAGGAAGGGAACAAGCAGCAGTGGAGAGGCAGAGTCGTGAGCTGGGCCCTGAAGAGATGAGGGGAGTCGACGCAGGGGTGGCTAAGCCAGGCCAAGGCCGTGGACATGAGCTGCAGCTGCTCTGAAAAGCACGAGATGGCATTTGGACGTAAGGCAGTAGTGGGAAAGTGGATGAAATGGCAGGGTGGGGGTGCATGTGACATGGTCAGGGTAAAAATGGTGGCCATTTGAAAGATGGACGGACAAGTGAGGCAGGCAGCCCAGTTTTAGTCCAGGCGTGAGAGAATGAAAGAGATAAGCAACAGACAAGATATGCTGAAGGTGAATCAAATGGACCTGGAGCCAACAGAATACGGGAAATAAAGATAGGCAGTACAGCACAGTTTCCACATCTGTAATTCGGAAACAATGAATAATTAGTTATGAAGATTAAATTAAAAATGCTTAACATAAGATTTGGAAGATATGCTAATTACTACCAAATTTGAGCCTCTGTGCTGAGTTCCAGATTCTCATTTACAACTGTTTGGCTGTGGGTGTCTCGGTCTCATGTCACACGTCCAAAACGATACTCTCCCAAACATGGTTCTTCCTCCTGTATTTCCCACGTCAGTTAGCAGGATCACAACCAGCTCAGACAACTCTAATATCTACAGTGTCATTCAGAATCTATGTGGAATTTAACATGCTAAGCAGCCATAAACTCTAGGACAGCTAATGTATTGCCCCAGCAGTCAGAGGTCCCACCCACTGAGCACCTACTATGTGCTAGGGAGGCAGGCACTGTGGGCTCAGCAGTGAGTAAGACCCCATCTTTGCCCCTGAAGAGGACTCACAGTCTACCAGGAGAGACAAACACAACCAGACAGACGGCCGTACAGTGCAGTGAACACTATACCCAAGAAAGGAACCGCTTCTGTGGGAACAGGAAGAAAGCCAGTGCAGGAATCCAGGGAAACATGGCAGGGGACTCATGCAGAGAAAGAAAAACAAAGCAGTTTCTAGGAAGGTGGGCAGGGTGGTGGCCGGCAGATGATGCAGAAGCTGAGCAGGATGAGAAGCAAGCAGCCACCAGGGCAGAGGCCTGCAAGGGCATCCCACACCTGATTCATGCCATTTATACAGCACAGAAAGCCAAGTCCTCTCCAACTTCTCTTAAGCCCATGAAGGTAAATTTAGTCACAAACTGGATTTGTGGAGTTAACACTTAGAACTGTATGAAGATCTTTTTCCTCTAAGCTCAAGAAAAGTGAAAATGGTGAGAAGCCATTCCTTGCCATTTCTGGAAGACAAGATCTATGACTCAGAACAACTCCTTATGAAAATAAAAATATATAGATATCAGCAATATACATCCTAATTGTCTCATTTATCCAACTCTAAGACACCAAAGAGTTCTAGTTGCCAATGTCTACCAATTTCCCCTCTAAAGTCTCTCCTAATTCGTCCCCTGCTTTCTCTTTATTCCCTGGGCTGTGTCCTTGGTTCACACCTTGGCTGTCATTTCTAGGACTACCAAAACACTTACCAACGTTTGCCTCCAGTTCCCAGACAACCCTGCCCTACTCCAAATAACTTCCTCACCAGTCCAACCTCCACGCTAATAGTAACTATTTCACATCATGAAGTTTGATTAAAACAACTCTCCTGGGGACCCATGCTCTAAAGAAAAAAGTCTAATCCAGATACAGATACAGCCCTCATAATCTCTCCTTTTCTTACACCTGTGTGCCTTTGCAAATGCCATTCCTTCTATCAGGAATGCTCTTTCTTACCTGGAAAAGTCATTCTCATAATTCAAAACCAAGTCCAAATGTCACCTTCCCGTAACAGAATCGGCTGTTCCTTCCTCTGTGCACCAATAGCATTGAACCCTGCTGCCAAACTCAATATACTGTATGACAACCACTTGCCTAGTGTCTGTCCCCCTGGATAGACTGTGAGCATCTCGAATGAAGCCCAGGACCATATACCTGTCATCTTTGTATTCCTAGCAGCTGGCACAGGGAGACAGGCAGTGGGTCAAAAATCTTCCTAAACTGAAAGATAAAATTATCTTTATCATTAAATGTAGTGGCATATAGTGGAATGTGTGGAGGGTTGGCAGTCAGGCTGGATCTGCCACTTGCCAGCTATTTCAGCTTGAGCAAGTTACTCAAGTTCTATTACTGTGTTCTTATCTGTAATGTGGCAACAATACCTTTAACTGTAGAGAGTAAATATATTGCCCAGCACAGTGTCTGGCATACAACAGGTACTCAAGAAACAGAGTAGCTACTCTGATGGCAATAATGGTGATGATGACGACGATTCATGAGCTGAGATGCCTTATGCAAGTTACTTCCTATATCTGTGCCTTGGGTCCCTTTTGGTAGAATAAGGATAAAATGGACCTACCACAGAGTTGTTAGAAGAGTTAAATGAGAATATGCATGAAAAGTTTCAATATGGTGCTTTTACTTAAACACTCAATAATGGTAATAATTATTCCCACAGTAAATACTCAGTAAATTAGTTGATTGAACAAATGTAAGAATGAAAATTAAGCATAGTAGAAAGAAAAAACAATGACCATATCAGTGTGATTTACGTTTTTTCCCTAGATAATCAAGAATTGCTTCAAGCACCTTTTCTGATAGTTTCTTTTTCTCCTCAGGCCCTCTTAAGTATAACACCCTTAAATTTCCTTTCTTAACTCTCTGCTACTCTCTCTGAACTCTCTCCTGCTGAGAACCTATCCTGGATCATGATTCTAACCCAAGTTCTGTGAAAAATGATTTCCTGAACTAGGCTTCCCTAGCTCCAGCACCCATCTCTCGACTGCCAACTCTCTCTTACAAGCATTGCTGTTACACACATAGCTACAACCAGCTACCCTTCCCACTATCCCTACAGGCCAGGGTACCATGTTTGCTAAGCCAACCAGGCTTAAAATCTCAGCCAATTTCTGGCTCCATCATATTTGGTAAGTTACTAAGCTCAGACCATTATTCCTTTCTAAGAGCTTGCTCTTCCTTTCCACTCCCATAACTAGATTAAAACAGCACTCATTATAGCACTTTCCAGGTTATTCCTACATCAAAAATGCTGTCCCCCTAAGTGAAAGAAGCCAGACACACAAGGTCACATACTATATGATTATTTTTATAGGAAACATCCAGAACAGCAAATCCATAGAGGAAAAGCAGATTAATGGTTAGCAGGGGCCGAGGGTAAGGAAAATGGGGAGTGACTACTGAATGGGTAACAGGATATTTTTCTGGAGTGAAGAAAATATTTTCAAACTAGAGAGATGTTGCACAACATTGTGAATGTACTAAATGCTACTGAACTGTATATACGTCAAGATGGTTTATTGTGTGCTCTATGACTTTCACTTCAAGTTTTAAAAAATGCTGTCCTTGATGCTTGTCTTCTTATACCTCACAACTCTATCAAATAATTTCTAAACAACACTTAACCAGATGTCAATCTTTCACTCTATAATATAGTTTCCCGGTTGGTTATAAAGGCTAACTGGACACTAAGGCACTGAAGGAAGTGGCTCCTAACACCTCCAGGTTTATTTTCCGCTGTGTCAGTATATGAATTCTCTAGCTGACAGGCTAGACCCTAAACTTCCCTGCTCATTCTCATCCCCAGACTTTTGCTCATTGTTTCCTTCTCACCACTTCTTGAGATTCTCCCTTCAGGACTTAGCATTAGTTCATTTCCCCTTAACCACAGCTCAGCCCACATTGTCTTCACATACTTCTCATTTTATACTAAACAACAAGCTCTTCCATACGGGTGTTCCCTGTCACCTATGCATTGATCAACAAATGGTTCAATAAATGAATGACATTCCAACTAACTGAAAGAACTCAGTTACATATTTTTTCAAATCCCTTAAAATGCCACTATTTTTCAAGTATTAAACTCAATAAAAATTATCTGTATTTTTACAACGTAGTTACAGAGTAAATAACACATTAAAGAAATTTCATCACCCTAAAATATAGATATGTATGTGTGTGTATACATACACACACATACATATATAAAACATGAGAATTTACCATTCCTGCAGCTCATGCATATGAAGGAAACGGTTTCGATACTCTCTTGGCAGCTCAAACTGAGAAGGTATGGGGAACATGGATTCATAGAAGTCCCTGAGAACAGCCTTCACTGTCTGGGCATCTTTATGATTGTGGTCAATGTTGTCATTCAGGCAAACAAACTTCCTGAAATAACAGAGAACCAGGGTTATTAGTTATCATAAGGATAACCCTAACCTAACAAAACAAGGAATGTGGATTCCAAATATATTTTAAATGGACTTATGTCCCAAATTGATACATTTGCTGATATTATTCTCTGGGGGAGTAATATTCAGTAAAATTTTCCTTTAGATATTCCTCACCTATAAAACAAGAGAACTAGAGTAGATAATCTTAAAAGAGCCTTCTAGCTATGGGAGTAAATTAATTTAATGATTTCCATTTAGTGCATACTGAATTAAGTGTTCAGTAAGTATAGTTAACTCACTGGAATATTTTGTTGGCAGCTAGAAAAAAAATTAGTAAGTACCTAAAACCAAGTTCTCTGAACTGTTAGTTATATTAAGAAGAACAGTCCTGCAGAGAATTGAGAGAGAGAGATTATACCTACTGATTCTTGAGTTTGATGATTTCTATTAATACTTACTATGTCTCCAACCAAGCTGTAAGAAGCTAGAGTTCTGGCAAAAAGCAGATTACAGTGGTGCTTCCCTATTTGCTTCAAGTTTCCTTCAAGGCAAAAGTCACTAAACTGAGGGCACATTAAAATGGTAGGTAGGGATGACAACACTTTTAAAGTAGACTTATCAAATTTTTAAAAAATAAATAAAACAAACAAATCTGAAAAAGCCTTCGGATCCAGCTACCAATTTATGGGAAATATAGGGGACATAAAAATGTGTTAAACAACTGGGATATGATCAGAGAAGTACAAAGTATAAAAAATTTACAGAATATATAATCAGAGTTCTTCATATACACATGCAAAAAATTGTATGGTTAAAAAAAGAGATGGAGAGGAAACCTATAGATTTAATTTCAATGAATTTACTTGCTACCACTTCAAACCAACAAACTTAAATTATGAAAGACAAATGGGAAAAGGTGTACACTGACCAGGCAGTTGATCATATTAAAGAATCATTAATTTTTCAGGGTGTTAATGGTATTGTGGTTATATTTTTAAGAATCGTTCTTTTAGACATAAAGAAAAATATACAGCTAAAATGATACAATGTTTGAGATTGACTTAACATTAATTAGAAATAGTGGTGAAGGAGGGGTGTGTTTAGATGAAACAAGAGCAAATATAAACTGATTCTTGTTGAAGGTGAGTGATGGATATGTGAAAGTGTGTTATCTATTCTCTAAACTTGAGAACTGCTTTAAATTAAAGGATACTAAAGAGCTATGTCAACCAAATGCAACACATGAGCCTTGATTGTACCCTGGATTAAAAACAAACATAAAATAGACAAAAGCTATAAACGGCATTTAGAGGCAACTGGGGAAATTTGAAGACAGGCCATCTATTAGATGGTAACCTTTAATCAGTGTTAAAGTTCTTGAATATGTGTTAATGCTCTTGGCCTGAGGATGAAACCAACACAATCAGGAGGGCAGCAAAGCTGAAGAGGTCAGCCAAAAACAAAGCCTGGTTACTGCCTATCCCAGACTCCTTGTTAATGGGATAAATATTTAAAGCTCAAGTGACAAGGTTGGGTTTCTTTCCTTTTTTTTTTTTTTTTTAAAGACAGGGTCTCACTCTGTCTCCTAGACTGGAGTGCAGTGGCAGGATCACAGCTCACTGCAGTCTCAAACGCCTGGGATCCAGTGATGCTCCCTGCGTCAGTCTCCCGAGTAGCTAGGAGACTAGTTTCCATGCCTGACTTAAAATAAGCCCCCATAAAAGTAAAACAAAACAAAACAAACAAACAAACCAAAGTAAAAATGATAAAATTTGGGAGCCCCAAGGCCAGCTCCAGGAGTCAGAGGAGGCTCTGTAGGGAACTTGGCCTTGGGGTTTAAAAAAAAAAAAAAAAAGATAAAAATCTGTTCAGGTACCCAAGAGGCAGCTAGGCCAAAAGGCCTGGCTCTGCCATGTGTCTTTTTAATAAAGCCCTGCCCCTTTAAGTACCATGAAGATGTCTGTCTATAATAAATTCTCTCACCCAACAACTTTCAAACTGGTACAAAGACATAAAAAGCACAAGCTACAACTAAAAACTGCAAATTCTCACGTTAGTACTACAGATCACTAATGACTGAGAGCACACATCAATAGAATGGCAAGAATTCTGTATCCCCATCAAAATTCATTCCTAAAAACTAAGGTTGTTTTTTTTTTTTTTTAAATGACAGCAGTACATTTCAGGTGGGGGGAACAGTATGTGCAAAGAGAGCTGTAAGCTGGGTAATTATTAATTATTGTAGCTTATTGTTTGGTTGGCTTGTAGGAAATATTTTTTATTTTATAAGAAATCAAGTATTTTATTAGATTACTAAAGACACTAAATAAGCACTAAAGATATTTTAATTTTTCTCAAAATTCCTATTTCTTTTTCCTGCAAACAAGAATGGGATTTGTAGGAAAAATACCATGGCTTTACAATACCTAAAAACTTTACATCTCTGACCATATATAATTAAAGTCCTAATTTAAATGAGGTCGAACTATAAGACTTCCAAAAGCATTTATAAGACTCAGAAATTAAAAATATTCAGTTGTATACGTCAATGTCTTTTTTCCTCCAAGAAAATTGGCAAAATGCCTATTTCCCACTAAAGTAAAAGAGTTAAAAAAAAAAAAAAAACCTCAAAATGAATATTTTTAGCCAATTTTATCAAATCAGTTAAGGCAACAGTTAGGGGGCCGGTCTGGAAATTTTTAAGGCTTATGTAAACCTGAAAGTTTATTCATCTCCAAAGGATGGCTGGAGTTTACTGGATCAATTTTCACATTTATGGTAGCATTTCTTTTTCTTCATAAGCTAATCTGAACTTTACTTTGATTTGCTAAGATAAATCTAACCACAGAAACAAGTGCTCTGGAAGCACCTTTTAAGCAACGCTGTGAGAGTCCCAGCTGCTTGGCTTCACCTCCCCCTGCAGGATGCAGCCTGCCCCTGAGCCTCCCTGAACAGCTCGTGTCCACCATGGGCTAGTTCTCTGCATGGCGGACCCTACCTCAACTCACAACTATCTCAGTCAACCTCCAGCTCAAACACTACCTCAGCCGTTAGGTCTTCTGTCTGTTCCAAACAGGAATAAGCCACTCCCTTCTGTCTATAGTCCTACTGCCTTTTAACTGCATAACTAAAAATAATTCTTAAAATTGGTACCTGGGGTTTTTTCTTATGTCATCCAACTGGCCAACGACATGAGAAACATTGGTACGAATCATCTTAAAAGCAATTTCTTCTTCTCCCATGATTTCAAACCTAATTATCAAAACATAAAGAGTTTAATATTTATGTGGACACAAAAAACAAAATCTCAATAGAAAAAAACATTTTTTAAGACTTTAGTAGATTCAATATCCACAAAACAACTTAATCTTTCATATCATTAAAGAAAACAATCTCATATAAATTTTAGAAGAATGTTTAATAGATAAAATATTGTAAAATTATGAAAATGCCAGACTTCAGTAATTATTCTTAAGCTAAACAAAGGGAAAATGTATGTACTAACTTACCTATATTTGTTTTTGTCCTTATATGCTTTGTGGATTTTGTCAGTTACTGGTTTACAGCTGGTTACTAGACTTTTAGTGACTGGTGGCTGTGAGAAAATACAAGTAGATCAGACATTCCATCAGGGCTGAGACTAGGCAGAGGCAAGTGAGGCACTCACTTGCAATATTTAAAGGGGCACCAGAAGACTTGGTAATCAAGGTGAGTATTTTAATGCAATATTTTTTTTTTTTTTTTGTCTTTCCAAGAAGCTTTTTATTGGCTGTATAAAGACAACCTCAATTCCTCAAAAACAGTCTGGGTATATTGAAAAATATGTCATTCCAGTCAAAGTCTTGGTAAAATAACCAGTGTCCCCAATTGTATCACTGTCTGGGGTCTCGGCTTCTCAGTTGACCCTCTCCGCACAGAGATCCCATAGATGGACGAAGACAGGAAGAAAACCCTATTGCCATCTAGTCAGGTTCTTGCGTACCTTCAAGTGTGGTTGCCAGAAGAGCAAAGCTTTGGTCACCTTGCTCACTGCCACAAACTTCAGGGCCAAGGCCCTTTGCCCCCTGAAGTTTCACTGAATTTAGGCTGCTGAGCTGCCACTGGCTACTGCTTGAATGTTCACTGAATGTAACTCACAAAACAGGCAGAGAAGGGTCCCTGAGTAAGGCCCACTGATTTTTTAAAAATCAGCCAGTCGTGGTGGCTCACACCTGTAATCCTAGCACTCTGGGAGGCCGAGGTGGGAGGTCTGCTTGAGCTCAGAAGCTTGAGAGCAGCCCGAGCAAGATGGAGACCTCGTCTCTACCAAAAAAATAGAAAAAATTAGCCAGGCGTCATGGCACGAGCCTGTAGTCCTATCTATTCGGGAGGCTGAGGCAGGATGATCACTTGAGCCCAGAAGTTTGAGTCTGCTGTGATCTAGGCTGACACCACAGCACTCTAGCCTGGGCAACAGAGCAAGACTCTGTCTCAAAATAAATAAATAAATAAAATTAAAGAAAAATAAATAAATAAATAATCAGATTGGCATACTACAACCCACTGGCTAGTCACTTATTTTTATAGTTTTATTTTAATCACACATTACTTCACACTAGCTGTTAAAAGCCTTAATAAGGTGTTATAATTTTTTTCAGAAAGAAAATCTTTAACACAAAATATAATGAACTAGTTAATGATACTCACAAGCTAACTTGTGATTCTTATAGTCTAATTAGGTAACTTCTTTACTGTGTGTGTAATCACAGTTAATTACAGTAATGAAGCCTATACCTTAGTTAAGAATTCACTCAAGTACTGTTAACTCATGCAACAAGTATAACCAATACTTATACTTTAAACAGTTTATCTGCATAAGCCTCAAGACTAAATTATAATCATTAGCAAAGTGGCCTTACTTAACTCTTAGCTCTCAAAGAATATTTGCTGATTCTAAATCTCAAGCCAGAAATTAGCAAACACTAAAATATTATTCTGCTGTGCTCGCTTCGGCAGCACATATACTAAAATTGGAACGATACAGAGAAGATTAGCATGGCCCCTGCGCAAGGATGACACGCAAATTCGTGAAGCATTCCATATTTAAAAAAAAAAAAAAGAAAAGAAAAAAAATATTATTCTGCTAATGAATGAAGATGTACACATTCCAAAAGAAAACTAAAATCCCTCAATAATCTTTCACTGTGGCTATAACAAGGCAAGATGAATAATTGTTTCCTATATGTGTATTATCTTTCCTTAGAAAAGAACCCACTTCTACAAGTTTTATATAAGTGCAGGGATTGGTAATTGTAAAATCTTACTGGGGACCTAACGTTTGAAGGAGAAAGAAGAAAACTAGAGGAGGAAAGATAAACAAGTGAAAGGACAGATGTGGAAACAGAGGTGGGAGAAATAAAAGCCTTGAGTGAGAGCTAAAATAGTCCCCGCCACTGGTGAAGCTTCCCGAACCTTTGGGCAAAGTCAGTGGCCTCTAAGCAACCTTTTAGCACACCAGTACATTGTCCCAAAGAAAGTGAAGACCAAAGAGGATCTCTTAGGGAAAGAGGTTGAGGGGGAAATGGTTTAGGAGGTCAGCAGCCTTTCTCCTTTCTTCCTCCTCTGTCCTAGCCAGCATGCTCTGGGGTTGCCCATGAAGAATATAGGGTGAAATTTTAGTTACCTTGACAAATATACAGATGTAAAAAAAATTTTTTTTAACCAGATCATTGACCTCTGGATGACTGTATTAGCATTGTTAGGGGAACTTCAAATTTTGAGAAAACAGAAAGAGTTATTGTTTAAAAAGTCTTATAAGTGAGAATGTTATTTAGCCTATACAACCTAATTTCTACTTTTTTTTTTAACTTTGATTCTATTCTTTCTGAAGGCAAGAAAAACACTGACTGTGATTACACATATACCTTTTTAATCATTAAGAACATACTGGCAAACAACTACTAACATTTACACAATAGTCTAGAGCTGCAGTCTCCAACCCCCAGGCGTGACCCGGTACCAGTCCATGGCCTGTTAGGAAACAGGCTGCACATCACCACCCGAGCTCTGTACCTCACCCACCCCCAGGCGTGACCCAGTACCAGTCTATGGCCTGTTAGGAAACAGGCTGCACATCACCACCCGAGCTCAGCACCTCACCCCTCCACCCCTGGCCCGTGGAAAAATTGTCTTCCATGAAACCAGTCACTAGTGCCAAAAAGGTTAGGGACCACTGGTTTAGAGTTTACAAAGCATTTTCCATAAACCTAAAGTACTTTATCCCACTGGATTATGTCAAAGAACCAGAAGAAACTGCTGAAGCACACAGGTGAGCTGCTATTCTTTTATCAGCCTGATTGCCTAGCAGCTCTATGTGAGGCCTCTTGAGAATCCACATCCCAGAACTTGCCTCATTCTTGACCTGCTGTTCGTATCTGCTCACCCTACTAGAGCAAGTTCCTTTGGAGCTGACACCAGGTCTTACTCCTCTATTTATCTCAACTTTATTGAATTTGTAGTTTTAAGTTTAGAATATTTAAAGAATTGGCTTTAAGTGGCATATATCTATATACTAACCCATGTCACATACTAAACTAACCTACATGTGATTGGCAATACAGTCACGTGTTGCTTAACAATGAGGATATGTTCTGAGAAATGCATCATTAGGTGATTCTGTCTTTGTGTGAACATCATAGAGTACTTACGCAAACCTAGATTGTATAGCCTACTACACACCTCATCTATACAGTATGGTCTATTGCTCCTAGGCTATAAGCCTGTACAGTGTGTTACTGTAGTGAATACTGCAGGCAATTGCAACACGGTGGTAATCATATCTAAACACAGAAAAGGTACAGTAAAAATACAATTGTTATAATCTTAGGAGTCCACCGCCATATGCAGTCTGCCATTGACTGAAACATCCTTACGCAGCACATTACTGAACCTGTACTTTGTCTATGTGTTCTGACAGCTGCTGCGCTGATCTCTTTCATCAATGGCTGTCGCTTGTCACACTGCATGAGACTTCCAGTGGCCACTCTGAGAACATGTGTGAGAAACACAGTCCCTGACATGCACAATGAATGCTAAATGAATGGTTTTCTTCTTTTAGCAATCAGATTTTTAACTGACTCTATTACTTTTCTCTACAGTCACGAGTATCTTATCTGTAGTCAATTATAAATTATTTATTACATATATGGCTTGAAGATTTGCAAGATAGTAAATTTTTTAAAATAACTTATTCTGATTGTGAAAGCAAAAGCTATTCATTATACAAAATATAGACAATACTAGTGTAGAAAAGGATATTAAAAACTACCTGTTATTTAACTTTTTGTCATTTCTGTTATCTTTTGGGAGGTGTGTGTGTGTTTGTGTGTGTGTGTCAGGGGAAGGGTGGAAGTTTTCTATAGTTGACATCATACTGTGTATAGGACACTGCCCATTTTTCCCCCACCTAATTTTATTTTGTAAGCATTTTTCCATGTATCAGCAAAAATTAACTGTAAATGTCATGTTAAAGGCTGCATTATATCTTTGTTTTCACAATTCTAAGATGCACATTTTTTTCCCATATTTCCACTTCTTTGAAACTGGGATGTCTCTTGCTATCAACAGTCTTCTAATTACTTCAGCCAGGTGGCATTCCAATGTCTTGTGTGCAAATCACACACTGCCCCATTGGTAAGATGGAGAAAGTGACAGCATCAAAGCAACTCAGCCTCAAAGAACAATGGTATTCCATCTGATGAATATTTCTTTGGTTGATATTTAACCCTAGGATTGTTTTCCCTGGCTAGTGAGAATATCCTGGAGCTATTTTCTGCCATTCTTTGTGAGCAGGACATCTGTTTATAGAATATTAGCAATATTCTGAATATTAGTTTACATATCGATGGGGGGAGGGAGTAGATTCCAAAGCAAGATAGATATAAATGATTCTAGATTATCTGTGCTATTATTTTGCACCAAAGACATACAAACATAGAGCCTGCCTCTAGTTTTTGAAATGCTATGCAGAAATGGTGTAAATAATACCCAATAAGATATACTTTCTGTTGTACATAAAAGTAACACAGGCCACTTACCAGATTGGGATCATAGTAAGCTTCCTGAGTTGCTGGAATATTGTTTAGCTGAGTGATATTGGCAGGAAGCATTTTTGAGCAATTTATTAACATGTGTTCCAGGCCTGTCAAATCCTAACAAAGTAAAATAAAAAGATAAACCTGTTATGTGCATTATAAGTAATGATTGTGGTTTTAAAAATAAAAATTGTATAAAATTCTCCAAAAATCAGTTAAATGCTATCTTCAAAGAGAGTTTGACTACATGATTCTTAAGATAAAGCACCCTAAAAAGAGAAGAATGAGACCATGCAGATACAAAAATACTTCATCCTCATCTCAGAGTAGAACATCCTGGCTTGTGACAAACCCATTTTACACAGGCGGTACAGGGGATCAAAAGAAGGGTGCACTGATTCATCCTGGCATCCTCCATTAGTGAGTTCCTACTCCTGGGACTAGAAGGTGCCAGGATGGAGGGCCCTGTCTCAGAGCTCCAGTCAGCCACACCTGAAGTCCCAGAATGAACGTGCCATAAGAAATGTATATGTAGGTATGGTCTGGCTCTACTCCAAATAATACAAGATCTATCCCTACTGAAAACCTACAAAAAGTAATCTCATAAAATACAGACTTCAAATTTGGTTACAATGCTGGCACTAAAAATAGACTAGTTACAAACATCCACATTAAATATTAAGAATTATTTTTATTTGCACTAATTTGAAATATGTAGAGGGTAAAGGCATCACCAGAATTAAGATTTTCATTTAAAATGTCACAAAATTTAGAATAAAACAATACAACACCTGCAAACTTAAAGGCAGGTCGTGAATTCTGGTAGCCAGTGTTCGGATTTCTCTGTCAGACAAGACACCAGATTGGTCTGTATCAACTTCGTCAAAGACTTGAGATATGTTCAGTGGCTGAACTGCACTCATGAGATAATAAAAATAAGAGAAGGCAAACTGCATATCCTCAGAATGGCGTACTTTGTGAAATGATGTCTTGTCAAATTCTTCAGGGAACCTGTCCAAATACAACATATAATGAGCTCTGGATATTCAAAGTATGTATAGTGTCTAACATTTATGGAGATAGATTTTTTCCCTTCCCACTTATTTAGACAATACTTTTAACATATTAGTCATCAAATATTAGAGCCATAAATTTAGCACAGCAAATATGCAAGTTTCAAGTAGCCTTTGCTCTGAACACACGCAAGCAACTCCAACCTAAGCAAGACTTACATATCTTGCAGTTCTTGCATAACAACTCGGTCAATCATGTGAGGCATGTGAGCAGGGACTTTCCGCGATGTGAATCCAAACTTGCTATTTAGAATTTTATTCACATATCTGAGGGAATCTGCAAAAGTATCTTTTAGTTGTCTCCCAGTATGTTTGCTATCAGTAAAGTATGCCAATTGTTTCTTCAATGACTCTTCTTCCTGAAAAGAAAAGTCCACATAACTTGGTGTTAAGTTTAGTGGACAAAAGTACTTTGTTAAAAAGAGATAAAGGTACGGTTTTATATAATATGGTAATAACTAGTCACTAACTCTCCATAAGGGGCAAATAAAATGCATGCTAACAGGTCACTTTAAGGATCCAAAGAGTAGGACTAAACTGGATGTCAGTGCAAGTATCACCAATATTGGCTTGAGAACAACAAGTGTGTGATGGTGGTCTATTTATAGGGTATTCTTCAAGGACTGGTCATTGATCATGAGATTTCAGAGCCAATTCAATGCAACACTTAAAATATTTATCTATCTATCTATTTATTTATTTACTTAGACAGAGTCTCGCTTTGTTGCCCAGGCTAGAGTGAGTGACGTGGCGTCAGCCTAGCTCACAGCAACCTCAAACTCCTGGGCTCAAGTGATCCTCCTGCCTCAGCCTCCCGAGTAGCTGGGACTACAGGCATGCGCCACCATGCCCGGCTAATATTTTCTATATATTTTTAGTTGTCCAGCTAATTTCTTTCTATTTTTAGTAGAGACGGGGTCTCGCTCTTGCTCAGGCTGGTCTCAAACTCCTGACCTCGAACGATCCTCCCTCCTCGGCCTCCCAGAGTGCTAGGATTACAGGCGTGAGCCACTGCACCCAGCCTAAAAAATTTATTTATATATAAATTTGATAGTACTTTCAATATTGAGTTATTTCTGAGGTGACATCAAAGCAGCAAGTCCTTGAGTTTTGAACACAAGAACTAGAAACAAATTTGGTTTCACTGTATAACAGTATTATTATAAAATCAAAACCAGTAAGAGGCAGAACTAAACAGGTAAAGAAAATTGGCAAAGAATTCGAACACACTTTATAGAAGAGAAAATATTTTTGCTTCTCAAACTGCTAACAATATAAAGAGATTGGTATTAACTGGTATTGTTTAGCCTATAGAGAAACAAGCACTCTTGTATACTGTTTGTAGAAGTATGAAGTGGTGCAACATTTTAGGACATACTTAAAATTTATTCACATCAGACCCATTAACCTAGTAATTCTACCTACAGAAATAAAAACCTACTTAGGTGTAACATATGAGCACAAGAATATTTATTCTAACACTATTTGTAATCACAAAACACTGGAAATAGCTTGCAGCTATTAAAAAGAACAATGGCACCAACATGGGTTGTTTGCCCACACATTAACTAAATCAAAAGGCAAATGCAGAAAAATATATGCACAGAGTAATTTCACTGTTACAAACCAGAAACCATATAGCTGGTATGTTTGCATACATATAGAAGAATACTGGACAGCTACCCACCAAACTACTAAGTGATTCTCTCGAGGAGGGAGATTGAGGAAGGAAGAATATCTTTCCCTTTTTTTTTTAACTGTATGCTTTTGAATTGTTTGCAATTTTTACCACTAGCGTATGGTGCTTTGTAAAAAAATTTTTTTATAAAAGGAAAAGAAAGAAAAGTGAAAAAAGTGAGGAAATAAGCAAGAACTCTGTCCTTCACTCAGCAATAAGTAAATGCCTACTGTGCCAGGGCAAGACACTTCCAAAAACAGAGAGGAAGAAGCTGTAGTTCCCCTTCACCCTTTTTTCTCTCAGCCTACCACCCACTTGTGGCTGTGCTTCTTCACTACCCAGCCTAGACTACATGATTTTTCTTGGTCTGTCAACTCCCACCCCCTTCAAAGCTTAGCTCACAGGCCACTTCCTCATGGATGCCTTCCCCCAAACCTCCAGGAAGAGTTAAGGAGTTCTCCCTCTGGACCCCTTATCCATACTGCAACAGAGACATTTATCTCATTGCCCAACTGTCTGCCCACACATTTGTCTTCCTTAATGGTCTCTGTGTCTCCACAAGCAGCAACTATGTTTTAGTTATCCTGCATTGTACAATGAGACGTACAAATGAGACCATGGCACGGTGGTGGCCGTGGTACAGGGGAAGAGAAAAGAGTACTCCAACTTTGAGGCTTGCTCTTGTAACACTGACTTGCTCTTGTAATGTTGGGGAAACTAATGAACCTAACTGAATCTCAGGGATTTTTTTCATCAGTAAAGCTGGAACGGTATCAGATTTGACATGCCAAATAAAGACAAGATACCATCCTTGTTCTCCTACTTCCTTGGGATATGCTCCTGGCTAAAACCCTTACTTACTCACAGTACGGCTGTTTCCTAAACTGCAAATGGAGATAACAATAGTAAATGCCTGCACATGGCATTTTTATTATTAGGGTTATTGGGTAAATTAAGTGAAACCATGAGAGAAAAGCACTTAGTTCAGTGACCGGCATAGGAAAGTGCTGAATAAGTGGTAGCTGTTTTTGTATCATCACTTACAAGGTTATTTATTTTTCCCGAGTGTAGAAAGAATAAGGCTGAATGTAACTTACATCAAGAAGATCTTGGAAATACTTTTTTTTCTCCCATGGTAAAAAGCCCAGGTAACTTTCTGTGTAATGCTGCAGCTTTCTTCCAAGTAATACTTCATTAACACTTAGGTGATTTTTAGCATTTTCGTCCATTCTGTTTTTCTCCTCTTCATTCCCTGTGATTTTTTCTTTTGTCACATGGTTTTCCAGTGGAACAATCAGAGGTGAGAGTTTTTCTTTTGACACACTCCTACCTACTACTTTTTGGGTCTGACTTTCTGATATAAATCTTGCTTTGGTCCTCAAGTCTAGGGGTGGATTCTGACTTTGGTAGTGATCAGTCACTTTTATGGTCACTGCTGGAAAAGTCAACCTCTGTAATCTTTCAGATGCTCCTAAGCTGTTTGGCAAGCTGCTTTTGTGAACCCTTTTTTCTGGTGGGGCTGCCAAACTGTTATTTATTTCATCTGTTATTATAGCTTGATTTATTTTTATTTTACCATCCTGTAAGTTCATCAAAACTGATCTCAGCAAGGCTGACTTGGACAAATTATATCCTCTTAAAGTGATGTCCCCCTGTTCCAGTTGCAAATCCAAGTGACTGAGACTCAACTGGGCCTCTTTTGGAAGGAGCGAAGTATTTACCAGGGGAATTTTCACCTCCTCTTGAAATCTAGTTGTGTTAACATCATGTCTCTTGACCTTTGGGAAGCGTTTTTCTTCAGGAATATCCTCAAAAAGAACTTCTGCCTCTGGAAGAAGTGTTACGGGGCTACCCAAATTTTCGTAAGCCTTCTGGATCGTAGAATTCAGTTTTGGTCCCTCCCTGGTATCCACCTCTACTGTTATCTGGATTTTGAACTCTTCATCATTTGTATTTTGAAAGGTGAGATTGAAGTGTATTGTGGTTGCATTCATTCCACTGTGCATTATGAGGTGGATGGTTTTCCACTTATTAGCAATAGAAGCATGTCGAATTATTGGATTATCACTATAGGCACCTTCAATTCCTCTTTTTGCTATTTCCGCAAAGCTGAAATAAGGCAGGTATTCACCTTTTGGAATAATATAGTAAGTCTGGTTTGGGAGAAGAGTTACTTTATATAATTCATGAAAATGATCTAGAGGAAAAAAACACAAACGTGATTTTTTAAAAACTAGGCATTTTTCCTCCTTTTTTCTTTAATTCTTTGAATCTGAAATTTCACTAAGAGTGACTTTAAATTAATTTCAAGATAATCAGAAATTCTAATATAACAGCTACTGGTATAGGATTCATTTTACTATCTGAGGAAGTTCCAGTAATTAACATGAAATGTTGACCCTGACTCACTACAAGAGACATGGCACAATTCTTAACAATAAATTTCAGTTAATAATTTCGATCTCTTTTTTTTGTCCATTTGAAGAAAAAACAACTTTCTGTCAAAATAATTTTCATTAATAAATTATCAACAAAATCCAATACTCGAACTGTTCTTATTTAATGAATTATTGATCTCCTTTTATTGTTTCCAAATTAAACCTTCATCACATATTTTCAGCTAAGGTAAATCTGCTTAGTCCAAAAAAAAAACCAGACTGGAGCAATAACAGGAAAAGATGAATCTTTACTGTCTACTAATTTTCTAAAGATCTGTGTCCTTCTCTTACTTTCAATTTACAATTAGCTTGGATACAAGGCTGGAAAAGGGATACACTAAGAATAATTACTTTAAATCACCACCACTACCCAAAACTCTCTCTACTTGTCATGGATTTTTATCCTCTTATTCTTAATATGTTTGTACGGCAATAAATATACCTTGCCCACAGTCGCCAGCATCAAACCCACAGGACAAAACATTGCAGGCTTGGTCACAGAACTTATCAGCGAGCCAGGAATTTGCACATCCTTGATTACAGTAAGAGACACCATTTATTCCTCCACCAAAGTGCCAGGGCTGTCCGACTCCAATACTCCCAGTACCCCCGCCACCTGCAATAAAGCGACTCCCTCCACTGTTACCTATAGGGGGGTGGAAAGGAAGACAGACTCTTGTGATACTTATAATTTTGAAAAAAAGACAGTTTCTTATTTCTTACTAATGTTTTCAAGACTGATGCATGAATTTCAGTCAGAAAAGGTTCACCATTCTTTAGTAGAAGATTTCATGTATCTTAAGAAGAAAATAAACTGAAAAGGAAGAATCGCTTTGCAGTAGTGGGATGACCAGGCCTTGGTACCTTGTAGCTGTGGAACCTACAAGTACAGGCCTCAAATTTCCTTGGTGGGGGTGGGGGACATGTGTAGACAGGTATGAAGGAACAGGGAAACAGGAAGAGATTATTCTAAAAAACATGACTGTCAGAATTACCAAAAACATGTCCAAACATGGGTATTGACCTGTTGTCATCAAACTAATATTCTACCAGGCTGACTTCTCTGGTCTGCACAGACCTACTTTGCATATCTGCATTCTCTCCATGCAGCTGCTTGTATTTTTTAAAAGTGGATCCGACAGATTGGACTGAAACACAACTCAAAGCTTTGTTTCCTCTAACATTCAACATTTCCAAATCTGTTTCCTCACATGGAACATGGGGATGATAACATTTTGTGCAAATTCTCTCTTTCTCTCTTAGGTGATCAAGAAATTGAAGTGCATAGTAGATAACACACTATAAATTTAATGCTTTATAAACTGAAAGCAAATGTAAAAAATTGCTACTATCGACAAGTCCAAATATAAGTATGTAAGAAAGGGAGAGGAGCTGCTGAGGAGATGAAACATTTATTTCTTTTGCATCTCTTTAGGTATTCTGCAACCAAGCATGATCTGCTACTGAAAACTACCAGCTATGAGCTCCTATAAAAACCAGTTAGATTTGTACCCACTGAAATACAAAAACAAAAAAATAACCAGTGAGAGTGATTCTGGCTCTTGAGTTTAAACAACTAAGCATATTCCAGATTTTCACATTTCAAAAAACAAGAAAATGCATTTTCAAGTGCAGGGCCAACATGAAAAAATGCCCTCAACAAAGGATAAGATGAATAAACTGAGCCACAAAGAAACTCTAACCACCACCTCCAAAGAGTCTATGGATTACTCACTGTTTCAATACATGAAGAATGTTTATATCTATAGCACATGTTCAACAATGATTTAAGAATCAAAAAACTCCGTAAACATAAACGAATTACATTTAACACATCCCTACCAGAGCAATCACCACCATCCCAATCACAGGCGGAATTATTACAAGCCTTGTCACAATAGCCATCTTTAATCCAGGAACCTGGGCAGCCCTCGGCACAGTTTGGCACAGGCCACGTCAAATAAACCTACAATAAACCGAAGAGAAGATACAGTGATTTCTGGTTTCCAACACTTTTTATTCTTGAATCAGGATTCCTTTTGTAAAAACAAACAAACAAAAAACTAGAAAGGTTAAAATTTTCCAAGGGCTGACATTCATATTTGCTCTAAATTTGCCTGTGCCTAGTAATTGTTTTTTAGATCCTGCTGTGTTGATGGTTCTTACTGAGCACATTTACTCTTCCCATTACTCAAGGAAAGCAGACAAGGACTCAACTCATGGATTAGTCTCTCACAATATGGGCTTATAATTTACTCTGAAATAAAGTAACAACATGTCAGACTTAACCAGGAGTATAAAGCATGTCAAAGCAGGTGGCAAGTAGGCACAGACACTGCTTTTCTGTGATAACTATCAGTAACTCATAAGTATGTTTATGCACAGTCTTGTCTCAAGGCTGAGAAGAAGCAGATGAATTCTTAACATCCTCCTCTATCTCCATGCATAAAGCCCTGTGATAAATAACCAGCACAGCATTCTGAGCTGAGTACTCACCTGTTCTCAAAATGAGTGATAAGAGTACATGGTTACTTTTTCAATTAAAAGCATTTTAAAAATACTCCTCTTTCAAAGTCTCTCTGCCTTTGCACGTTCCACCTACGTGGAATGTCTTTCTTCACCTAAACCAACTCCTACTTTTTCTTCACAACACATGTCAATTCAGACGGGTGTTCTCCCTATCTCGTCTGTCTGATTTAAATGTGCTCACATGCCTGTGCTTACACGCCTGTGCTTACACTCCTCAGCGCCAGGGCACACCTGTCAGCAGAAGAGGCACTGTACACAGTCATTGATTTTGTGTTTGACCCATTAAGCCACAAGCTCAACTCTGTAGCCCTACAATGTAACACAGAGGAGACAAGTGAACAGGAGAATGAGCCCTATAACCAACTATGGTGATAAGTCTCTTAACTTGTCACTGAATTCTTCTAACAATGCTCCTGGGTTATTTGTATTTTCCCCACTAAACAGACAGATAAAACAGAGGTCAAGTCACTGCCCAGGATCATCTTAAACAGTTGGCTCCTGCATCTGTGCTCTTAACCACTTCTTCAGCCTGCCTCTCCACAAAGCCAGAGTGTGATGGACTGCCTTAAATGAAATTTCATCCATATCTTTTGGCACAAGTTTGAGCTACATTTCTATTTTGGTCATTTTTCTCACATTCTAACCATGATTTTGTGTTTCATAGAGATTTTATTTTTCTGCTGTTGTAGTAGAAAATTTAGAGAGTCAGGGGAAAAGACTGGGTTCTGGGTGTCTGAGAATGCAGGGAAGCAAATTTCCTACTGTAGTTTTCTTGCTCGTTAATTATTGACTCTCCTGAGCTTAACATTTAAAAATGCTTACTTGATCATATTTGAGTATAATAGTATATGCACTTATCTCCTAAGTGACTTCCATGCTAAGCATCCCCTCCTCTGAGGCACTCACCTTCTGACCTTTGGAGTGACTGTAAAAATCATCTGGCCAAACATCCTTCCCAAACATGACATCATCGTTTAGGTAAATAAACTTCTGGGACAGCCCTTCAATGCGATGAATGTGACTTTCAATAGCAGGTGAACTAAAGGTAGGCAAGTGGCTCAGATTTCGAAAAACATCCTGTTAACAACAACAAAAGAAAAAAACCAAGAGAGAAGGAGGATGAATGAGAGAATGAGAGTTGTTTTGGTTTGGTTGGACTAGGTTTTTGGAAGGAACGGCAGGAAATAGAAGAGAGTTAAGGAAAGCTGGAAGTGGAGGTCAGAAGGGTAAGGGGAATGAAATTATGGAGGTCCCTGATCCACATTAAAAGAAAAAAACAGGAAACCACAGCCTTGTGATATTCATGTACCTGGTGTGTTACTATTGTCACTCGAGGATTGTCAAGGTTCAGCCAGGATGGAATCTGCCCGTTGGTGACAATGAAAATATTCCGAACCCAGGGTGCATGCCTCTCAATAGATCGCAGCGAGTATCTCAGCTCTTCATTATCTTCAAAACGACTGGCAGAAATGTCTTCATCCTGCTTAGACTGAGAAAAGCACTTGGCACATGAAGATGTGAAATTCCAATTAAGTGATATCTCCTCATTTCTCCACTCTGTCTGCTCTCAGGGTGCTCTGGCAGACTTTTAAAGGTGGAGTCCTAGTTTAAACATCACAAAAAATGCAAAGGACTCCGTATATTAAAAAAAAAAACAAAACAAAAAAAACCAGGCTGGGTGCAGTGGCTCGCCCTTGTAATCCTGACACTTTGGGAAGCTGAGGTGGGAGGATTGCTTGAAGCCTGGAGTTTGAGACCAGCCTGAGCAACATAGTGAGACCCCGTTTTTACAAAAATAGAAAGATTAGCTGGGCATCGTGGCATGCGCCTGTAGTCCCAGCTACCCAGGAGGCTGAGGCAGGAGGATAGCTTGAGCCCAAGAGTTGGAGGTTGCAGTGAGCTACGATAACACCACTGCACTCCACCCTGGGAAATACAGTGTCTCAAAAAAAAAAAAAAAAAAAGTAAATAAATAAATAAATAAAATTAAAAACCAAAAAACTCAAAGATACAGCATTTCTTTAACACGTTTATAGACAAGCTTCTTGGATCTGATTCTAGGTTAAGTCAACTGATAGTAAACCAGTAGCAGTGACTAGAAAACAAAAAAAGTTCCATTCAACTCACCTCTCTGTAAGTCCTCTTCCTTTCTCCTAATATAATGACATAAATTTT
>CM052440.1:15444106-15478810 GCA_028533085.1 Varecia variegata | reverse complement strand
AAAAAAAAAAAAACAAGGAGGAGAGTTGGGGGTGGTAGCAAATGGGATACTTTAGGCCCCATCTGAAACCTGCTGCCACTACTCAATGCCACCAAGTGCTGTCAGATCTCCTGAGAGGCCAGAATCCCCAACTGTTATATGAAACTTCCCCAGTTTTTCAATGCTGGCTCAAATGTTTTTGGTTGCTTTGTATTCAAACAAAACACATCTACTGGCCAATAGTTTTATAACTTTTGTTCTAGAATATTACCAATCTGCTTATATTGGGCAAAAAAATCTGCAATGTAACTTTGCTGGGAATAGTGACAAGCACATCTGCTAATGGGGTATCAGAACAGCTTTTGTGCCAAAAGCTGAGAAAGGGTATCTTGGGCAGAGCTGCCTGAAGTGCTTCCATGGGAAAACTACCTTTGGGACAAAACTTTTGTGGCAATCAAAAATCTCAGACGGAACATCATAAACATCAACAAGTTTTACAAACAGCCTTCTCCACCCCTACTGGAGTCCACATCATCCTTTATCTTTTTTATGTTCTGGCTGTATCATACAACTTCCTATGAAAAGAGGTTTTCGTTTTCAGAGCTCAGGAAAAGGGGAAAGGACTGAAAACCATGAATCCAGGATAAAAGAATCTTTCTGCTGAATTAGCTCTTCTAAACAGAGCTTATGGCCTTCTTTCTTAAACCATAAAACAGAAGCAAACAAATTATGAGCTCATTCTGAACTCTTATATTTGCTACCTGACTACACAAAACTCATTTTCTAAGCAGGTTCCTGAGCTTATGTAGGCCAACACACTAGAGGGTAGAGTTAGAAATTTCATTTCTATCTTTTCCCCTTTTTATTATGCAGGCCATTAATACAGGTCTTACCATAAATTGTGAATAGGTATATGTGTGTGCACACGCATGTGTGTACTGTCTTCCCGATTCTACTTTCATTTACCTTGACAGTGCCTGGCATATGTTGAGCACTCACTACAAGTCAGTTCTCACCGCCGTCACCACCCTGCCTCAGTGTGTGCGGCTGGGTGTCGGGAAGCTGGCCACGCGGAATGAACAGCAGGCTACCTGGGTCCCTTCCACGCCTAGCCTCCCCTGCCCCTCCCTCCCTCTTACAGCGGCTACCAAAGCATCTCTGAGGGCTCCCTGGAGTGGAAAACATCACTATCACAGAAGAAATAAATATAGTAATCTAATATTCTAATTTAATTTTAAATTTTATCGGGAAAATACCTTTATCCTAACCTCTCCTATTCAAATTGCTTTTATTCTGAAAAACTATTTTGAAATTTCACAGACATTTTAAAATTTCATGGATTCTTAACATTATTTAAACTAAATTTAAAACCTAGATAAGGTTCTGAGACTAATATATTCCTGAGATGTACAGCACATACAACCTTAATCCTTGATTTCCAACTCATAGCAAAGGTCAGTTATTGTTGGAAATTGATTTATGACAGCAATATTTGTTTTGTTTTTTTTCCCCAGGCACTGTTCATTAGAGAGAATCAACCTCATAGAGGTTGTACGTAAAAGACGTGCTAAAGGTGCAGCATATTAAAGTCAAAAATCAATGAAGCTGAACTGCCCTAACACATTTATATTCTAACTTGATAATATAAATAACATTTTCCCTGCAATTTCTATCCCTGACCGAATGTATACTATGTGCCAGACACTGCCGTGGGTGGTTAGTAAGTGCTGGAGCTGAAGATTCAAACTCAGATCGACATAACTACCAAACCTGAGTGTGCTCATTCATTTATGCTTTTGTTGGTGTTGTAGGGCTGGTGTGTGAGATGCACTGAGATGGATGATAAATACTTTACAACCCCAGCCTGCAGTCGGCTGCTCACTCACTACTAGCACAGCGTGGCGGGTGCTGCTGGAACTGTAAGAGAGGTAAGCAGCTGGGTGGGTGGTCAGGAAAGACTTGCTGGAGAAGGTGCTGGCTGAGCTCTAGGAGTAAGAACCTGGCTAATATCAAAGGAAGCAACATTTTTGGCTCCGTTTGTAACAGTCGTTTAAGATATTGACAACCAGGGTCAGAGTGAGGAAATTACCAGAAGTGCCTGGAGAGCAAAGCAGGGCCAGGCTCTGGGTCTTGTGTGCCACATTTTACTGCATGCCCCTACTGACAGGTTCCCAGGCTATCATGTAAAAGCCTATTTAACTACAACTAAAAGGCTAAGGACTTCCATTTTAAGACAAAGAAAACAAGACACAATCTTGTTCCAATACTAGCCATTAAAGTATGAAGAAAAAAATTTTTTTAAAAAAGAAAAAATAATTTTTCAGTTCCTGATAATAGAGAAAAAGAAAATTACAAAAGAGAAAGTAGATTAAGAATTTTAAAAACTCTGAAAGGGACTTCAGATGGTTCTAACAAAAGATTTAGAGATTCACAGCATTCTTTTAATTTCATAACTTGTATTGGATCTTTCTTTGATAAAAAGGTACATCACTTAAACTATTCTTATATTAGCAGCCTTGCCTAGGGCTGGTTTCTAATTACATATCCATTAAAAAGAGGTTTTTCGTAGCCTGAGCAAGAGCAAGACCCCATCTCTACTAAAAATAGAAAGAAATTATCTGGCCAACTAAAAATATATATAGAAAAAATTAGTTGGGCATGGTGGTGCATGCCTGTAGTCCCAGCTACTCGGGAGGCTGAGGCAGGAGGATCGCTTAAGCCCAGGAGTTTGAGGTTGCTGTGAGCTAGGCTGATGCCACGGCACTCACTCTAGCCCGGGCAACAGAGCGAGACTCTGTCTCAAAAAAAAAAAAAAAAAGAGGTTTTTCTACAGTAACTATACAACAATTGAGAGAGAGATGAAAAGGCAGGTGTATAAAGGAATATTCATATGTATGAGCAAGATTTTCTCCCACGGTAATCAACCAAGTTGTGAGTGGTGAAAAGGGTGGGGAAGTACCCTCCACTAGCCACTAGGTGACAGCCCAATCCTGGACATCTATTCCTCTTGCCACAGACAGACAGGGGTGGTAAGGAAGGGTGGTTGTAGTTTGTGCCTAAGGTTAGAGTTCTTAGCTTGGGCAACTGCCTCCATATATAGTGTCTTACTTTAAATTATAAGTTTATCTAAATTCTTTAAATTATAAGTTTCTTAAAGAGAGAACAACCTCTATACTTACCCCCTACAGACCCACAATGGACATGTAGCGTGACTGAGAAATAAAGCTTTTTTGTCTTAGCCATTGAGATTTCAGGATGATTGTTACTGTAGCATTACCCAGAATCACGTGACTGATACACTTATGTGGCCCTATGATGCCAGGGAAGACAGAGAGGGAGAACAGACTGGTAGTCAAGGCCAGGCCTTGGGTAAGCTCTGACTGAGCAATTGATGGATGAAGTTGAGTCAGTGAAGGACAGCATAGATCACAGTCAGGAGAAGCAGTGTTATAGAAACAAGAGGAAAAACATTACTTTTCTTAACTTTTAAATGGTAATTCTGGTATATCTCCAAAGATAGATAATAGACACAAACCAAAATTAAAGGACAAGAAACCAGGGTGTTGGTAATTAGCAGGTCAATGGAGACCGATTTCAATAGAGTAATAGACATGGAAACCAGATTTCAAGCACTTGACACTGCACATTTAGACTTCTGGTTGTACATATGTGTACACACACATACACAGACACACGGTCTGTCCAGGAAATATCTAGCCATGTAATATGAAAAATAGAGACATTTATTCAAGAAGATACAAGATACATTGTACATAGGACAATGATGCCTCCCTCAGTCCCCTTCAAAGTAGGCAAATTGGGACCTCACACAGTTCTCCCACCATCTCTTAACCTAACCCGTACACGTTCAACATTCTCAGGCGTTCTGCTTTTGCAGGCCTTCCAGAATGCGGCTCAATTTCAACAGATACTCGACCATCTTTAAAGCGTTTCTGCCACACTTTTATCTGTGCTACACTCATTGCGCATCATCTCCGAAAGCCTTCTGAATCATCCAAATAGTTTCCGCACAGGAATGTTCAAGCTTAACACGAAATTTGATGCAGATTCCTTGCTCTACTCGCTCAGTCATTTTGAATGCTACAGCCACACAGTACACATGCTCAATGGTGTCCAGCACCCCACTGACTAGTCCAGTGAAGTTGTCATTGTTCAGGCATGTGCACTACAGTCCACTCGCCTTGGCTGCCAGGTTACACCAATGTCGTGTGTTTTAAACTGTTCTCATGTTAACAATGGCTGGATACTTTCCGGACAGACCTCCGATATATACATACATATTGGAACAAATCAAATACTTTACATTTTGTATACTGTATGAAATAGGATGGGGGAAGAACAGTCACAAAAGTATTCTTTCACAAACCTAAATTCAGAATTATACTGACCAAATCATAAGATAGAAGGACTGGAAAAGCAGCACAAGTAATCTTCACTTCTCAATTCTATAAGTGATGATTAACTATCA
This sequence comes from Varecia variegata, assembly GCA_028533085.1. Lineage (NCBI taxonomy): Eukaryota > Metazoa > Chordata > Mammalia > Primates > Lemuridae > Varecia > Varecia variegata. The sequence goes on along the minus strand of CM052440.1, from coordinate 15,474,342 downwards.
AGGCAAGGTCAGAGTATATTAATATAAAATATGTAAGGCCACTTAAAAATATTGCTTACTGTAAGAATATTCTAATTAAATAGTTCTACCATTCTCTGCATATTATCTTATATAAATTGGCTTTGAAAACAACAGCCAACAAATACAGGTAAATATGAATGCATGTTTTTACATCAACCGAAAGTAATCAGTGCAGAAGGGAAATTACCCTTAAAAGACAGACAAAACAGTCTTAAGATAAAACTTATTTAAACTTATCAAACTGGTTATTTTTAAAGGCCAAAAAAGAAAGGCGGCATCAAGTTGTCTAAACAACAACATACCTGCAAATACTATTTCTAGGACAGCTTCAACCAGGGATATTTTCCCCCAAGGAAACATTGGCAATGTCTGGAGATATTTCTGGTTGTCATAACTGGGGGTGAGTATACTACTATTGGAGGATAGAGACCTGGTACGCTGCTAAACATCCTGCAATGCACAGGACAGTCCCCTACAGGATAGCAGTATCTGGCTAAAATGGTCAATAGTTTGGAGGTTAAGAAAACCTGTTATAGGCCTGGCACAGTGGCTCACATCTGTAATCCTAGCACTCTGAGGGGCTGAGGCGGGCAGATCGTTTGAGCTCGGAGTTCGAGACCAGCCTGAGCAAGAGCGAGACCCTGTCTCTACTAATAGAAATAAATTAGCTGGACAACTCAAAATATATAGAAAAAATTAGCTTGGCATGGTGGCACATTTCTGGTACCAAAGGCCTAGAGTGATTCTTGTGAATAATCAATCATTGCTGAAAAGTGTTTGCCCCTTTATATCCCAAACACTATATGTATATGGTGGGTACATTTATAGTCACAGCTTTCTTATTGCTCATTCCTTCAACAAGCATTTCTTGAGCGGTCCCTTTAGTGCCAGGTAATCACTAGGGGTACAAAGGTGAACAGAACAGTACCTGTCTGGAGATGCCCGTGGCCTGGTGAGAGCCTAAGGGACACAGCTGAGCCCTAGGTGGCTCAGGGGACGCAGGCCTCAGCAAAGCCCTCCTGAGGGAGGGTGGGAGGGCAAGTGGTTCAGCTGTCAAGTCCCGAAGTCCAATGCCTAACGGGCCTTTCCTCCATGTTATGAGTACCTCTAATGCAACATACCCCAAATTGAACTCTAAGTTTCCTTCCCAAAAACTTGCTTCTTCCACTGAAGCTCTGAGTGTGGTTAATTCCATCACTTCCATCTTCACTAGAAAGATCCATTTCCCCTCCCTTCTCTCTCCCCGAACAGCTTATAAGTCACCAGGTGAAGCTGAGTGTGTCTCTCACATGTTTCTGGAACCATTCCCATCTTTGGCACCCCACTGCCAAGGCACTTGTTGAACTAGAATGTCTTGCTGTGCTATGGCAGCAGTGGCTGAACTGGTTTTCCTGTCTCTAGCCTCTTCTAGTCTAACACCTACCACACCTTCCTCTACTAAGTTCCTTAGAAATAAAGCAGACTGTATCCTCCTCCCACCTCCAGGATAAAGTCTAGGCTCCTTAACAAAGACCTTTCTCAATATGGCCTCAACCTGTCTTCCCAACCTCATCCTTAGCAAAGTTTCTGCCTGCGCTAGCAACCATTGCCTTGGTTCCCTGAAAACACCATTTACTTTCAAGCCTCCAGCCCTTTGTGCAGTTCCCTCCCTCTGTTGGGAATGGTCTTTTTCACTCCCTTCTCTGCTGAAGAATGACTGCTTTATTCAGGGGCCAGCTAAAATGCTTTCTATTATGCAAAGCCTGCCTTACCCTCAGTACACCTAAAGCCCAGGTGTTCTCACAGCACTTTGTATAAACTCTTATTTGGAAATGACTGTACCCAAAATTAATTTAAGTGTTTTTATCCACTTAGTTGTAACTAGCACAGCCCCTGGCACACACAAGGAATTTAATAAAGGCTTGCTACCCAAATGGATTGGGAACCCAATGATAGGAAACCTCCTTCTCAGAGTACTTATAACAACATCAGAAAGTACTGCCTAAGGAGTCACTTGAAGGGTAGGGCTCGAATGCTTAACACACTCCTATTCTTCCTCTTTCTTGTTTTCTCTCTAGTCTCCAAAAATCCTAAATCCTAGTCTCTGAAGTTAACCACTTGTGTCGGGATCATGAAAACAATCTGCAATGAATGTCATGGATGATTAGCTTGATACTCTGAGAGGTGTTGGCCTTGACAAAGACAAGCCTGGAAATCCAAATAAATCTCCAACTGGGTGGATGAACTATGGAAGGAGCTATCATCAGGCCTGGAGCTTGCTGGTACTCCTTCTCCAATTCAAGCTACTACTCCACTCTACCTCGACCTGCACATACCACACCATGCCACCCAAAAATAGTTTGCTGAAGGGTCAACCACAACTTGGGATTTGCATTCTTTGGCAGCACACATCTATCCACCAGTAGACATATCAAAACAGCACTGGTAAGCGGCTGTAACAGGCCAAGTGATATGGGATATTCAAACTGCAGTGGAGAATAGAGAAGTGGAATGAACCTTCTTTCTTTTAAAAATTTATCATAGTTGGAATTATATAAATAGAATCAAGAATGTCATTCTTTCTTCATAAGCAATTTGACAGTCAAAAGTACAGATAAACATGTGTTTATAATTCTACAACTAATAGCTAGGAAGCTGAGAAGCCAAATAAACATTGGTTGAAATGAAAGCTAACCTATGGTTTTATCTGCCCAAATTAGTATTAAAAATAACTCAGGGAAAGAGGGACATAATATCTATTCTAAAATAATTGCAGATTGAGAAAAAATTCAGCCTGGGCACTACCATATTTCAAAATACAATAAAGAAAGTTATGAAGAAAAATATGAAAAAGGAAAAAATATAAATTCATAAGTGGTCATCACATTACCATTGTATTACAAGGATTATACAATGTATCATAAAACAAAGAAACACTGAGGAAAAAGAAACAAGTGAAGGGGAAATTTAGGAGGAGAGCATAAAAACATGGCCAAGATAGGAACTAAATAAGCGCTCACCTAGTCAGAGCTCCCCACCATCCCATCTTCATCCTTTCACCTCTAAGTTATCAAATAATGTATAACACAAGGAAGAAGAACCAATCAGGTAAGCTACACGTAGTGGCAAAACTCAAAGAGCATTTCTTTATAAAATCAAGAAAAACGGGGTCTAACAAATTCTGAGCCAAACACTTTATGCCCTCTGGTCCAAGAGAAAAGACCTTCATGATTTACACCCTGGAACATTTCTGAGAATAGTAGTCGTCTTGACTTAAGGTCAAATAAACAGTATACCCACATGGACCGTGTCCGTGTCCTAAAGCAATTAGGCGAGTGGCTCTGAAAACAATAAATATTAAAGAAAACACACGTCCCCAGCCAGCCTCCAAAGTCAACCCTAACAAATGGCATCCATGGTCAAGACTGAAGAGTTAATAAGTATACATTCTAAATACTTTCGTGCCTCAATTAGCTACTAATGAATGGTTTCACATTATCAAATATTTGAAGCACATTCTCTTTGAGAAAGCTTTTAATAAATACGCAGGTTAGAGTCTGTGTGTTTATTACATTTATGATTTTTCCTCATCTCCTCTGTGTTTCCACTTCCTTACACCATAAATTCCATCAAAACTTCAGTCTGTTTTGTCTACTGCTGTATCCCCAGAAGCTATAATGTCACCTGACACATTGTAAGAGCTCATTTGTTAAACAAATAAATTCTGCTCTATCCGGGAAACAAGCAAGCCAAGTAAGACTCTTAGAATTTTGCCCAAATTAAGAATAAGGAATGAGGCTCTTATATAAATAAAAAGTCATGCTAATGACAACATATTGTGGCAGAAGAGTCCCTCTTTGCTTCTTATGATTGTCAGCTACACTTTGCAAAAATGGAGCACAAGAGAAGGGTCACTCATTAAATGTGATGTGCCAGGCTGATTGCTCTATTTTCTCCGTTCTTACCAGTTTGATTTTAGAAGAAAGATTTTCTGGCAATTTTGTTTTAAGTTGATTTGTTTCCTTGAATGTTGGTGGAAATCCACTCAGAAAAGCCAAATCTTGCATTAGCACTAACCCAGGGACTTCTTTATCTGTTGTCTAAAATAAGGGAGAAAAACACAACTCATTTTCCATATCATGAGGCTAGTGAAAACTTACAGCTGAGAAAACTAGTAAAGATCTATTGCATCATATAAGCGTCACAGTAAGAATGTTAGGATTACTTAAATCAATAGTCATTAATATTAGCAAGCCAGCCATAGAGAAAAAGTAAACATTTACTCATACTTTTATTCTAGTCTATTACAAAAAAGCAACTAAATTTAAAATAACATACCAAGTAGCCCCTCCAAACTGTCTGTTTGCTGTTTCCTTTAAATAGTCCAGTGTGGGCATCTTCAACTACAATCAGGAACACAATAAACAAGCATATTTTTAATGAACACTTAACTACAATGTCTGGCAGGACACAGTGCAAAGCATTTTGAGATCTATTAAAGCAGTATAACCCAAAGTCTCCCAAAAAAGGAGTTGGAAGAGACAAAATTAACCCACTCAACAAAACAGGAACAATTTAAATCAGCATACAATTAAATGTTAAATTTTGTAATACCAAAATAAAGATTTGTGTAGGCAAAAATGTGGAATGCTTCATGGAAGCAGTCCAATTTAAGCTAGATCTCAAAGGAGGAAAGGACAGGATGACAGAAATCACAGATATAGAAGCAAACATAGATATGTTTGAGGAGAAAAAAAAAAAAAATCATTTGACTAGAGTAAAACATTTGGGAGTGGTGAGTACTAAGAAACAAGGGTAACCAGAATAGGAGCCCTTAAATGCCAGGCAGTGGCATTTATGTCAACATCAGGGAGCCACTGTGGATCCTACGGTTCTTTAAGAGTCCCAGTTCTCTCACAAAGAGTCCCTAAAATTCATCTGGTGATGCTGAATAGAGCAGAGCAAGTGGGGGTAAAGACTGACACAGCCCAAATGGGAGAGAGTTCTAAAGTGAGGGGGACAAGTGAGCTCAGCAGACTGGCTGCTGACAGTCAGGGATCATGGAAAACAGAGAGGTCAGAAGGCTCCAATTCTGATCTTCAGGGTGGGCCAAAAGGGCAAGTTCTGCAAATTACAGCCTGCCAAGATGTCAATCCTGGGCAACAGTCTCAAGTGTACTATTAAAATATAGTTGGTGAGCACTGGAGAAAAGAAAGCCTTCACAATACACTGTTTACCTTTAAAGGAAGCACTGGATGTTAAGAGTATGACTTCATTATGAATAAATTTATCAGATATGCTTCTCTCTCTTTCCATTGGTATAGTGTGTTCTATATTGGCAGATCAGAGAATTCTAATAAATCTGGTATATGTATTTGTAATCTCAGCAAAGTAGCTAATAGCATCATGTCATCTCCATGGATATAAAAAAGATGTACAGGCTGCATGCTCAGTTAGGTAGATTATAACTTATCAAATTCTACTGAAGAGTATGAATTATAAAGCCAAAATCAACCTAGAGGGAGGTTTAAGAAGTCTGCCATAAGTTCTGTCTTGTTGAATCCTCTATCAAGGTTTTGGAAGATGCAGAAAGCATGTTTGTAAATGTTTGCTGCTCTATTCAGCATCACCAGATGAATTTTAGGGACTCTGTGAGAAAACTGTGACCCTTAAGTGGATTCACATGAAGCTGACAGAGGAGCTATTACCTTGGGTAACACACTAAGGATTCCCCAAATTTGTGACTATTTAGAGCAATGAGTCAAATCTAGCAAAATAAAATACCCTACAAACAAAGGTAAAATCTTTAACTTGGCACCAAAACCAATTAAGCATAAACTAACAGAAGTATATGGGCATTAGCACATGCAAGTTATTTTTAAAAAGCTAAGTTTTTAGTCACCAGTGAGTTCAGTATGAGTCAATAATGTGCTGTGGCCATACCGAATTTCCATCACATTTTTGTGCTTTTAAACAGAAGTACTTAAAATAAGAAAGGTAATAATGTTACCCAAAACCAACTCATCAGGAAACTCTGAAGGTTGAAACTTTTGAAGGTTAACCTTCAAAATATCCAGAATCTAACCACTTCACACCTTCACTGCACCTCCCTGGTCTAATCCATCTTCCGTCTTGCCTGCATCATTACAACTTTTGCCCCTACTCAAGTCTATTCCCACCACAGCAGCCAGACTGACCCGTGTTGAACATACGTCAGATCACATTTCTCCTCTACTCAAAACCCTCCAATGATTCCTCATCCCACTCTGCATTAAGGCCAAAGTCCTTGTCATGGCTACCAGGGCCAACACCATTTGGTCCCCCTGCTACTTCTCTGGGCTCATCTATTGCCCCTCTGCCTTGTTCACTCCATTCTGGCCACACTTGCCTCCTTGCTCTTCTTCAAATATGCCAGAACACTCCTGCCTCAGGGCCTTTACACTGGCTACTCTACTGACCCAGATCACCTTTTCCCCCAGATATGCACATTGATGGCTATCTCACCTTCTTCACATTTTCACTCAAAAATCACCTTTCCAGTGAGGCCTATCCCTACCAAAATTGGAACTGCAACCACCCTGCCCTCAGTTGACACTTTCTCCTCTACAAACCATATACCTTACTTATTTACTGTGTTTACCATTTGTCTCCCTCTACCAAGATATAAGCTCAATGAGGGCAGAGACATTTGTCTATGTGTTCACTGCTGCATATGTTCATTTGAATGAATAGTTCTGCTCTCCATGTAGAAACTGAATCTTCCTGTTGACATATTTTAAAAGTAATCCAGGAAGAACAAACTAGGACTTGGACAAGCCCCTAAGAGACAGCTAAAGGAACAAGAATGAAAAGAAATGTCGCATGGAGAGGGATTACATTAGTTCTGAATGACCACAGCGGGTACAACTTTAACCTATATGAGAAAGTTATAAAAAAGCAGTTTATAGTTCCTTTTAAAAATCAGTTTAGTCCAGAGGTAAAAGGAATTGCCACAGGAGGAACTTCATTTTGTATAAATCAAAGTTTGACTGGGAAACCACTTTGCTGAGGAGATCCAGGTGCAGGCTGCAGAGTTAGACTGTGTGACTGCTGCAGTGCATAATAGTTCAAGATCTATAGTGTGAAGGGGGACATACTTGCACTTGGAAAGATTGACATTTTCTTCCAAACTAAAAAACACTTGTTAAGTACCAAGCAGCCAGCACCATTAGACATTGTTCAGGATATAAACTGGAAATTGGTAAGGTTTCTGCTCAATAAAGAAATTTCATGAGAACACCATAAATTCCCATGTAATAAAAAACTAACTTACGAGTTAGATGATAAGTATTACAGGAGTGTAGAAAAGTAAAAACAAAATTAAATCACCGTGAATGTACTAGTCTGGGAGCTTCACAGAGGACAGAGAACTTGAGATAGGGCTGGAAAGAGGAGATGGGCTAGGAGAGGTGGGAAGGGGAGGTGGCGTAGGAATGAAGGATTAGTACCTGTGAGGACACTGACAGCTGCAACAGGATGCAGGGAGGGCAGGGACATGGGGATCAACAGGTGAAATCAAGGCAATTAAGGCCAAACTCCAAACACCAGGAAGAGGAGTGTGAAAAGCAAATATAACCTACTATGTTATCCTCTTCAAAAAGGCAGTGAACCAGAAAAATCAGGCTTTTCAGATTTATTTGAGAGTTGTATGCTAGACAGAGACAAACTTTACAGTAAAGAGCGCAGCCAGGAGTCTATTACCAGAGGCTGTGAGCAGGAATTCAGTCTGGTGCAGAGGAAATGAGACGAGTAAGGTAAGAATCTAAGAATAATTTTCAAAAAACAAAAGCATGTGATAGGATGAGGTTAATTATTAGTTACAGAGGAAGAAAGTAAGAAGAAGTCAGAGACGGTTCCAAAGATTTAAGCTGGGGACACTGATAGAATGGGAGCTTGAGAACTGGACTCAGTGTGGTAAATGGAACATGACAGCATTCACTGTACGCATAAAACCCATAGAGCCTCCAGGTAGAGAGGATCAATGCAGTGAAGGAATGAGAGAGACAGAGGCCAGAGCAGGAGATGCAGGTGTGGGCTCAGCAGCTGAGTGGCCAAGTGGGAGAATGGAATCTCTAAGGATGGAGTGCAGTTTTATGCCAGGAATTATAATTTTAATTCCATTATCTGTTCAAATCATCTGTTGCCTTATAAACAGCAGAAATTTATTTTTCACAATTCTGGTGGCCGAAAGTCTGAGATCAGAATGCTAGGAAGGTTGGCTTCTGGTGAGGGTCCTTTTCTAGGTTGCAGGTAGCGTCTTCTCGTAACCTCATATGGTGGAGAGCAGAGGGGGCTCTCTGAGGTCTCTTTTACAAGGGGAGCAATCCCATTCATGAGGGCAGGGCTCTCGTGACCTAATCACCTATACCAAAAGTCCCACCTTCCAATACCATCACTGGTATAATCCTACGGGTTAGGATTTCAACATATGAATTTTGGGGGGCACACAAACATTCAGTCCATAACATCTATATAACCAGACATTTCAGAATGTAAAGTATGAATGCTCCAGGTATGTTCCATCTAAATTGCAGAAAACAACTGTGTTGAATTACGTGATGGAAAAACAGCCTCTGGAAAAATTTAGAGCCAAGATAATAAGGTATTTGTTAGTATCAGATTGAAGGTCCTCACCACAACACAGAAGAGTATGTGCATCGCATGGAGTAAAAAAAATATATGCAATTTATATCCCTTTCTGAGGTTAAGGCTGAAATGCAAAGGCAGCTCTTTTGCTTCTCTTTTCCATTTTTAACTTATCAGACATTTCTTTAAAACTGAATCATTTCCATTCCATTCAGAATTTTGTTATTCAAATATCCAATAATAACATGATTTTAAAATATCCATAAAAAGATCTTACCATCCTTAGTACTGTCGAAAACAACAACTGAGACATTAGTAGAAGGATTTTTTGGTTTTGCAACATTGAATATGTCACTGGCAGAATGAAAAGAAGGATAAAGAGATGGCAGGTCTTTCAGGGTGATGTTGGCTGGCAGGGCTGGGTCCAGGATAAGCATTGGCACCTTAATGCAGTGTGTCAGCAAACATTCTAACTGCTTCTCACTGGAAAGAAATACCAACATGCTTACAACTATATTCTTTAAATTTAATCAATAATGAGAAGCTTCTTGTTACTACTAAATTTTCCAGATTCTTTTCTGTAGTTTATTAAAAATCACAATATTTTAATAAATTAGGAATTTTATCTCATGAATACAGAAACTTAGCAAGTTAGCAAGTATGATACAAAATTATTAAGTTCAACTCTAAAGATAGAGCTTTCAAAATCCTATTAATAAAATAAGATTGTCAATGTTTACTAACTCAAAAGTGCACAAGAAATAAAGCACTTCCTTACCATATTTAAAGAGTATTCATAATTCCAATGAAACTCATTATTAGACAGATTAGGAAACAGGTAGATTCTCATTAATACTGTCATTGTTACCAGGTACAATTTACCAATTCCAGTCAGAATATAATTAAATACATTGAATATGACACTACACTGATGCAAAGAAAAGCAAATGGGCCATAGTTCTAATACAAATTTATATATTTCTATATGAATATGAGAAATATCTAGAATAAATATATCATCTGAATAAACTAATGGATGGGCAAAGGACAAGGCTAGAAAATCACAAAGTAGGCCTTACGACAAATTACAAAACATATAAAATTGTTCAACTTCCCTAATATTCAAAGAAATGCAGAAGAAAACAATGAGGTATCACCTTTTGTTTACTAAATTAGCACTCCCCAAAAAATGATGACTGAATGTTAATGCAAGTATAGTAAACCTATTCTCAAATACTGCTGGTATCACTCCAAATGACACCAACTCTTTGGGAAAGCAATTTGCTAATGTATACATCTATAATGTATAATATACCAACGTATACATAATACTTATTCAGAATCATAAAAACACACATATGCTTCTTCCTTGGTAATCTTACTTCCAGGAATCTAGTCTAAGTAGGGAGAGAGAAACAAAACAGGAAAGACAAACAAACCCACACAAAGAAAACGCCACAAACCCAAATATAAATATCACAAAATATTTACAACAGTGAAAATACAGAAATCCCAATATTTAGTAAATTACAGCACAATGACTTTGTGGAATATTATGCAACTATTAAAACTGAAAAGTATGCAGCATGAAGATAATGTATCAACATAGAAATATGTATGATTATATAAAGTAAAAAAGTAGGATATAAAATTGCACACAGATTATAAACCGTAACTACTCAAATATGCACTAAGAGGAAATAATAAAAATGATAATAGTTGTTGAATGAGGATCATAAAATTATGTGAGCTTTTTCTTTTCACTTTTCCCTCAACCTTTCTTTTTTTTGAGACAGAGTCTCGCTCTGTTGCCCGGGCTAGAGTGCCATGGCGTCAGCCTAGCTCACAGCAACCTCAGACTCCCGGGCTCGAGCGATCCTCCTGCCTCAGCCTCCCAAGTAGCTGGGAATACAGGCACATGCCACCATATCCAGCTAATTTTTTTTCTATTTTTAGTTGCCCGGCTAATTTTTTTTTTCTATTTTTAGTAGATATGGGGTCTTGCTCTTGCTCAGGCTGGTCTCACCTGAGCTCAAGCAATCCTCCTGCCTTGGCCTCCCAGAGTGCTAGGATTATAGGCATGAAGCACCACACCCGGCCTTCCCTCAATCTTTCTTAATGTCATACCATCACTTTCATTTAAATAATTAAATCATTTATAAAACAGTATTAACATTAGCATAATTTATAAATAAAACTCCATAATTAACATAAAGAGATGATTCAGAAGGTACTTCTGGATCTTGAAATTCCCCAGGATCTTCTATAAGAATAATGTTTTTTAAAGTCTAATGGTTAAGTGGAGGAAGTGGCAGTTAACAGAGGTTTCCACTTGCCAGTGAGACAGTCTTGCTTTAAAAACCTATCAGAGTCAGGGATCATTCAATTGTAGACAGATTCTTGTCATTGGGATAAATCCCCTTCCTTAATATAAAACATGCAACTTTACAGCCTTTAAAGAAATATATATTAAACATATAAGTAAATGGGATATAAATTTTATAAATGAAAGCATTGGGTGTAAGTCAGAGTTCAAGCAGACCAAGAGAACAATGCACCAAGACAGATTAACGGGAACTAGAAAGAAGGGAATTCTTGGTACGCTAACCCTTTCAAATGTAATAAAGCTTTGGATAGCTAGCACTCAAATAACCAGAGTTCTCAGTCAACTATGCATTCAGCATTGCAAAATTTCCCATCTAATGGATCCACCTACTTTGGGGGTCAAAAACTATAGAGAAATAGAGTAAATACAAAATACTGTGTACCCAACAAAAACAAGTGACAATCTGGAAATTTCACTTCAGTCCTTCAATTTTTCTTCTTGAGAGGAAATAAAAATATTTACCTCTTCTTAGTTGGTTCCGTTGTATTCTTCCCAAGGATTTCTCTAATGAAAAGCAAATAGAGTTCATTACATATGCATGAGCTAGTGGTAGCACCAAATGAGAGTAAAAGGGACTTACAAAGTTGATTTTCCTGGTTACTCTGATGAAACCAGCATACTGGTAGGAAGCACTATAATGCTTACATTTAAAATGGATAACAAGTTAAATGTTCCAATGAAATATTACGAATAACACTGTACTTCCCCCTGTAACCAAGACAGTTTACTTAAATGTAAACTTTTATATTTTACTAGTAAAAGATGGTACCAGGTTGTCAGTCATTTCCATGCACTGGGAAGGTCTTACGTCCTCTAACCAAGAGAAAGAGAGAATTTGTTGCAGTACAAGGTGGCCAATGACCTGAAACTGGGATGCACCCCTGACATTTACAAAGAAGTGAATGAGGTTCTCAGAAAATACTCCTGAGGAAAGCAGAGGGAAATTTGTATCAGTCAGATTCCTAGCTCTGAAAGCTCTCTGGAAGTCCATTGTATCTTTCCCAGATAAAGTAAATAGAATGATCAAAATCACATATTAAAGAAAAAGTACCCAAGTTTCTAATTCCATAGTCCATGATGTGTTCCTAAGAGGGAAAAGGGAATACATGCTTCCTACTGTCTTTTTAAAACGGAAAGAAGTCTGTAGGCCTATTATATTTTTCAAGGGAATAATAATCTGTCTTACTGTGAAGCTATTTCCCATAATAAACCCTTATTTCATGAAAATATCACACCTGGGACTTGAAATGAGTGAGCAGGAAGCCTAGAGCTTTCCTGGGACTCCCCCACTTTAGGACCCTTGAAGACCAAGCCATCACTAGAGCACCACGTTCATAAAATGGCCATCTAACAAAGTAAGGCCAGCACCTGGCAGAAGTAGCCAAATCCTCCTTAGGCACCAGGAAACAAGGATCAGACAGATGACTGCCAAGATCTTGCAATGGTGTGGATTTGAGAGGTGGAGTTTTGTTTGTATAGCATTGTGAAAATCAACTCACCCTTCTCAAATGCACACTTAGTTGTGCTCACAGGACTATGTGTTTTTATTTTTTAAAACTCAGTTTTACCTCATTGCTTTCTGCTCCTCCTCCATCTGTTCTCTGACCTGCTGTAGTTCCTTCAGTAGTTCAAGATCCGTGCCATTCACCCAGGTGTAAACCACATCGATCGGCATGGGCAGACAGAGCCTAGGGAAAACCCACAAGTCCTCCAGCTTAAATGTATTTTTCCAATATATTTGGAATAAGACTATAACAGGGTTTAAACCCAGAGATCATGGAAAAAAATCAATGAAAAGGTAATCCAACTGTGGTACATTATAACAGAAATGCATGTTTTCAAACTGGAGCTGGGGGCCTACTGTTTGTCAAGTACCTTTTCTGTGAGTTGCATTATACTAAACACTTCACCTAATTTCCATTGTTTGAGCCTCACAACCACCCTGTAAGGAGGCTGGTATTACTCCATTTTAAAGATTATTTGGGGTAGTATTGGAAGCTTGGTCTAGATTAAATTGCTATATTCTAATAGCAAACAAGGGAGCTGGGATACAAATGCAGCCAAACAGAAAAGAAAATAGAAGCTTAAAGAACAAAGTTATTTTTTAAAAAAAGTTATTGAATAACTCATGATGAAGACCTAGCCCTACTCAGTACTGTAGCCTTCTTGTGCCCTCCTGCCCCCAACCCCAACCTCTCCCTGGCCTCCTCACTCTGCTCTGCTTTCCTTTTTTTCATAGCACTTACCATCTTTCTAACATACTAAACAATTAACTTGTAACCTATACTGTTAATTATGTGTGTCCTCCCCCTGGATTGTAAGCTCCAAGAAGGTGGGAAACTTTACTGCTTTGTTCCCTAAAGTATCCAAGCAATGAGAAGAGTACCTGGCACGTAGGTGCCCAGTAAGTATTTGCTAACATGAGACACTAGTACAGAAGACCTTCCTGAACCTGCACCATTTTTCCTAATTATCTTATCCTCACAGCAAGGAGTCAGGCAGACTTTCAATTCTTGAGTGCACTGTTTAAGCCACACCTTAGTGATTTTGTCCAGGTTCTACCCTTGCCAAAAGCATTTTTTCCCATTCTCTCATTGACTTACCAAAACCTACCCATCTTTCAGGGCCTGCTCCAGAACTACGCCACTTTGACGTATGAGTTCATGTATACATTTGGGTAATGATATTACTTTTCATGGGCTGTTGCAAGTTCAGTATTTTCCAAGAACCTGTATAGTTTTGGGGGCGTATTGTTTTAGGCCAAGGACCAAAGCTTACTCTTTTACCATCTATTTGTCCTCCTCACAGCCCAGGTACAGATTAGGATGATTTTGGGTGCAACCATATCACTCAGTGCAGGATTAATTATCTCACGGGAAAATAAATGCAGGTTGGTGGATAAATCTTTCAAATTATGGAAAGAAAAAAATAAACATTACAGAAGTGTCAACCACCTTTAGCTTAAAAGAAAGAGATGAGATGACTGGATGAAAGGAATGTTTATCCATCCACTGAATAAGTATTTCTTGAGCACTTGGTATATGCTAAGTACTGTTCTAGATGCTAGGGATTCAGCAATAAATAAAACAAAATCCAAATATGTGCCTTCATAGAGCTTATATTCTAAAAGGGTGAAAACAGGAAATAAATCAAATAAATGGATATAAAGTCAGATTTTATGTTACGGAGAAAATAAACCAGCAAATGAACACAGAAAGTAAGTCTATGTGGGGGGTCAGTTTTAAAGAGGGAGCTCAGAGATGGCCTTAGTGAAAAGTTGGTATTCCAGCAAAGATGTGAAGGGAAGAGAGGAAGCAAGACAGTTGTATAAATAGGGGAAGAATGGGCCAGAAAAAGGGAACATCTCATGCAAATGCCCTCAGACAGACATATATCTCCAACATCTCACTTGTTCAAGGAACTAGAGGCCAGTGCTCCCTGGTGGGGCAGAGACAAAGGGAACAAATGGTAGAACATAATTGGAGATGAAGGTCAACAAGGTAACAGAGGACCCAGAGCTTAATCAGGAAAATGAGGAATCACCTTATACTCCAGCACATGTGACAGCTGAGTATCTACCAACTCTGTTGTCAAGATTTACCACTGCCTGCAGAATAAAGTCTAAACTCCTTCATAATCTGCACCTTGCACTCTGGATGCTCCAATTGTATACCCTTACCCAAATATGACAAGAACTTGCAACACTTTGTGCCTTTAAACATGCTTTTCCCTAGCCCTAGAATGTTCTTTCTTTCATGCTTCCTTTAACGAACTACCTCCTCCTTCCCCAAACCCCCTCTTCCCTCACCCCCTACAAAGAGAATTTATTGCTTAACACAAAGCTTCCAAGCGACTTTGTACTCTGAGGCTGCAGTCCCACTCTCCACTCTCCACCCCCCACCCCCACCCCCCCTCCACCCCCCACCACCGTCCTTGGCCTGTTAGCAGTCATGCCGCAGAGCTCCGCAGAGCCCTGTCTGTAGAAAAACTGTCTTCCGTGAAAGTTGGTGGTGGTGTTGGGGGGGGGGGTGGGTACGGCAGGGGAGAGGGGCACACCACAGGAAGTGAGCTGAAGAAGCAAAGGAAGCTTCATCTGTATTTACAGCCACTCCCCATCACTCACATCACTGCCTGAGCTCCGACCCACCCCGGTCTGTGGAAAAATTGTCTTCCATGAAACCAGTCCCTAATGCCAAAATGGTTGGGGCTGCTGCTAAGGAATCCTTATCATACTGTGCTGTACTATTTTTCATGCATGCATATTTTCTGCAATTATCTATATCAATGGTTCTCAAATGTTAGTAGGCATCAAAATCACCTGTAGGACTTGTAAAACAGATTGCTGAACTCCATCCCTAGTGTTTCTGATTCAATAGGTCTAGAAGGGGACCCCAGAATTTGCTTTTCTAACAAGTTTCCAGGTAACGCACCTGTTGCTGCTCCAGAAATTACACTTTGAGAACTGCTGACTTATATGTAGGTTATATTCCACTTTTTTCCCCACTAAAATTCCAGTTCTATGTAAGGTCAACGAGTTCATCTTATTCACCACTATATGCGTAGGGCCTGGTACAAAAGTGGGGTTTAATACATATTTGTTGGATAAATAACTATCAGTTCATTCCTTCAGCATTTATATCAGTCTTTCCCAGTTAAAAAAAAAAATCTATCTGCCTCACATTGCCCACATGTAAATTATCCAAGGTCATCTCACTTCCAATCTCCCAGTTTGTTTATGCTCAGACTAAAAATAAATTTTAAAAAACTGCTTAAATGAAATATTTTTAAAAGAAAAGGTTAAAAAATGAGGGGGAAAGAGAACTGCATATTCTGAAGTTTTCCTGTAAAAGTAATTACCTGCTATTAAAGATTTTTTAACATACTCAAGAGATATCCATATATGTTCAATGTATAAAAACATAATATACTCATAATATATTCATAATATACTTTATGTATTACATGATCAGCTTAATTCTCTGGTGAAATTGACAATCCAAAGGAGATCATGTGATCTGCACAAGGTCAATGAGTCAGTTGTTTTTCTACTATTAGATATGGTCACGGTAAGTATGAATCTTTTGTTCTAACCACTAGCCCACTGTCTGGGTTACAGATGAGAAGGCAGGCTTTATCTTAGAGCTAAAGACTAAGTCACCTGTGACTCAGAACAAAAGCAGTGGTGACACAGATACTACTTTTATTTTAATCACTGTAGTTTAAGTGAACATTAAAGTCACTTAATAGTCCCTTGGGGTTCTATATTCTATAAAGTAGGCAAGAAAACATAGAACTTAAATAGTATCTTAGAACCAAAGAGTTGGAAGAGATTTTACACTTAATCTAATATCCACATTTTACAGATGACAAAATCAAGCCACAAACTAACTTACTGCCTCATAATTAGTAGCAGCAGAAAATTTACATATTTACTTGTTAATGTCACATAGAATGGGATTTTTTTTTTCATTCAGGGCAAACAACCTTAAAAAAGATTTGTACAAAAACTAGCAAAAGAATGAAAACATTCTATAAAAACAATGGTATTTTAAAATATATTAGAACATGTGGCATGTTGTATTATGATCCACTTATTTGTTATCATCAAAATTAGGCAATTTTGAATATCCCTACATATCAAACTAATTTTAATGCAATCTAAAATTAGAAGACACATTTCACACAAAAATTTTTTTTAATTCTTTAGAAAGAGAACAAAACTATTTGATTAAAACTGCTGACCTCAAAATCCGCATTTTCTAATAAGCTAGTTTTCTTTCTAAAAGTTTGAAGCTCCTTCAGGGCAGAGATCTGCGCATCTGTGCCCTATCAGAACATAGGACAGCATAAGGCACAGAGTAGAAGCTCAATAAATGAGTAAAAAAAGTCAATCAATTTTGAACTTTCTTTAGGGAAACCAGCTGTTGTTAAAATGAAAATTGGAGTAGGAAATTATATTTCATTAAGAATCCTTTAATGCAATAGTTCTCAGAATGTGGTCACCAGACCAGCAACTTCAGCATCATCAGAAAACTTGATGGAAATGAAAATTTTCAGAGCCCCTCTGAGACCTACAGACTCAGAAAGTCCGAGCTGGGAAGAAATCATTATTTTCTCAGGCCCTCCACTGCAAGCTGAAGTTTGAGAACTGCTATATTAAGAAATGGTTCTCAAACTTTTTAGCCTCCAGATCCTTAGCAATTAAAAAATTATTAAGGACTCCAAAAAGCTTTTTTTATAGGTTATAATTATCTACATTTGCTATATTAAAAAAATTGAGACATTTAAAAAATACCAAGACATTTTAAAACAATAATAGGCCAGGTGCGGTGGTTTACGCCTATAATCCCAGCACTTTGGGAGGCTGAGGCAGAAGGATTGCTTGAGGCCAGGAGTTTGAAGCCAGCTTGGGCAACACAGCAAGACCTCATGTCTACAAAAAATTTAAAAAGTAGCTGTATGTGGTGGTGCATGCCTATAGTTCTAGCTACTCGAGAGGCTGAGGCAGAAGGATCAAGCCCAGGGGTTTGAGGTTACAGTGAGCTATGATTGAGCCACTGTACTCCAGCCTGGGTGATAGAGCAAGACCCTCTCTCTCAAAAAAACATAAATAAGTTAAACTATATCTTTAACTTGGAAAGATGCTTCAACTGTCATATTTAAAGCATGGATGATTTCATGACTCATCATTTAGGTCCAAATAACAGATATTCCTCAAAATAGATCTCTTCTCACCGATTCTGAAAGGACTTTCCAGCAACATTGTCTCTATAGGAATCAAACAAGACATGGTATTGATCTCGGCTCCATTCCAGAACCACCTAGAAAGAAGAAAAAGAAACAATGTTTTCTCTGTGTCAAGAACTAACAGTATATCTCCGAACATGTGTCCTAGAAAAAAACAAACAAAACTAAGAGTATTTAACTTTCATTTCATTTTAATTTCATTAGGAATTGCTACAGGAATAGGCGAAGCAATCAAAATTCATTCCTTCACTTACTGTTTACCACATACCAGACATTGTGCTAGATCCAGACAAATTACAGTTCCTGACCTGGACAGCCTAAAAGATTTAGTGTCTCACTGTGCTTGGAAAGGGGTAGGAGAATCAAAGAAGTTTACGAGGATGTGATATTTGAATTGGGTCTTGAAGAATGAGTTCACCAGGTAGGGAAAAAGGGGCTGCCAGACAGTTGGAAGAGCATATTCAAAGGTTGAGAAGCAGCAAGGGCAGATTGTTTTAGGGCAACTCTGTAGCTGGCTTTGTCAAGAGAACAGGTAGATAACTGCAAAGCAATGCAGCTAGGAAAGAAAGCTGGGCCCTAACTGTGACAGGTCTTCTGTGCCTTCGGATGAAGCAATACTGAAAGATTTTAAGACAGCTACACATCCATCTAAAGTTTAAGAAAGACTCTTCAGCATACATGAACACAAGCTGAAACAGAAGGGACTGACAAGATATGGGAGGATGATGATCTTATTATCTATGAGGTTTCAGCTGATAACCTTGCTAAACATTTCAGAAGAAGTGGTAAGCCTCCTCTTATCTGCATCCCAAATCTATAAACCTACCCAGATATATGCCCCATTTTCTTCTTCACTCTTTTTACCACAGATGAAGTATCCCTCCTCTTTGCAAACATCCCATCTTTGTCCATTTGCTCTGTATCTCATCAACTCTCAGGTTCTTAAGACCTTGTCTTTCTCATTTTCTCCCAATAGGATTATTCCCATCAGCACTTAAACACGTTCTGGTATCTCAGAAAAACCTTCCCTTCATTCCACATCCCTCCCAGCTAGTTCCTCTATTCCAATTCTGTCCCTTTCAAGATTGTCTCCTGCTCCCTCCTTCAACCTTCAGCCCACTTCAATATTAATTGCCAAGCCCTCCACCTTGTCAAATCCAATGACATTTTCCTGATCTCTATCTTACTCAATTCATAGCGGTTGCCTAGTTCTTCTGTCTTGAAATGCTTTCTTGGTTTTCCTCCTATCACTCTGGTGGCTCCTTTTCTGTCTCCTTTACCAGCTCATTCTCTGCTATCTAATCTTTGTGTATGTCCTTTATTCTATTCCTCTTTCTGAAACGCCTGCTTCCTGCCCAGGCTTCTTCCAGCATCCTATTCCACCACCCCAAGGAAGTGGCCCTGCTACATTCAGATGGGCTATAGGAGCCCCAGTTGTTTAAATTTCATTCCAGACAGTAGAAAGGAAAGAAAGGGAAAGATACGCCCCTCCATTAAGGTGACTTCCTAGAAGCTGCCTCTACTACTTCTGTCTTTATTAGCCAAAGCTTAAATAAATCTATTATAAGAAGTTGAAATTTATCAAAACTTATACACATAAACAGTTTGTAGTTGAGAGAAATGTAAAGATGCAATATTTAATAAGTGCATAAAATTAACTGTAGCATATGCTATACTATTGTAATAATTTCATAGCCATCTCCTGTTGCTACTGAGTTGAGCTCAAGTGTTCTAGCTGTTTAAAATTCCATGTGACACTATCTACCCACAAGTAGTTGGTATTTCTAGTAAATTGTGTATCACAGTAAAAAATGATCTCTCAACAGTTCTCCCATATTTTTCATGTTTAGTGCAATACTGTAAATTTTGCACTAAACACCATAGGACTCTTATGAAATGCTAATAGTGCTGCTGGAAGTGTTCCCAAGGAGCAGAGAAAAGTCACAACATTAGAAGAAAAAGCTGAATGGTTTGATATATACCATAGATAGAGGTCAATAGCTGTGGCTACCAAACATTTTAAGATAAAGGAACTTAGTGCAACGGTCATTATAAAAAAAAGAAAAGAAAAATTCATGAAACCGGCACTGCAGCTACACCAGCAGGTGTGAAAACCTTTCACTTTTTGTGAAATACCTTTTTAATCAAATGTTGAAAATGCAGCTTTTATGTGGATGCAGGATTATTATAAAAAAGGAGTATCTACCTAGACTCTAATATGATTCAAGGAAAAGAAAAGTTGTTACATTACAACTTAAAGCAAAAAGAAGATGAAGGATCTAAAGCTGGAGAATTTAATGCCAGCAAAGAATAGTTTGATAATTTTAGAAAGCAGTTTGACTTAAAAATATCAAGCTAACAGGAGAAGCAGCTTCTGCCAACCAATAGGCAGTAGACCAGATGCCACTAAGAAAATCATTGAGGACAAATGATATCTGCCTGAACAGGTTTTTAATGCAGACAACATTTAATTTAATTCTGGGGGGAAAAATGCCACAAAGAACACTTAATAGTAAGGAAGAGAAGCAAGCACCAGGATTTAGGGCAGGAAGGGATAGGCTAACTCTACTGTTTTGTGAAAATGCAGTCAGGTTTATGATTAGGACTCTCTATAAAGCTACCAACCTTGAAGAGAAAAGATAAACACCAGCTACTAGTCTTTCGGCTGTATAAAAAGAAGGCTTGGACAAGGAGAACCTTTTTTCTGGGTTGGTTCCATAGATGCTTTGTCCCTGAAGTCAGGAAGTACCTTGCTAGTAAAGGACTGCCTTTTAAAGTTCTTTTGATATTGGACAATGCCCCTGGCCACCCAGAACCCTGTGAGTTCAACATTAAAGCCAACAAAGTGGACTAATTAAATGAGGGGGTCATAAGGACCCTTAAGGCTCATGACACACAGTATTCTATGGAAAGTTTTGATAACGCTATGCAAGAGAACACTGATAGGGAGAACTTTTTGATTTCAGTTTTGTTCTGGCTTGCTTGTGTACACTTATACTAGTACTTTCACACAGATCCAAACCCCAAGTGTTCCCTGACAGGGCTTATAGGGTTTTCTTTTGCTCTCAAGAAATTAATAAGAAGCAGAATGGGAGTCCAAAATTCTAAAGCATGCAATAATGGCCCCCCTCCTGGGACGCCTGCTGGCTATATGTTCAAAAGTTATGGTCTTCTCTCATGCACATTTTTAAATCAATTGATAGAGAACCAAAATAATGTGGATGGCCATCCTGGGGATCTTTTGAGTTCCCCAAACTTGTCCTTCTTAGAAGAAAATTAGAAGACTGTGGTCCTAAAATTGAACAATCTGAGTGGGAGGCATACTTTAATTGGCACCTCAAAGCTTCTAAATGCATTCAGGATCCTAAAATTGCCCTCTCTACAAGATACTATCTCAAAATTAATTGAGATAAACAAATAATTAAGAAAGGACAACCCCTTAAGGACCCAAACTCTTCCCTCTCTGGAAGAGACTTCCCTTCTCTTTCATCTGTTCCTCCCCTCTATCCTTCCTTGGCCTGCTAAAACCTGTTCCTTTAAAGTTAAACTCACTGATGATTCCTCTAAACCCATATTTCTTTTGTTTCTTGGAGCAGGGCTGACCTTTGAGCCATTGCCAAGGAATTCCCAAAAGTCACTGAGGACCTTCAGTGATTTGCTGATGAATTCAACATAGGCAGGCTTATCAGCCAGATGTTTCTGACCTATACCAGTTGGTTCCCATACTTGTCGGTGAAGGTCAGGTACAACACTGCATGGGCAAGGCTTGTTGGTGTGATCCTGAGGGGATTAGGCAAAACAACCCCCAAAGACTATGATAGAGCCCAAGGCATGGGAAAAAAAACTCCACAAGGCCTGTTTAGGCTTTTCCTAAAGCCTTAGACTGGGAAATACTCTAGGGCTGTACCCAAGAACCTAATTAGCGGGTTTACAACTATCATAGCCAGCTCCAGGTTGTATTTAAAGAAAATGCTGGATTACCTATAGATGTTGATTCTACTCGAGTAACCTTTAATTCTGTTTGTGAATGGCCTATGTTGAGAACTCCCAGCTGGTCAAAAGAGCCTGCATGGAATGAGGAACTATGTGTACTCCTGATCTAGTTAATTTGGCAAATCAGCTTGCCGGCACTCTTGAGGACACTACTGAAAAGAAAACCACTAAAATTCTTAATCTCCAATTACAGCATATGGAGGCTCAAATATAACACTAGGAGGAAAGCTCCCGAGCTATGCTACTACTGTAAAACCAGACTTCTGGAAAAGAGATTGCTGCAAAAGACAGAGAGAACCTTTCATCAACTTTAACGAATTCCCAGAGAAATATGCTCAGTGTATAACAAAAGGAAAAAAAGGGGGCCAGTCTCAAAAGTTTACATATTGTATGATTCTGTTGGAGCTCAGGTGCCTTAACATGCTAGTATGCCTTGGAAGCTGCCTCAGAATCAAGGTCCCTCTAACCCTGTCCTCACCCAAACATGGGGGATGGGAAGAAGGAAATGCATAGTTTCCGAAAACAAAATTTGTTTTGCATTAAGAGGCACTCAAAGAAAGAACAAGATATACTAAAGATATTCTAAGCTTTATCTTTTCTAGCTGCCCTCCTCCTTTGATACCAATCAGGAAGCTAAAGCAGCTCATCACCAGCAGCACTTTCTGATCAACTTGATTCAAGATGCTGGTTTTCTCAATGCAAAGTGGCTTAGTGCAATAGGCACAACTTTAAAAATAAAAAAAAAAATTAACACATTTCATGTTAGGAGTTGAATAGTTATTAAAACTGGGGCGATTTCCCCTCATCACATAAATTAAAGGAAATAACTCAAACCCAAGATGCATGACCAGTCTTACTCAAACACTAATTAAACTCAAAGACACTTTTCTAGACCACGCCTACCTTCTTTGGATCCTTTTTGGAATTAGACCCACAGCATACGTTTGTTGAATAGATTTTTTAAGGAGCACAAAATGGAAACCAGGGCTCTATTATGAACTAATCATGTATTTGCATGAAATGACGTAGGAGTACTTACTGTTTAGCTTTTGAATGAATACAGATCAAAATATATTAAACACTATCAGAGAAAAGAAATAATAAAGAATAGGGCTAATCATGACAGACTTTTCCTAGGAGAGAGCTAAGATTTTTAAGGAAATATAGGAAACAAGAAAAAGGAAGGATTTGTTTGCCATCTGGGGAAGAAGGAAGGAGGCAAAATAACAAAGGAAATTGTATTAAAAGTCAGAATTAAGAATATTAAAGCTCTGACAGTGTACTTTACTGTAAAAAAGTTGTACCTAAAAGAAAACAAAAAGTAAAAACAAAAGAAGAACCTCCAGCAACCACAATTGGCTAAAGGAAAAAGAAAGAGAGAGAGAGAAATACCGAAAGATACTTTCAAAATGTACTCGAACTGACTTTCCAGGTATGTCTAGGTTTGCCTGTTTTACTGCTCAGAGCTTTAAGAGTCAGAATTCTTCCAGGAAGGACTTTAAATCCAGTGCCCTCCTCTGCAGCCAATGTTGACTCCTTGTTAAAATGTCCTGGCAAATAGTTATTCTACCTCTGAGTTCAGACCTGCACTGTCCAATATGATATCTACTAGCCACCAGTGGTTATTAAATTTAAACTAAATAAAGTAAGAAATTAAGTACCTTAGTCACACTAGCCACATTTCAAGTGCTCAATAGCTACATGCAGTTAGTGGCTACCATATTGGACAGTACAGAAATATAGCACATTCTGATCACTGCACAAAGTTCTATTAGACAGTGCAGCTATTCATTCAGATTAAGTGTCACAAAAGTACACTCCGTGATGAGTCATAACACTTGACCTAAACTCTAGTTTTGCTATTTTAGACAAGTCACTTAACACTAAGTTTCAACTGTAAAATTTAAATAATACTACCTTATCCCATAAGAGGTGGTTATGAAAAATCAAGTGAGCTGATATATGAGGGCTGTCCAGAAAGCATCCAACCATTGTTAATATGTAATTTTCATGGCTGGATACTTTCCGGACAGCTCTCGTATATTCAAATACTCTGACAACTACAAAGGAAACATAAAGCATAAAAGTATGGAATAACACTGAATTTACTTAGCCCCACAAGGGGCTCACAGACTACTAGGAAGACAAATTATGAAACAAATAATTACAGTATATCATGTGAAAAAAATAGAACTAAAATATGAACAAAGAGATGGTTTAACCTGGTAAATATTTCTATTAATACTACAATTTTTAAACAAGAAGTCAAAACTATTCTAATTAAGGTTTTTTAATTTCATTTTGGCATAATTTAATTGCCATAAAAAAGTTTAATGAAATGAAGTTTTGCATATTAACTTAATAACTTAATTCAGCCAATAAATATTATGTGCCTCCATTCTAGACTCTGAGGACTCAGCAATGACCAAAACAAAGTTTCTTCCTTTATGGAGCATTACAGACTAGTCAAGGGAGGAAGTGCTTGATATAATGTTATAGGAAAAAAACAACAATCACAGGGGTGGGGAACCTGCAGCCTCAAGGCCACATGTGGCCTTCTAGGTCCTTAAGGGCAGGCTTTTGACTGGATCCAAATTTTATAGAACAAATCCTTTATTAAAAGGGGTGCAGCAGAGAAAGATGAAGTTTTCTTGCTTCCTTTCGTGCTTAAAAATGAACAATTTTAAAATGAGAAAACCACAGGTTCCCCACCACTCTGGAGTATGATACTAGCAAAATGGTACAAGAGGCAACTACAGTCTTTCTTTCCCTGAATAAACATCAAAAAACAAGCAAAAACTGCCATAATAACAATAAAAAACAAATATTGTATGTTTTCATTTATATAAAATGTCTGGCAGGCAAATCCATGGAGACAGAAAGTAGATTAGAGGTTACCAGGAGCTAAAGGGAGGGGCAAATGGGGAGTTATTTCTTAATGGTTACAGAGTTTCTGGGTGATGAAAAAGTTTTGGAAATAGATAGTGGTGATGGTTGCATAAGCATAAATGTAATTAATGCTACTGAGTTACACATCTAAAAATGGCTAAAATGACAAATTTTATGTTATATATGTTTAACCACAGTAATTTAAAAGAAAAGTAAATCACTACAATAACCTGCCCTCAAAAAGAATAAAGATTATGAACAACTCTATATCCACAGATTTGATCATTTAGATGAAATATTTAGACCAACTTCTTGAAAGATATAACCCACCAAAACTCAAACAAGGAGAAATAGGTCATCTGAATACGGCTGTATCTATTAAACAATTTGAATCAATAATCACCTTCCAAAACAGAAAGCACCACACAGAGATGGTTTCACTGGTGAATTCTACCAAATATTTAAAAGGAAACAAATGATACCCATTTTCTACAATCTCTTCTAGAAAACAGAAGCAGAGGGAATACTTCTTAACTCATTCTATGAGGTCAACATTACCTTAATACCAAAGCAAGACAAATAAGAAAGGAAAATTACAGACCAATATCTTTCATAAACATATATGTAAAAACCCTCAATAAAATACTAACAAATCAAATCCAACAATACATAAAAAGAATTATATACCACAACCACATGGGATTTCTCCTAGGTATGTAAGGCTGATTTAACATTCAAAAATCTATTAATATAATCCTTCACATCAATAAGTTAAAGAAGAAAAATTGTATGATCATATGAATAGATGCAAAAAAAAATTTGACAATCCAACATCCATTTGTGATTAAAAAAAAAAAAAAAACACCTTCAGCAAACTAGGAATACAAGGGAGCTTCCTCAACTTGAAAAAGAACCTCCACAAGAAACTTACAGCTAATAACATATTTGATGAGAAACTACATGCTTTTCCCCCTTAAGTCACGAACAAGACAAGGATGGACTCTTCCCCCCTCAACTCTTCACTCCTACTCAATATTGTACCAGAAGTGCTAGCTAATGCAATAAGACAAAAAAAGGAAATAAAAAGTAAACAGATTTAAAAGGAAGAAATAAACCTCTCTTTGGTCACAGATGGCATGATTGTCTATGTAGAAAATCCCAAAGAACCAACCAAAAAAAAAAAAAAAAATCTCCTGAAACAAATAAGCAATTATAGTAAGATGGCAGGATACAAAGTTAACATGCAAAAGTCTACTTTCTTATATATGAGCAATGAACAGTCGGAATTTGAAATTAAAGATACAATACCATTTAGGTTAGTGTCCCTCCCCCCCACAAAAATAGAAAAGAAACATATACGTATAAATCTAATAAAATATGTATGAAATCTATGCAAGGAAATCTACAAAAAGCCAATGAAAGTAATCAGAGAAGACCTAGGCTAGACGTGGTGGCTCACATCTATCCTCTCAGCACTTTGGGAGGCCAAGGTAGAAGGATCAGCTTAAGGCCAGGAGTCAAGACCAGCCTGGGCAACACAGCAAGACCTCATCTCTACAAAAAATTAAAAAATTAGCTGGAGTGGTGGCAGATTCCTCTAGTTCCAGTTACCCGGGAGGCTGAGACAAGAGGATCACTTGAGCCCAGGAGTTCAAGGCTGCACTGAGCTATGATCATGCCATCACACTCCAGCCTGAGCAAAACTCTTCCTCAAAAAAGACGATCTACATAAAATTCCAGGTTTATGGATAGGCAGACTCAATATTGTTAACATGTCAGTTCTGACTAACTTGATCCAAGGCAATCCCAATTAAAATTCCAGCAAGTTATTTTGTGGATATATACAAAATGACTCTAAAGTTATACGGAAAAGCTAAAGACCCAAGATAGCCAACAAAATATTGAAAAAGAACAAAGAGGACTAACACTACCCAACTTCAACACTTACTACAAAGCTACAGTGACCAGGACAATGTGGAATTAGAGAAAAACAAATAAATAAATCAATGCGTAGAATGCAGAACCAAGACATAGACCCACATAAGTGTAATCTAATCTTTGACAAAGAAGCAAAAGCAAGTCAATGGAGAAAGAACAGTCAACAAGTGGTGTTGGAACAACTGGCCACCCACATTCAAACAATAAATAAATCTAGATATAGATATTTTATCTTTCACAAAAATTAACTTAAAATGTGTCAAAGACCTAAACGTTAAATACAAAATTAAAAAACTTCTAGATGACAACACTGGAGAAAATCTAGGTGACCTTGGATTTGGTGATAATGTTTTAGATACAACACCAAAAACCCAATCCATGAAAAAAAAAATTGATCAGTTGACTTCATCAAAATTAAAAACGTCTGCTCTGGGAGACCCTGGTAAAAGAATGGAAAAATAAGCTACAGACTGAGGGAAAATATAAAAACACATATCTGATAAGGGATTGGTATCCAAAATATACAAAGAGGCTGGTGCAGTGGCTCACACCTATAATTCCAGCACTTTGGGAGGCTAAGGTTGGAGGATGGAGGCCAGCCTGGGCAATATAGTGAGACCCCATCACTACAAAAAATTTTAAAAATTAGCTGGGCATGGTGGCATGTGCCTGTAGTCCCTGCTACTTGGGAGGCTGAGGCAGGAGGACTGCTTGAGCCTAGGAGTTCAAGGTTACAGTGAGCTATGATGGTATCACTGCACTCCAGCCTGAGCAACAGAACAACACCCTGTCTCTAAAAAAAGGAAAAAAGAAAAAAGAAAATATATACATACACACAAAGAACTCTTAGAATTCAACAATTAAAAAAAGCAATTAAAAATGGGCAAAAAAACCACCATAGCAAATAAGCATATGATATGATGCTCAATATCACATTATTAGGGAATTACAAATTAAAACAAGAATGAGACACCACTATACACCTAATGGAATGGCTAAAATCCAAAACACTGAAAACATCAAGCTGTGAAGATGTGGAACCACAGGCACTCTCATTCATTGCTGGTGGGAATTCAAATGGTACAGCCATTTTGGAAGGTTGTTTGGCAGTGTCTTACAAAGCTAAACATAGGCTTACCACACAATCCAGCAATCAAGCTCCTACGTATCTACCCAATTGAGTTGAAAAATTATGTTCACATAAAAACCTGTACATAAATGTTTATAGCAGCTTTATTCATAATTGCCAAAAATGGGAAGCAACCAAGATGTCCTTTGGTAGATAAATGAATAAACTGTGGTCCATCTAGAAAATGGAATATTATTTAATGCTAAAAAGAAATGAGCCACCAAGCCATGAAAAGACATAGAAGAAACTTAATTCAATACTGCTAAGTGAAAGAAGGAAATCTGAAAAGGTTACATATTATATGATTCTAACCATATTCTGGAAAAGGCACAACTACAGGCACAGTAAAAAGATCAGTGGTGGCATCCTACTTATGACATCCTTTAAAAGGAAAAAAAAAAAAAAGGCTCTCCTTTCTTCTCTCAACCATCTCCTCCCAGACCAGGCTCAGATGTCACCCCATCTGAGAAAGTGTGCCTAGCACCCACACCTATTCTTCAACTCCATTTATCACCATGCATTTTAAGTTTGCCTACTTGCTTGCCCATCTAGACCTGTCTGGACTGTGAGTTCCTCCAGAACAGAAAGAAACATCTTTGTGCCTTTAGTAAGCAGTAAAGAACCTTCATAAACCAGTCACATGAACAACTTCTGAAAATTTGCTAAAGATGCTTTATCCAGTTTGGAATTAATGAGACACAAAAATGAAGTTAAGGGAATGAGGTCATGAAGAAAAAGGGTATATCAAGGGAAAAGGATAAACTAACATACTAAAAGAAGTAGCAATTTTAGGAAGTAATTTTAAAGTAGGCAATATGGTTTTTAGTCTAATTGGAGAATGCATTTCACCCTCTGCATGAGTGACTTAGTCTATAACATTTTTATAAAGATCACTTCTTCCTGCTTAATTTAGTGCACATATGAATCACACACAGGCTGACTCATCAACTGCTAGAGATTCTGCATCTGGATCACAAGATGGCAACAATTAATCTAAAGAACAGTAGAAATTTAAAAAGATATATCAGAATATATATATTTAGTTACGCTTGCTTGTTACATTTTAAAAGGACCTAGAGAGAAGCCTCCATGTTATTACACAGTGTAATCCATGTTAAATGAATAAAGTTCTTGCTCCCTCTGCTTTCATATCATCCATAATTAAGTACACTGAGGTAAGGAAAGATTTTGAGTTTTTCTGTTCTGTCTCTAAGGAAAGATTAATGGGCCTTAGCCCAGAAGATGGTCTCCTGTTCCTGTCTTCATCAGCATTATGGTCAGGTGGAGAACAGTCCTGCGATGGGACATTTGGCACTTAATGAGCATTTACTGAACACCTGGCACCAAACTCTGTGCAAGGTGCCTTATATACATTAGGCCTCTCATTTAAACCACCCTTCCTCACTAGGCTCAATCTCAATCAGTGAACAAAAATAAATTTTGATGCTCATAAGTATTCATTCAACGAATATTCACTGAACACCTAGAATTAGAATCTGGGAGAGCAAAGAATTTGTCTATCTTGCTTACTTTTATGTCCCAAGATGTTAGTGGAGTGTCTGACACATAATGGAACATAAAAACCAGATGACTTTGCCTCCTAAACCTCTAGAATCTGTCAACTTCTCTTTTTATGCCCTTCCACCAGCCTAGCCAGAGGCCCCTGCAGACTAACTGCCCTGCAGCCCTTCTTGCTTCCTCTAATTCAGGATGTCTCAACTTTGGCACTTTGCTGTGGGGGCTATCCTACACATTATAGGATATTTAGTAGCATTCCTGGCCTCTACCCACTAGAGGCTGGTACGTAATAACCTTAGGGCACCCTATTGTTCTCAGGACAAACAACAAAGTCCCAGACACCTAACTACCTAGGGGGTGCTGGGAACAGGGCACCACCAACTGCCTTGATCTCCCCTAGATCCACACTTTGCCTTGCTCTCTACCCTCCTGCCACATGGGCCTTTGTCTACCTTTTTGAATGTGCCCTGACTTCAAGGCCTTCACACTGTTTCCTGGGCTGGGAGCAGGGTTTCTCAACCTCAGCACTATTGGCATTTGGGGCTGGATGATTCTGTATTGTGAGGGGCATTATAGGATATTTAGCAGAATCCCTGGCTTCTACCCACTAAGTGCCAGTAGCACCAACCCCACCCCATGACCCAGCTGCGACAACCAAAAATGTCTCTAACATTGGAATATTAATATGTCCCCTGGGAGGCAAAATCATACCCCACTAAGAACCACTGCCCTAGAGCAAACTTGCTCTCCTCTCTTCTCAGCCTCAGTAATTCTTACCCTTTAGAACTGAACTCAAACAGCATCAAGAAAGCCTCTCCTGGCCGGGCGTGGTGGCTCACGCCTGTAATCCTAGCACTCTGGGAGGCCGAGGTGGGTGGATCGCTCAAGGTCAGGAGTTCGAGACCAGCCTGAGCAAGAGCGAGACCCCGTCTCTACTAAAAATAGAAAGAAATTATCTGGCCAACTAAAATATATATAGAAAAAATTAGCCGGGCATGGTGGCACATGCCT
>CM052440.1:15385271-15443606 GCA_028533085.1 Varecia variegata | reverse complement strand
GCCTGAGCAAGAGCGAGACCCCGTCTCTACTAAAAATAGAAAGAAATTATATGGACAGCTAAAAATATATATATAGAAAAATTAGCCGGGCATGGTGGTGCATGCCTGTAGTCCCAGCTACTCGGGAGGCTGAGGCAGGAGGATCGCTTGAGCCCAGGAGTTTGAGGTTGCTGTGAGCTAGGCTGACGCCACGGCACTCTAGCCCGGGCAACAGAGTGAGACTCTGTCTCAAAAAATTAAAAAAATTAAAAAAAAAAATGTGTGTGTGTGTGTGTGTGTGTGTGTGTGTGTGTATATATATAAATAAATAAAGCAGGCAAGCAAAAGGGAGCAGAGAGGCCAGGGAAACATTACTATCCATTATGAGTAGATTCTATCTGAACCTATCTGACTTGCTTATGTAAGTTATTGAATATTTGTTTCCATACTTAATGCACATAAGAAGTGATACGTTATACACACACACACACACACACACACACCCATACCCCCACACACATGCACACACATACACACACATCAGTGATCTACAATCCTCTGTTAGCAATCCTGAAGTCCAAAAAGCTCTGAACACTGGAGATGTTTTTGTACCTTATTTGGCAACAAAACCTGACCTGACCTGAACTCATTTGGTGGCAAAACTTGACCTAAACTGACTTGAGGCTATTTATGGTCTGTATTTTCCTCACTCAGTGTGAGGGATTGTGGACTTGTATATAAATGGTTCAACTAAATGATGATGGCCTTGAAATAATAAATTTTTACCTCAAAAGCCACACATTTAAAAATCTATACAATAGCAACTAATAGAGAACAAATATTTAAAATCAGAACTTTCTGAGCTAAAAAGGATCTTAAGAGCATAGTCAATCTAGCACCCTCATTTGTAGAGAGGAAACTGAGGCTCCCGGAGGCCACGTGACTTGCCCAAGTCAACTAGTCTGCAACAGACAGGCTTGTACTTGCTACCCTCACCCTAAGGCAATGCACTTTTGTGACCATTAGTCCCCATTCTGAGGGCCTTTCCCCATACAAATGTCACCTTTGGAAGGAGCTCTGCTTTTGTCTGATCAGAGTTCCAAGGGTTCTCCAGAAAGTACCTGGTTCAACTTAAGGGGAAAACAAACAAGCAAAAATTTTAATACTTCTCTGCCTCAATTCCACTTTTCTTTCTTAAAATTTGGATGAGTGTACAAATGGCTAATCAAAACACAGCAGTCAATCCTAGCACTCTGGCAGGCCGAGGCAGGAGGATGGCTTGAAGTCAGGAGCTCAAGACCAGCCTCAGCAAGGGTGAGACCCGTCTCTACTAAAATAGAAAGAAATTAGCTGGGCAACTAAAATAGAAAAAAAAAAAAAATTAGCCAGATGTGGTAGCACATGCCTGTAGTCCCAGCTACTAGGGAGGCTGAGGGAAGAGGATCGCTTGAGTCCAGGAGTTTGAGGTTGCTGTGAGCTAGGCTGATGCCATGGCACTCTAGCCCGGGCAACAGAGCAAGACTCTGTCTCAAAAAAAAAAAACAAAAAAAAACAAAAAACAAAAAACAACAACAAAAAAAAAACCCACACAGCAGCTAATACTGTAAGGGCAGCCTTGCTGAAATAACAGGAAAATATCTAACCCCTCAATTTCCTAATAACAGCTAAATATCAATCTTGAGCTCTGCCTACTCTCTGCTGTTTCTCTCCCCAGCCGGGGGTTCCCTTGTCACAAACATCTGAAAACAGCAGAAAGACAGAAAGGAAAAAGTAAATCTTTCTCTTTTACATTCACCAGCTCACAGCCTTTAGAATTTGTTTCTATAGCCTCCAGGTGTTCCTGAGAAGCTCCAGGACAGAGAGCAGGGGGGGTATACTCCAGGCCTTAGTTCCCTGCCCAAAACCATATCTCAGGAGCAAAATCACATGCCCTGTGATAAGCCTGACTACATCTCAGAGATAACCAAGTCTCCAGGCACACAGAAAAAGCAAGAAAGACCGGCAGCTGCCTGCTAATTACTCCACAACCATTACTATTTTTTTCTCTTTGTCCCCATAAAAGTGGCAGGCCACTTGGCCTGGCTGCTGGCATCTCCCTTCTCTTTCTTTGGGAGGATGGGATGCCAAGCCTCTCCTGCTCTTCCCCCCACCCCCAGAAGGATAAAATTAACTTTTTTTACTTTGATATTTTAATTTCTGCGTGAGAAATCTTTCTCCACCCATACTGTGAGCACCTACTAGGCTTTCCACCCTAACAAATACCTCTTATACCAAAAGAGGAAAAAAAGATAATGAATTCACAGTTAACAATGATCTTCTTAGTCCTTTCATCCATTACAATTAGTAAGCTTATTAACAAGTTGTGATGAGAGTATTGTTTCCCCTATGGACAGCTGCTGTAGGAACGGAAAAAAAAAAAAACAAAAGAAAGTATTCTGTTTCAAGGATATATTTCAAAATAAGGATTTAGGACATAAAATAGTCAATAATAAATAGTAGCAGTAGCTTCTACTATTTAATGAAGGTCTGTTACATGCCAGGGACTGTGCGAGGTGCTTTACATACAGGTCTTATTTAAACTCCACCATCAACCCTGCCAGGAAGGTATTCTTGCCTCCAATTTTAAAGATGAAGAAGCTCAGAGTGGTTAAGCATCCTTTTCAAGATCAGACAAGGGACAGCCAGGCTGTTTGAGAAACCATAAAGAGGTGTGCTTAAAAGCACAGCCCAGGTGTGCTTAAAAGACTGCCCAAGTTTGAAGCCCAGCTCTGCTATGAATTATATGGATTAATCTGTGCAAATGCCTCCATTTCATCACCTGTAAA
The DNA here is from genome assembly GCA_028533085.1 of Varecia variegata. Taxonomy (NCBI): domain Eukaryota; kingdom Metazoa; phylum Chordata; class Mammalia; order Primates; family Lemuridae; genus Varecia; species Varecia variegata. Next base: position 15,440,802 of record CM052440.1, on the reverse strand, counting down.
ATGGGTATAATAACAGTACCTACCTCACAGGAGTGGTGATGTGAGGATTAAATTAGTTAATGTACACAAAGCAGTTAAGAGAGAGCCTGGCACCTGGTAAGGCCTACGCAAGTATTAGCTATTATCACGATCATTATTAACTGGAGCCAGCATTTCAAACCCAGATCTGCCTAACCCTGCAGCTCCTCTTTTCCACTGTGTAGTACAAGTTAACCACAGGCCAGCTGCCTGTACCTCTCATGCCACCTGTTGGCATTCTTTCTCTCTCATTCCTCTTTTCTGTTCCTAACTTTAAGATCTGTGGCCATTTCAAGCCTGTGACAAAACATCTTTCTTTTGGTAAACAGCAGGCATGGAATGAAAGGAAAAAGTACATAAAATTGTTATGAAAGTTCGGCCACTTGTCCTCAAGGCCACCTGTCCTCGAGGCCGCATCAGAAGAATGAGAACAAGTGGTTTGAGAGGAAGGAAAGATAAGCTTTATGACTTTGCCGGCAAAGGAGGAGGATGGAGACTCCTGTCTGAAATGCCATCATCCTCATAATAAACAGAAATACAGAGCTTTTAAAGGATGGGTTCTCAGCTTCAAGCAATTACTACAGTTCAACTACAGTTGCTGATTCTGATCATCCCATCTCTGCTGAAGACAATCTCATGACCTCAGCCCAGGACCTCCCTTTACCTTTACCAGGACCAGGCCAGCTCCTGTGGCACAAATAACAAAAGACTTAACCTGCCCCTCCCAACCACGGGCCTGAGGCAGGAATGCAGGCTTTAGTTCTCAAAAAGGAGTGCAGGATGTTTTAAAGAGAAAGAAAATATTTTTTCCAGTTTTTCAGGCCAGTCCCTCTGTTACAAAATGAAAAATTCTGAACAACTGATGCCTTTAAGTCACTTCATGATGCATCAGAGTTAATAAATGGCTAACTTGAAATTAATCAGGATCAAAAAAATCATACAAAAACAATAAGGCTTAACTATGCACAGATACATTAAGTTGCAACACATAAAACAAAGAACAGCAGGTAGTTTTGAGATCCAGGAGTGATATAAGTACCTACTCCACATTTACAAGTCTGGAGCTTTCTCACCCTTACCTGTGAGACATTTTTTTCTAGCCTCTAGAGTCAAGAACTACTAAAAGTATACACTTGGAAATCATGCCATATAATTCAGTCACTCATTAAACAAACACTTAGATTACACTCTAGCAGTCCCTGGCACTGTGCTCAGGCCAGGGTTACAGTATTTAAACAGGTAGCTCATTCTCTTATGGAGCCTACAATCCAACATGGGTATAGACTTCAAGCAAACATATACTGTAGCATTTCTAAAAACCATTCTGTTAATTTTAAAATCTTATGCACACCCCCTGAAAAAAAGAAAGAAAAAACAAATAGATTTCAAACCATTTGAAAATACAGCTTTTCTCCCAGTTGCTAAAAGCAGTCTTCTCAAAAATCACATACATGTACTCTTCCAGTTCTGACCTGCTCATAGTTTGCTCATAGTCTCTGTACACTTGTTTATGATAAAGAATACTGTATTAGACTATCAATAATGAAATAACTATCAAACTAAACCAAAGGGTTATTTAATTCCAGAAAATGTTTAAAGTATATAACCAGAGGGGCACAAAAATCCATCGAACCTGGGTGTTTCCAACTCCCAAATCTGTTGCCTGACGCTCTCAAGAGTTTAGTCTAACCAACTACTTCATTGCACATTAACTAAGAGCAGATCAAGAAAGGCCTGGCTTGTGTGATCAAGTCTAAAGTATTAGCATATCCCATGACCCAAGGGCTGCTGCTGGCTCCCAAGGGGTGTGGTGCTGGAGTCCAAGACAGTTACCCAGTCCTTGGTCACATGACAGGGGGCCTGGTCCCAACTGATCTCGGGACAGGGAGAAGAGTTTGGAGCTGCCAAAAGATCTTTTACATGGGTGAATGCACAACTACTAGTGGAGGCTCCATGGACTAACTGATGTGCAGCTGTCCATAGTAACAGAGTAAAAATGCAAAAGAAAATTCCCTTTCACACTTAATTCTCTTGAAATCTGGGTCAGTACGCTCTCCCCAGTGAAAATTCACACGCAAAAAAAAAAAAAATTTAAAAAACCAACAAACCACACCACACTACTCTTGCGCAAAATTTTTGAGATCCGGGGGGAAAAAAAGAGGATTAAGAAGATAAGGTGCCTTTGTCAAAAATGACAAGATTAGAAAGGTAATACCAGAGAGAAACTGTAACAGGGGCAGGGAAAGGGGATTTAGGTGTGCTATGGAAAAATGGGAAAAGAAACTCTAGGTCTTGGAAAGCAAGTTCATTAGAGAAGGCAAGGCCTGAGGGAGAAAGTCAATGACTTGGGGACCCCGAAGACGGCGCCCAGGAGACTCGGCGGAATACGCGTCTATCCCCGCAAACCGTCAGCAAGACGAGATCTCCACTCCAGATGCTGAAACGGGAGCGGGGAAGAGATTCGAGTTCCCGACGCCTCGGGCGAAAGGGCAGCTCTGGGACTGGCTCCCGCGGATGCAGGGCGGATGGGGAGGCAAGAGTGAAGCGCGCCCGGGCTCGGGGCACGGCGAGGGCAGGGGCTCGGGGCGCCGTGCGGTTTCAAGGCGTCCGGCCCGGGGTCCGGTGCCGCTCACTCACCTCTCCGAACTGGAAGGCTGAGACGATGGTGACAACGACGCCCACGAAACAGACGTAGAGCCCATACCTGTGGGACAGGCAGGTATAGGTCTGTCTCTGTAAGAGCTTGAGCAGCATCACCCCGGCCGCCGCCACGCCACGACACGCCCCGAGGAGCCAGAGCCGCCACCGCCGCCTCAATGAGCCGCCATGCAGGCCCCCCAGCCGGGCCGCCGCGCTCAGGTCACAGCCTCCGGGCGCCGAGCATTGCCGCTCCGGGGACCGACGCCCGCTCGGCTCAGCGCCGCGGCCGCCGCTTCCGGGAGCCGGGAGCCCACGCCCTCGGCGCGGTGGAGGCGGACCCGCGGCCGGCGAGGCGGCCGGCGCCGCCAGGGTCCGTCCCGGCGAGAGGCGGCGGCGCCGGCGGCGGCTGCAGGTTCGCCAGCGCCACCTTGAGGGCGGAGGGGCAGAGGGTAGGCGCGCGCCCTCCCCATCTGCGCGTGCGCGGCGGGCCCTGTGGGCGGGGCTGGGCGGGGCTGGGATCCTTGCTCGGGGTTGGGCAGGCAAGCAAGGGAGCGCCCGGCCCTTAGTCTAGGGCTCTAGGCTGTGCCACTGACCGTGCTATAAGGCTGTAAATATTTTTTATGCGCATGCGTAAAACCTTTGTGCATTTACAATAATGGGGAAATCATGGGTTTTCACAGCGCTAAGAGGAGATGCTGTATGAGGCTCCGTCCCCACCGCCCCAAACATTGTTTCAAAGAGGAGACTTTAGGGCTAAGTCTGCCAAAATCAAATTTCATTCATTCATTAAATATGTCTATAGTGCCTGGTGCCTGACATAGTGCTTAGTGTCAGGTATTCGAAAATGAACTGGACCTGGCCACTGTTCCCACAGAGTCTAGTAGAGTGATAAACATGTAAACTACCAAACAAAAAAGTTGTTGCGAAAGAAGTCATGAGATGCACTGAAGGGGAACAAACGCAGGCGTGGCCAGTGAATCCTACTCTGGCACCAGGTTATTTCCAAGAGCTCCTACCCTTGGCGCCTCTGATTTAGGAGGAATCTTTTTTTAATCCCAACACACCCTAGGGAATATGATTTTTTCCTAGTCACCCTGGGAAACAATACACTTTTCTAATGTTGCCATCATTCAAAGCATTTTTACAATTACCTTCAGAACCAGCTTCAGGAAATACTCAAAATGTGCACTCTCAACTTGATGGTCAGATGGAATGAACAGACTTGCAAAAGGGGTTCGCTTTACTTCAATCTAAGGCAAGGTTTTTACAGTTTTCAGTCAATTCTTTTCATCCTTCTTTAGGAAAAGCTGATACATGCATGCTATATGTACATGACAAAGATTATAGCAGTTGTATAAGACACATACAGTTCTGAGGTCTTTTCAAGCATGATAACAGATATGAAACCATCTACCACTCAACAGGATTCTCCAAATGATGACCAACATTTACTTAGCATCTACCACATGCGCAGCTCATCTAATCCTCACATCAACCTTATGGTGTAGATACCATTATTATCCCCATTCTATAGATCAAGAAACTGAGGTACAAAGAAGTTAAACAACTAACATCACACAACTAGTAAATGACAGAATTGAGATTTGAACCAAGTAGTGGGCTCTAGAACAAGGCCAAGATTAAGGGGAAGTATAGTGAAGTGAGTCATGCAAGTACAGGGACAGATTCTTTGTTTAAAATTTTGGTATTTTGTTCTTCATGGATATTTTGCATTAATTTTAATGTTTTAAAATATTGCATTAAAATATTACTCATCTTGATTAGTGAGTGTTTTTTTTATTTCCCTTAAATTTTGTACCCAAGGCAAGTGCCTCACTCTCCTCATGCTAGGCCTAGCCCTGCCTAGAACCTGTACTGTTAAAACAGTATGCTTTGACTAAGTATAGTGGCTTATGCCTGTAATCCTAACACTTTGGGAGGCCGAGGTGGGAGGATCACTTGAGGCCAGGAGTTCGAGACCAGCCTGGACAATATAGCAAGACCCTGTCTCTACAAAATATAGAAAAATTAGCTGGGCATGGTGGTGCATGACTGTAGTCACAGCTACTCAGGAGGCTGAGGCAGAAGGATCACTTGAGCCCAGGAGTTTGAGGTTGCAGTGAGCTATGATGATGCCACTGCACTCTAGCCTGGGCAACAGAGTGAGACCCTGTCGCAAAATAAAAAAGTGTGATTTGTTGTAGTGTAAGTCACCCTTAAATATATTTCTATCTCTTTATGCTCCTGCCACACAGCCTCAAGGGAGTTACGAGCATTTCCTAGGTCCTTTCTTCTAGAGAACTTGCTCTTGTCCACTCTCTCTCTCTTCCCCTTCTAAGCCAGTATGGTTAAACTTCAGCAAAAAAAATGTGAGTGTAATATGATACACGTGTTGTAGCTATCTCGTAGAGTTATTAGGAGAGTTAAGATAATGCATGAAAATGCTTAAGTGCCTGGGACATTATAAGTGTTGGGGAAAATTTAAGAAAAGAATATTTAACTTTGTTCTATAAGCAATGCGGCTTTTCAGTAAGAGAATGAACTGATTAAATATGTACTTCAAAAACATGAATCTACTAGTAAGTAAATGTATCATTTCTGGAAATGATTTTAAATTATCAGCATCTGAACAGTGGAAGAAATACACAGAGGAGCATCTCCTTTATCTGGAGATCTGTTATCTGGCAACCTAAGCAAGCCAGAAAAGCACACACACACACACAAAAAAAAAGCAAAAAGACTGTCAAAGACCCAATGAAACCCTGAGTTTTGCTTTTAGAAGAACCCCTCAGTCTCTTTCAAAATCTGATAAATATAATTCTGAGAAACTTTGTTATCTGGGTTTTCAGTCCATAGCAGACCAGGGGAAAGAAAAGAAAACTAAATTGGGAACTCCCTTTCCTGCCTTTTCCCCGAGCAAGAAGTGACTATTGGCTTGATCTTGAGAAAAAATTAGAGGAAAAAAATATTTTTTAAAAAAAGATGTCAGCCAGGCATGATGGTGTGCAGCTGTAGTCCCAGCTACTGGGGAGGCCGAAGCAGGAGGATTGCTTGAGCCTAGGAGTTCAAAGCTGCTATGAGTTATGATTGAGCCAATGCACTCCTGCATGGGCAACAGAGTGAGACCCTGTCTCTTAAAAAAAAAAAAGTCAAACTAGTTCAAAAAGTATAAGCATCCTCTTCAGGTCAATAAATTGAGGCAAGAGCAGAGATACAATGAAGAGACCAGTATCTAAGTACAGTAGGATAATATTTCAGAGTGGTGAGTCTAATCTTTGAGATTAGTTTAAATAATGTTTAGTGTTTATTCAGCATTTGTGATTGAACACTTAGTGCTGGGCATCTTACTGTACATTGAGTGACCTAGGTACTTAGATACCTGGGTACTGAGGAAGACCTGGTCCATGCTTTCATGGAATTTACACTCCAGAGGGGCAGATACATATTGAATTAGTATTTTGAGGGGAGCTAACCTAGCCTGGAAGGTCAGGGATAGCTTCCAGGAGGAGGTGATGCTAAAGACAGAGTTGAAGATGCAATATGGTGGGTGGGGGGAGGCAGGAAGGGAAGTATGTTCCAGGCAGGGCTGGCCATGTTGAAGGATGTAATCTAAGGCAAAAGAGGCTAGAGGTGCAATGAGATGGAAACAGAGAGGCTGGCAGGGCTTTAATGGCCATATAAAGAATAAAAGACTTTATCCCAAAGACAATGACCAATTTTAATAAAATCCAAGAAATGACATGATCAGATATGAATTTTAAGAATCATCTTAAGTGTAGTGTGGAAAATCTGTTGGAGGGGGCCTGAGGAGTTGAAGTGAGACCAGAAGCAGTTGAGTTGCCTGATAAAATACAGAACACCCAGTTAAATTTGAATTTCAGATACACAACATATATTTTTAGCATAAGTACATCCCATTCAGTATTTGGGACATACTTATACTCAAATTATTTGTTATTTATCTGAAATTCACATTTAACTGGGCATCCTGTATTTTCATTTGCTACAGATATTCTCAGCCACTTTTGGCCAGGCACGGGAGTCCCTGCCCTTGGATCCTGGCCAGTGCCTGGAAAGCCTATCTGAGTCAGGGATGAAATATTGGCTGTCCATTTGTCTGCAGATATAAAACAGCATTCTCCAATTAACCTCATCAGTACTAAAACTGATCTCCCTCTGTCTGTATCTTCTACAGCCTTCACAAATAGTTCAAAACTCAGCAGACAATGAGAATGCTTTTATTTATTGGACCCTATAACATCAACCATCTTTGAGTCTCCCTTTGCTCAGCTTCGATGAAAAATGAACAACCCAAGTAAACAATCCTGCACAAACAGAAACCTCTTGCCTTGGGCCTACATATGTTTTCTCTGTAGAGATAGTGTGCTTCAAAGGCCTTACTTAGAGCTGATAAGAAAATTGAACCTAAACAAAGAGCTCTAACTGGCTGATGAATTTAAGTTAAAATAACTCCTGATAAATCTATATTTAACTGAGTCCTTGCTTTATTCAAGGTAAGAAGATAAAATGTTCATGTTACAGAATGCTTTCACTTTTAGCTCTAGGCTTGAAAAAACTTGCTTGTTCCCAGGAAACATGTTTTGCTTTTGTCCCTTCTCTCCTTTCGGGATATAGTATGTGTTCATAGGACATGTAAGTTGTAAGTGACCCCATCCCTTTCTTTCTTTATTCTAAAAAAGAAAGCCAGGACAGCTTTTAGTTTTTGAAAAATAGTGAATAAAACAAAATCATTAAGTAATTTAACTGCTTCTGATAGAATTTCAAGAACCAAAACAGGCTCTGTTAATTTTTATTTGAGCTCAAACACATCATGTATATATGAATGAACATACATAATTTTCATATAAATGTGACCATACTTTTATTTATTTGATATTACTGTTGGGTTTTTTTGGTTTGTTTCATCCACTGGAATATAGGCCACATAAAGGCAAGAGATTTACCCATCTTATTTACAAACATATCCCCACCCTTAGCACTGTGCCTTGCTAATAGTAACTAATTGATAAAAATTTAACTATGTGAATTGGTATATTTTGCACTGATAAAAGTACCAACTATAGAGTTGGCATATATTAAAGTTTTTCTGAATTGCAATGTGTTATTAAAGGAAACTAGAATATTACGGAGAATAAACCTAAATTTTGAAGTAGAACTCATTTGGAAAATTTTCGGGTCCTGGGTCATTTTAATATGGGGGATTGTACTCAGGATATCTAGGTTTTAAAATCTCTGTTATGTCTATTATTATTTACTCTCTGTTTGTTTTATTTTGTGTATTACTTCTTTGTGCCTTTCTACCTTTTCCTAAATAGTCTTTTCAAAGAACCAGCTTCCTCTTTGCCTCATCCTCTCTATTTTTCTGTGGTTTTCTATTCATTGATTTGTGCCTTTATCTTTGCAATTTCCTTTCCTCTTCTCTGTTTGCTCTGTTGCTCCTGAACCAGTTTCTCAAATTTAACACTCAGCCTTTTCAATCCACATTTTTTATAAATGTTTTCAGAACTATAAATTTCCCTCAAAGTACTAATTTTGTTGCATCCCATAAACATTGGCATGGAATGCATATACGTAATGGGAGTTGAGGCACTGCAGTAGGTGCAGGCCTGAGGCACAGTGTCCCCATCAGAAAAACCATGGCAAGGTGGTCACCAGGCCTAGGCCAGAGTGGCAAGGTCACTGAGAGACTGTGCTCTCGGCATGCATGGCTTGGGCAGAGGACCACAGCCGTCCTCACATATTGGTACACTAACCCACCCCATGCAGCAGGAGGACAAAAAAAGCAAAAGCCACACACTGAAATCAGGAAGAGGAACCCCCTTCTTCCTGCGACATCCCTCCGTCGCCCTCTACTGGCAAAGCTCAACATCACACTCCCTGCAAAGTAGACATGCCTTAAGAGTTCAGCCCGTTATCACAGAGCAGGTTCTGAGGAGGTGAATTTGGGGCTGAGTGGCAACAATTGGTTACTGGCGCTTCCCTGAAGCTAGGGCACCACGTGTGATCTAGATCCCCCTAATCAGGATGAATTTGTAGAAGATTTTCATCTGGAAGTGAGTTATATGGAGGGAGAAAGAGAGAGAGAGAAAAGGGCACCTATTTTGGCTAGTGTGGGTCGAAGCAGACGCAGCGGAGCTCTGAAGCCAGCACGGCTGGAAGCGGCTTCCTGCTGTGTAGAAGCCATCCTGGTCCTGCTCTTTCTGATCCTGGCAGTCAGCAGCTCCCGTGACAGCCGTTTAGCTGGGGTTTTAGGAGCTGATCCTACAAATTCAACCTAAGGTCTCTTTGTTCAGCCTTCCTGATAGCTCATGGGTGAACCAACTTCATCCCTTTCTGCTGAAATCAGTGAATAGATTCTTTTTTTTTTTTTTTTGTTTTTGTTTTTGAGACAGAGTCTCGCTTTGTTGCCCGGGCTAGAGTGAGTGCCGTGGCGTCAGCCTAGCTCACAGCAACCTCAAACTCCTGGGCTCAAGCGATCCTACTGCCTCAGCCTCCCGAGTAGCTGGGACTACAGGCATGTGCCACCATGCCCGGCTAATTTTTTTTTTTGTATATATATATATATATATATGTATATTTTAGTTGGCCAGATAATTTCTTTATATTTTTTAGTAGAGACGGGGTCTCACTCTTGCTCAGGCTGGTCTCAAACTCCTGAGCTCAAACGATCCTCCCGCCTCGGCCTCCCAGAGTGCTAGGATTACAGGCATAAGCCACCATGCCTGGCTGTAGTTGTCTCTTGAACAAGCATTTTCAGGGCGGGGTCTATGCTTCATACTTCAAATCCTCCTTGTGCCCATCAGGTTAGGGGCTCAGCAAAGGTTTGTAAAATGAATAAATGAATGATTTGTTTGTGGCGGACATGGGCTGGCAACTTGCCTAAATCCCTTGTCCAAGTTACAGAATTTGACAACAAATAGTCAACACATTTCACCACTAAGTGGCAGTATCCACAAGGATAACCTCCAGAGATGGCTCAGTTCCAGTGAGCACATCACAGAGACTTCAATGACCATGGGGACAAGACCATTAAGAACATAACCTGTTAGTCAAATTATTCTCCTTCTGGTGAAAATTAGCAATGAATTACTTTCTGTGCAGAATGGGTAACTCTAAAGATAATTTCTAATAAATATAGTTAATAATCAAAAAACCTGACTACTAGTAGAAATATTTGCTTTCATGCAATATTAGTATAAATTTTAATATCCTTTTTGTTTTTTAAATAAAGCTTAGTTTTATTTTTTTATTATGAAAGTATTATATTCTTGGTACAGAAAAGATAAAAGAAGACAAAATCTCCTATAGCTCTTCCTGGTGTTTTTCCTCTGTAAATGTTTCACCTTGCTTTTTTCTTTTGTGAATTGACCTTTACATTTTATTGTTCCAAAACAATTCATGTTCATAAAAATAAATGCAATAAAAGGGGTATAGAGTAAAAAGTTAAAGACTTCCTTCCTCCAAGGCCCTGTTCTCCCTCCTGTACTTCTGAGGAGTAACTATTGTTAACCATGCGATGTGTATTATTCCAGACAATTATTTTCTGCAGATTTAATTGTTTTCTTTAAAAAAAGTTTGAGAATTTTTTATTAAAAGTACATCACAAGTAATATTCTCTTTTTCTCCTTTCCTCCTTCACCTCCATGCCCCTCAAATGAAACTGCATAGAAGTAATCAATGCTACCAGTTTCATGTAGTTTTTGGTTTGCAACACGTAGGCATTCGAAAATGTGGGAGGGCATTTTTGGTTGTCCCAGTGACTAGGGAGCTCTACTGGCCCTCGAGGGCATAGTGGTCAGGGATGCTAACAACTCCACAATGACAGAACATTGTTCTACCAGGAATGCTACTAGCATCCCTTGCTGAGAAACCCTGTAAGATCTCTTCCATGCTGAATACACACACAGGCACACACAGCCTTTTTTGATTCATATACAAAGGTTGAAAGAATTGTCCATTGAAACACTCATGTACCCACCACTTAGGTTCTACTATTAACCATTTGCCTTATTTGCTTCTTTGCACATCTTTCCAACCATCTATGTCAACTCCAATTCATTAATCTATCCTTTTTAAAAAATGTATTTCAGAGTAAGCTGCAGAGTTAAATATACTTCATCCCTAAACACTTCAGTATTAAATTACCTTTTAAAAGGCATATTATACATAATCCTCTATAGCTCACTCTATGACTATATTATCATTCATTCAATAAGTCAGTATCTATTGAGGGTTTGCAATGTGTCAGGTACTTGGCCAGGTCCTGGAGTTACAATGACAAGCAAAATGCAGTCCCTAAATCATGCAGCTTACTCTAATGAAGGATTTCAAACTCTTTCTACAGTAGTAGTAACAATAACAATAATAACAATAATAATTGCAGGCAGTCTCTGGGTGGGGGACAACCTGATTTATGGCATTCCATACTTACTAACAGGCTCCCAAGGCTCCCCATAAGGATAATTTATAATTAAATAATTCAGTTAATAATTTGGGAAATAGTTTCCTCCATGCATGTAAACAAACCCGAATGGTGGCATGCTTTGTTGGCGTGGCAGAAGCAGCTGATAGAAACACAAGAACGTGGAGAGGCAGAAGATCCAGAGCCAGGAAAGTTTACAACAAAAGAATTAACTGAAGCCTTTTGTCTCATTGAAGCAGGATTTGGTAAGCTTGAGAAGCAAGATCCTAACACTGAGCTGTGTACAAAGGTTTATCATACAGTTAGTGAGAACGTCAGTTGCTACAAGGCCATTGAAAAAAAAAAAAAGGCTGTGCAAACAACCCTAGATACCTTTCTCAAGAAACCGACTTCAGTAGTGAGCTCCCCTCCTCCAGCAATAAAATCAATTCCTGATTCTCCAGCACCCACTCTGTCCTCTCCAGCACCATCTTCATCGTCATCTTCTGATTAATGTTAGCTACCTTCTTGCCTCAAAAATGCCCCTTCCAGTAGGCGACATTGATGCAACATTAGGTGGGTGTTAACCTTTAATGTTCTTTTTAAAAATTTCTCCTATCTCCTATCTAAACTTTTTGTATGAGTTTGTTTTTATGTTTTATTTGTTTGAATTAAAAGAAAGAGCACAATAGTCTCTGTAACTTTTTATTATAGTACAGGGGTATTATTATTATTGCAATTTTACACTATATGATACCACATATGAGCCATTATAGTATTGTTGTTGTTTTTATTATTACTGTATATGCGCTGTTCATGATGGATCCAAGTTACATAAAAATTCAACCTAATGAGGTTCTCAGGAACATATTTCATCCATAACCTGGGGACCTCCTGTAGCAGTAAAACAATACAACGATAATAATTAGCATTATTATAACAACATAACAATAAAGTCTAGTATTTATTGTGTGCCTACAATATCCCTGACACTGTTCTAAGTATTTTAAATTATTAACAAATTTAACCCTATAGGGTAAGAACAATTGTAATCCGCATGTTGCAGAAGATGAAAATGAAACATAGAGAAACTAAGTAACTTGCCTGAGATCACAGAACTAGTAAATGACAGAGCCGGGATAGAAACCCAGGCAGCCCAGCTCCAGAGCCCACAGGCTGCACCACAACTCTGTTCTGTCCTCTGCTGTGTTGTCTCCATGTTAATAATATATGATCTACCCTATTCTTTTTTACAGGGGCAAAATAGTCCCCAGAATTAGTTTAATGTAATGTGATAATGATTCCCTTACTTTTTAACTAATTATTCACTGTTGTGTTTAATGATACAGTAAATGATTAATGTGATAAGTAATGATTAAGTAAAGAACTTTGCTTGCATATCTTTATGCATGTGTATAAATATTTTTCAATATTTATTCTACAGGTTCTAGAAGTAGACTTGATTTTATTTTATTTACTTATTTGTTTTTTGGAAACTAACCTGACCTGGGATAGAAGTAGATTTGTTGAATCAAAAAAGTATACACGGCCGGGCGCGGTGGCTCACGCCTGTAATCCTAGCACTCTGGGAGGCTGAGGCAGGTGGATCACTCGAGGTCAGGATTCGAGACCAGCCTGAGCAAGAGCAAGACCCTGTCTCTACTAAAAAATAGAAAGAAATTATCTGGCCAACCAAAAACATATATATAGAAAAAATTAGCCGGGCATGGTGGCGCATGCCTGTAGTCCCAGCTACTCGGGAGGCTGAGGCAGGAGGATCGCTTAAGCCCAGGAGTTTGAGGTTGCTGTGAGCTAGGATGAGGCCACGGCATTCACTCTAGCCCGGGCAACAGAGTGAGACTCTGTCTCAAAAAAAAAAAAAGAAAAAATATACACATTTTAATTTTGATAGATACTGGCTGACCTCTGAAAGCATTGTGCTACTCTACACTCCTCTAAGAGAATATAAGAGCACCAAATGTCTTATATCTCTCACAAAACTCTTTAAGTTTTACACATCTGGTAAAAGAAAACTACCTATATAAAATTGTTTCACATTCACTCATTTACTTATTTAATTACTTAACAAATATTCGCTGAGTACTATTGTATAACAAGCACTGTGCTAGGCCAAAGTGACAATCTGTGAACAATAGAGAAAAAGATTCCTTCTCCTGTGGGCATATAATCTAGTAAGAGTAGGCAACCAATAAAGAAATGTGCAAATTAGTATACAATATAGTGTTAGGTGATAAGTGCAGTGTAGATAAATAAAGCAGAATAAGGAACTAGAGAGTGAGGAAATTAGGGGTTAGGTAGTGTCATCAGGAAGGGCCTCTAGGGAAGTGACTTTAAGCACAGATGTGAATGAAATGAGCGGAGCCACGTGAAAGTCTGGGGAAAAGTCATTTCAGGCAGCAGGTGCAAAAGCCCTGAGATGGGAACTTGATGAAACTGAGAAACGTCCATTGATGTTGCATTTCCCTCATTCCAACTGAGATACAGCAACTGTTTTCCTCTTCTGCCTCCTAGTCTATAAAGTACATGAGTGTAGCAGTTTACAGACTTCCAGTCCCTTCCATTACTAAATGTTAGTCAGTGAGTAACTTTAATACATTTAATGATGTTGAGTTAAGCCAATGGGAAGAGTATTTTTATTTCTTTTTTAAAGTCAGGTTTATTGAGGTGTTGTTTACATATAATAAAATTCACCCTTTTATTTTTTTATTTTTTTGAGACAGTCTCGCTTTGTTGCCCGGGCTAGAGTGCCGTGGGGTCAGCCTAGCTCACAGCAACCTCAAACTCCTGGGAGTAAGCAATCCTACTGCCTCAGCCTCCCGAGTAGCTGGGACTACAGGCATGCGCCACCATGCCTGGCTAGTTTTTTGTATATATATGTATTTTAGTTGGCCAGATAATTTCTTTCTATTTTTAGTAGAGACAGAGTCTCACTCTTGCTCAGGCTGGTCTCGAACTCCTGACCTCGAGCGATCCACCCGCCTCGGCCTCCCAGAGTGCTAGGATTACAGGCGTGAGCCACCGCGCCCGGCCCAAAATTCACCCTTTTAAAATGCAATGAGTTCTGACTAAGGTATACAGTTGTGTAACCACCCCCCACAATTAAGATTCCACCACCGAAAAAGGTTCCCTTGTGCCCCTTTGAAATTAATCCCTTTCTTTCACCCTTAGCCTCTGGAAACCACTGATCTATTTTTTTGTACCTATAGTCTTATCTTTTCTGGAATGTCATATCAATAAAATCATTCCGTAAATAGCTTTTTGTGTCTGGCTTAGCATAATGCATTTAAGACATAATCATGTTGTTTCATGTATTGATAGATATTTAATCTTTATTACTGAGCAGTTTTCCATGGTATGGTTGTACCACAATTTGTTTATCCATTCATTGGTTGGTGAACATCTGAGTGGTTTCCAGTTTATGGCTGTTATAAATAAAGCTGCTGTGAACATTCATGTATACCTTTTAGTGGACTTACTCTTTTTCCCTTGGGTAAAATAGTAAAGAGTAGGATTGCTGGATTATAAAGTAAGTGTATGTTTAACATTATATGACATTGTGAAATGGTTTTCCAAAGTGTCCATACAATAGCATTCCAATCAGCAGTGTAGAGGAGGAGTTCCAGTTTCTTCATGTCTTTGCCAGCATTTGGTATCCTACAGAGTACATAGTTATATCCCACTGCAGTTTCACTTTGCATTTCCTTATAGGCTAATGATGTTGAGCATCTCTTGATGTTCATATTTTCCACCTATACATTTTCTTTAGAAAAATGTCTGTTGAAATCCTTTCACCATTTTTTTATTGGTTGTTTTCTTTTCTTTTTTTTTTTTTTTTTTTTGAGACAGAGTCTCACTCTTTTGCCCTGGCTAGAGTGCCGTGGCATCAGCCTAGCTCACAGCAACCTCAAATTCCTGGGCTCAAGTGATCCTCCTGCCTCAGCCTCCCAAGTAGCTGGGACTACAGGCATGCGCCACCATGCCTGGCTAATTTTTTCTATATATTTTTAGTTGGCCAGACAATTTCTTTCTATTTTTAGTAGAGACGGGGTGTCGCTCTTGCTCAGGCTGGTCTCGAACTCCTGATCTCGAGCGATCCACCCGCCTCAGCCTCCCAGAGTGCTAGGATTACAGACGTGAGCCACCGTGCCCGGCCTATCTCGGTTTTTTCACATCTTAAATGAGGGAAATATCTACCTTGTGAAGTTGTTTTGAGTATTAGATATGTGAAAAGCACCTAACATAATGCATGGCAAACAGTTGGTGCTCAGTAGAGCTATTTTTGTTCTATTTTATACAATATTTAGATTTTTTTCAACTTTTTACTATTGCAAATAATGCTGCTATGAACATCTTTGTGAATAATCCTTCTTGGTATATAGGATCCCTTTTTCTAGGATGCATTTCTAGAAGAGGAATTACTGGATCAAAGGTCAAATGTTGTGGGCTTTTGAAATATATGACAAATTAATTTCTAAATAATTATTACATTTTACATTCTCACTCGGAGAGAATGAGGTTGTCCGTATTTCTGTATTCTTGCTAGTATTAGGTCCTTATTAAAATTATTTTGAGGCAAGTACCTTTTTTTACACCAAAGTCTGCATCTCCCTGGTTTGAAAATAAATAAACAAATAAAATTATTTTGTTAATTTTATGAACATATTGAATCTTTTGTACTCTCATTAATAGTAAAATGGAAAATATTTTCATATTTTAGTGGCCTTTATATTTCCTTTTCTGTATATTGTCTAATTATTTCTTGGGTTCACTTTTCTACTTTAGTCTTAGTTTTTCTCCTAATGAGTTCTCTATATATTAAAGATATTTTACATTTAAATTTTCATTTCATTGAGACTATTTTTATGAATGATATGAACATCACAAAATACTTTTTAAAATAACCAGTTATTCCAGAATAATTTATTGAATAATCTTTTCATTCTTCAATTATTTAGGATTCCTCCTTTTGCATATTTAATTGTATGTATAGTAAAGTCTGTTTCCAAGTTATCTATTCTGTTCCATTGTTTATTCTTATAATTGCCATGCTATTTACTGTAGCTATGTTTGGATATTCACTAAAGCTAGTTCTCCTTCATTGCTCTTCAATTAATGTATTTTCTTACTTATTATTGTATATTTATTCTTCTAGGTGAACTATAAAATAATTTGACCCCAATGAGAAATAAAAGCACCTACTGCATTAAGCTTATACATTTAAAATTGGCATCTTTACAATATTTAGTATTCCTGTGCAAGGTTGTGGCATGTCCCTTTATTTATTCATTTTTCTTCTTGTTTAAAGAATTACTTATCTTGAAAACATATATGAATTTACCACCAAAATCATGCTCCTCTTTTTATTGAGTCAGATATTCCATTATATGAAGAGTTATTTTCTATTGGGTCCAATGTAGTCAACTTGCCACCAAGCTTGTCTTTTCAAGGAAACCCAAAACCAATTAAAACTTTATTTTGGCAAATGATACATTATATAACATCAAAAAATCTAGATTCTATGAAAAAATATCTGAAACTCATATATGTTAAATGTACAATTATCTGTTATTAAATTAAAGACTAAAAGACAAAGAACACATGATGATGCTTCAGGACTCCAAATGTCATTGCCAACTCCTTCCTATGTTTAATGGTCCTAGAATACCTCTGGGTGTGCCTCCTTCCCCAGTGCACAGCCACCACAGTAAATGACCATTGATCCCTTTGGGGAAGGCCTGAGAGAATCATTATAGAATATACTTAAGATGGTGACCTGGCTACCTCCTCAGTCAAAAAGTACCAGTCCTGAAAAATAGCTATGGTTCAAGAACTGGGCAAGAGATCATGACTTCCTATTGGGTAACCATTCTAATTTTATCAAATGCAGTTTATTAACCAATATACACCTAGCACTGAGCACGGGGACTAACACATAGTAAGTACTCAAAAATATTTGTTCAATGAATGAACGATGCTTGAACTTCCAGAGATATAAAAGTTTAGGGTGATGTATATAACCTCAATCAGTGATTACTGAAATGTTTTATCTTTCATTAAGTATCCTGCTTGACCTACAGGAAAAACATAGAGAACTGCTCAAGACAACAGTCTCTGGAATTAATCAGTGAGAATTTGATATCTGATTTCCTCTTACCATCTCTAAGCTTCAGTTTCCTCATCTGTAAAGTGGGTATAATATTAACCTGTTTTAGGCTGGGTGCAGTGGCTCATTCCTGTAATCCCAGCACTTTGAGAGCCTGAGGCAGAAGGATCACTTGAGGCCAGCAGTATGAGACCAGCCTGGACAACATAGCAAGACCTCTCTCAACATAGCAAGACCTCTCTACAAATAAAAAAAATATAATAACTGTTTTAAAACTTAGCTAGGTGTGGTGGCACTCACCTGAAGTCCTACCTACTCAAGAGGCTGATGCAAGAGGATCTCTTGAGACCAGGAATTCAAGGTTGCAGTGAGTTTTATGATCATGCCACTGCACTCTAGAGTGAGACCCTGTTCCCAACCACTCCCACAAAATTAACCTGTCTTATAATACTGTTGTGAGGATTAAATAAGATAATGCACGTAAAGATCTTAGCATGGTGCCTGACACATAGTGTTATGAGGTTAAAAAATTTAAATATCATGCCCAGATATGCCATAACTGTTGCTCCTTTGTCTTTGTTTATAAATAATCCAAACATTCTCACTAACCTCCACCCCACTTGGTTGGAAGGAGGAGGGAAGTAGGGAAGTAGGATGCCGTAAGAGTTAAACTTGCCAAGTAAAGGTGCCTTAGTCTCCGCTGGTTAAAACTGTTTCTGGCTGAGTAAATATTCACTAATATAATATTTAACTTCACATCAAAGACATATTATCCTTCATCTTTCTCTTGCTTTTCAAGGTGTCAGGATTCCATAGGGAAGCCATGTGCCCTCTTGGCAAGAAGAAGGAACCCTTGTATCCATAAGTGGGTCTCCCTGTAGGCTTTGGAATTCTTGTGGGCCTCAGGGTCCTTGCTCAACTTAGTATTGATGTCCCAGTTATACTTGGCCACTGGGTACCCTGGGGACATTTGTTGCTGGGGTGTGCAGTATGAGGACTATTGGTCTGTCCTTTTGGTTGGGCCAGGGCCCATTCATCCACAAATGCTGACTTGACCCCACCTTTGCATCCCTTTGGGATTCATCCACTGTCTCCCTCAGACCTGTGGCAGAGGCTACCAGGTCCCCTCCCTCTTCCCCCTTCCTCATGGTGACCCCATGGCAGGTCCCACTCAATTACCTTCCATGTCCCCAAAAGGCATGTCAGAGAGGGGGCTTCTGACTCCCTTCCAAGCCATCAAGGGTGGCTTGCTCTGGTTAATTAGGCTATTGTTACACCACGGTAGGCTTACATGCACTGTAGAGTGTTTTCTCCGTTTTGAAACAAGAGGCCAGGCCAAAGTCCCCTGTGCATTTGGTTTACCTCCTCAGTGCAAGCTGTGGTTTTCCTCTTTTCTAATCAATTTCATCCCCTTGAGTTTCAACAGAGAGCAGGGGCAGTGTGCAAAGCAAGGGTCTCGGTGGCCAATGTCGTCCTCCACATTTTCCATGCCTTACACCACTAGACCAGAGCACAGCTTCTCTCAGGGTAGATTTCCCTTTTAGAAAACTTTCCTTATTCCTTAATCTAAAGCTGATTTAGTGCCTCCCTTTCCCTGAGGCACTAAATCTCTCCCAGCCTTAAAGTCAGGAATGTTTGCAAGAGAAGGAAACAGATCATAGAGAAAAAACTATTTGAGGAGGTAGTTCTATAGTATTATATAACATTTACATCATCCTTTGACTAGCAAATTTGAGTGTCCTCCCATTTCCCCCTTCAATTGTTAGATTAATTATAGGAAATCAAGAATACATATCTTTACATAGCTCAGATAGAATATTTAAATTTTAGATCATAGAACATTAGAGCTCAATACATATTGGTGATGATATGATAATGATGGAATTGAGCAAAAACACAGAAAACTGGACTTGACAGGAATGAGAATGCTTAACACCTCGGAGTACTTTGAGCCAGTTTTTAAGGGACTTTTCTTATTTTAATTCTTTAACCAAAGAAATGTGGGGCCAAAAGTCCTGGGTGAGACCATAAAAGCTGGATTATGATCATTATAATGGAAATTCTGCCACTAAATAGCCATGTGAGTACACACACATTGCTGCTCTGATTTTACAGTTTCCTCTTGTATAAATCCAAGACATTAGACTAGATGACCTCTACAAAACTATAGATCCTTAGAGGTCAACTGTGGATCTGTGATTTTTCATGAAATACTCAAATGGTTCGTTGTCCATAAACGTGGCAGCAAGCTGTTATTTATGTGTCACATGTTAACCTCTTACTGGAATTGGAGCACATCACAGTGCTATTATGCAACCCTCCAGCTCTTCAGACTCTGGGTCATTAACATTGGCCAGAACATAAAGGACCTTTGCGTGATATGTCCAATCTAAGCACAGGCACAGAAAGTACATGACTGAGATTGGTAAACTTGAAAACTTCATGAAAACTGAACGTATTTTTGCTCCTATTCCTTCCTCTCTCCCTTCCTCCTCCTCCTCTTGCTTCATCACTTACTTCTGCTTGTGAGTCTTCAAATTCTCCCTCAGATGAAATTCTGTCCTAATGCACAAATGTGTCTCTTTCTTTTGTCTTACACTTCTTAACCAGTCATCTTGGAATAGAAGTCTGAACCTACTGTCTTCACTCTTCAGTTCAGTGTGACCCAGTGTCTATCTGTACCACTCTACTGAAATTCTTATAAAGATTTCCAGTGGCTTTTTATCTGCCCAAACCTATCTCTTCTTATCTCCTTGTCCTTGATTTCATTACAGTATTTGCTCCTTGGTGATCTCACCAATACCATTCCAAGTCAATTTCCAACTACCTAGCAGTTGTCTTTACCTAGATATCCTACAGCCATCTCAAACTGTTGGATGTCTAAAACCAAATTAATAATCCTCCATACGTCTTCTATTCCCTGGCCCAATTAGTGATTAATATTCACTGAGCCTCTCAATGTGGAAATCAACTCCAGCTCTTCTTCAACTCTTCTATCTCTCTCATTTCACTCTTCCAATTGGCCACCAAATCCTTTTTCTCCATACACAATCCACTGCCTTAAGTTAGGATTTTAGCATTTCTTGAAAGGACCCACTTGATATTAATCTCCAATGCTATCCCTAGTCCAGTCTACCCAAGGGCTGCTGGTGTTATCACCACAAAAATAAATCTGATGATGATACTATGCCGTTAGGTAGATAGTGAGGAATTCCAGGTCTCCTAGGGACGAAAGTATGTTGCCCCCATCTTGGTCCTGCCCCACCCTAATTCTTCACACCTGAGGGAGGAGGGAATACCCTACGAATCTGCCAATCAGAACTTGACATGCCAGCCTCAAAAGAATGCAGAGGACTCTAGCCCATGGGCCAAGCGGCATAGGTACCATAAAGTCTGGAAAGTGACCTAGAACCCACATGCGCAGTAAGACTCAGGTCATGCAACTCCCAACTGCCCAATCAAAGTGGTTCCATGGTGACCTCTGAACCATGAGGGAGGTCCCAATCAGCACTATAAAATAATATGCAGACCATAGCCAGTCCCTTTTTTGTGCCCTTCCTTTGCTGCGACAATGGGTTCAGTCGTCATCTGTGGTGTATGTACCATGCTCTGTAAACCTATATCTTGCTTTATAATCCTATCTTATTCTCCTCAATAAACTTCATTTTCATGCTTGCCTTACTTTGGCGTGTCTGATCATTCTTTGGCCACAAGCACGCCAAGAACCAACATTTCAGACTGAAACCTGACAACACTACTCATGAGCTCTCCTTGTTGCTTTCAGGGTAAAATCCAGTCTCCTAATTAGGCACATTGTACAAGGCCCTTTACAACGTCATCACCACCAATCTCCCAGCTTTATCTTCATGTGTTCCAGTCACACTGGACCACTTTTCATTCTCTAGACAAATCAAGTTCATTTGGACACCATGACCTTGATTTCAGGCACTGAGTGTTCTCTTTGTATATCCTTAATCACAAAACACAATGCCTGACAGATTGTACAACCTCAACAAATGTTTGTTGAATGAATTTACCAAGGAGCCTGAAAGGTGGTTCCTAAATAAAACCAGCTGGGTGTGATGGCTCACGTCTGTAAACCCAGCACTTTGGTAGGCTGAGGTGAGAAGATCATTTGAGGCCAGGAGTTTAAGATGGGCCTGGGCAACATGGCGAGATCCTATCTCTTAAAAAAAAAACATTAATTATTAAGTAAAAGAATTATGAAAGAAATCCCTCTGTCAAAAATTGGTTTTTCTTTTTTGAGGAGGGAGGCAAACAGTTGCTTGCTAACCTGATGTTTCTGTCATTATCCTAGCCATTTTCAAATCTTGTCCAATTCATGTCAGACTATCAAAAGAAGAACAGCTGACAAAATCTTTTTTCTTCTCTTACTGTGTGGAAAAATAAATCAGTGAGATCTTTGCAAATGGGAGCGTCATACCTCAGTTTTTCCATTGATAATGACAAAAAACCATGAACTGTACCTGAAACCCTATGTAGGATTTGAAGTAAATGGAGATTTAAAATTAGCTAAACTGAGAAAGTCAGATCATATGAGTTCCTATATTTGTGAGTTAATTTAGAAACTATTCATAAAGGGAAGGGAGAAAAAAAACCTGACCTCTTAGAACTTACAAGAAATTCTCACTTTCATCGTCATAATGGAAACTCCCAAATTTCTCAAATGTGTTCTTTTTTCTTCATCTCTGATAGCATAAAAGCACCTGCCAGAAAATATTATGAAACTGAAGAAGTATCTGATGCCACTGTCCAAGCCTGTAATAACTTGTAACGATCAAGCTATCATCACAACAGTCAGGGCTCATTTCCACACAGGGCTCTGGTGCTCTCTCCCCTAGAGCAACCGAAATTTCTAAACCTTTGCTGCTAGCCTCTGATTTCGATACTCAATGACACAGCCTCATTTGAGATGCCACTGTGCTGCTGGTATGTACGAATGTATAAGACCAGATTCTCTAGATAATGGTATTAAACTAGTATCGAGCATTCATCTTTGCATATTTTTTTCAATAAACATTTATTAACCACTTATTCTGTGCTAATGCTTGGCACTGGATATATAAATATGTAAGATTCAGTACCTGCTCACAAAGAGGTTAGAGTCCAGTGGGTAGGCTCACAAGTTAACATTATGAAATATGTAATAGAAGGAGCTTCCGAACCCAGAGAAGTGGCACAGAGGTCAAGACATCAGGGGTGTTAGGGAAGACTTTTTGAGCAAGGCCATTGCTGAGGAGAATAAATTCAGCAAGGGTTTATTAAGCACCATGTCAAGCTCTGCTCCCCAAGCCTGGGAACACAGCAGTGAACAGAGCAGAAAGATATTCCTGCCGTTGTGGAGCTTACATTCTAGGAGAATAAACAGAAGAAAGAGCAGGAGTTTGCTAGATGAGCAATCTAAAAAGAAACAACAACATGTCTATCTTTGGAAGTTAGTTATATACAAGTAAGTGTAGCTTCGGCACCAGAAAAGTCACTGTGTGATCTCTGTCTTATCCAAAGCATGTTGAGAACACACCGAAATTTCCTGTCTTTGTGTATAGAGGGGTGACTTCCTTCTATACCTGGGAACAGGGCCCAAAATCCATTCACAGCTCAAGGGCCCCTGTCAGGAAAAAGACCCACACAGGTGCTCGCTTGCACACACACACACACACACACACACACACACATGCACACACGCATGCGTGGGATGAGCTAGTCACAATTCACATGCTGACCACTGACACTGGACTGCCTGGTCCCAGTCTTGACATCCCTATTGTGACAATGCCCATTGCAAGAAGCAGGAATGCAGGAGAGAGATTCTACTCAACCCCTACTTTCAAGAGCATATTTTAAGTCTTTTCCTGATCACAAAAGGGAGAGTAGAACTTGTAATATATATGGTGGTACACACTAGTACGTGTGCCCTCTTTTTCAGAGCAACAGTTATGCACATTCACTCAAATAAATTTACTTAACTGTTTCAAAGGACCCTTGGAAGGAGAAGGATGGTAACACCTACTTGGGTGGAATGATCCCTGTGACCCTGTAATTGAAAAATATACTATTTTGATTTTTTTAAAAGATATAAAGGTGTGGATGTCAATGACATTTTCTTTCTTTCTTCCTTTTTTTCTTTGTTTTTTATTTTTTCTTTATTGAACACATATAACCAGTATAAAACAAATTAGGCCCACAGATATTTTTATAAATGAAAAAAAAAGGAGGAGACCCCTATAGTTCGAGATGACTACTGCTAATATTTTGGTATGTCCTCTTACAGATTCATTCCCCATGCTTATTTCCTATAAATTAATAAATACACATGTACTTTCTTTTACAAAATAAGAGTATTATCATACATACTATTTTTTTTTTTTTATAGACAGAGTCTCACTCTGTTGCCCGGGCTAGAGTGCCATGGCATCAGCCTAGCTCACAGTAACCTCAAACTCCTGGGCTTAAGGGATCATCCTGCCCCAGCCTCCTGATTAGCTGGGGCTATAGGCACATGCTACCATGCCCCACTAATTTTTTCTATTTTTAGTTGCCTGACTAATTTTTTTTTTTAATTTTTTTAGTAGAGACAGGGTCTCACTCTTGCTCAGGCTGGCCATACATACTATTTTGCAATCAGCTTTTTTAGTTGAACAAAATTTCATGAACATTGTTTCAGAACAATACATATTCACCTACAATATAGCTTTTAAGGGTTACATGTATTTTCTTTGTTTTAACCACTTTATTGAGGTATGATTGACATATAAAAAGCTCTACATATTTACTGTATACATCTTGATGAGTTTGGGGATAAGTATACACCTGTACATATAATATTCACAGGTATATACTATTTTAATTCTAAATGAACTAAATTGCAAAAATTCTTTTATTTGCTTCTTTTGTTCTCCTGTATCGGGTTGTTATTCATTGCAATTGCTAACATCTGCCTGACTTTATGAATCTAGAAAGACCGTGTAATGTCAACCTAGGCCAGATGAGTCAGACAAGCTGGGAGAATCAAGTAGTTGCATAATTAGCTAAGATAACGTGAGCTACTAAAACAGATAAACCTAGAAATCTCAAGGGCTTAAATTTCTCATTTATGTAAAGACCCAAATGAATGTTTCTTTTTTTTTTTTTTTTTGAGACAGAGTCTCGCTCTGTTGCCCGGGCTAGAGTGAGTGCCGTGGCGTCAGCCTAGCTCACAGCAACCTCAAACTCCTGGGCTCAAGCGATCCTCCTGCCTCAGCCTCCCGAGTAGCTGGGACTACAGGCATGCGCCACCATGCCCGGCTAATTTTTTCTCTATATATTTTTAGTTGTCCAGCTAATTTCTTTCTATTTTTAGTAGAGACGGAGTCTCGCTCTTGCTCAGGCTGATCTCGAACTCCTGACCTCAGGTGATACACCCGCCTCGGCCTCCCAAGTGCTAGGATTACAGGCGTGAGCCAGCGCGCCCGGCCGAATGTTTCTTAATGACTAGGCGGTGAGGTTTGGATGGGGTGTTTTGCCTCAGAAAGTCATTCAGGGACCTAGCCTGACAGTCTCTCCATAACATGTGGCTTCCAAGGTCACCCTGGCATTGGCATTTAGCCAGCAGATGAGGGAAGAGAGAAGGTGAAGAAGGTGTGCTGGGAAGTGCTGGGAAGTGACTCAGATTTTCCTCTGGCAAGAACTAGTACTGTAATTCTACCTTGACACAAGGAGGCCTGGAAAATGAAATCCCTGCCTGAGAAGCCCCTTCCCAGCAAGAACTACACAATTGAAAAGGAGCATCGATCTTTCATTCTAGGTGAACATCTCATCATTTCTGCCACAATGTTTTCTGCTTCTACAATATAATTTAGAAAAGTAACATGGTTGTCATAAGGTGACAAATAATTATAAACTACATTTTTGTGTCCCCCTCAAAGTCATAAATTGAAAGCCTAATCCCCAAGGGAATGGTAACAGGAGGTGGAGCCTCTGGGGAGTAATTGTCATAAGGGTAGAACCCTCATGAAGGGATTAGTGCCTTTATTAGAAGATATGGAGTGCTGGCCTCCTCTCTCTCTCCGCTCTCCACCCTGTGGGGACACTACAAATCAGGAAGCTGGTGCTCACCAAACATGGGGTCTACAGGCACCTTGATCTTGGACTTCCCATCATCTACAACTGCGAGAAATAGATGATTGTTATTTCAGCCACCTGGTCTGTGGTCAGCCCGAACTGAGACACAAATGAAGTGTGAGATTTTAAATATGAGAACTTAACATTGAGTTTGCAGTGAATAAGTCACTGCAACTTTGAAAAATAAACTTTTAATTTTGATATAATTTTAGATTTAAAGAAAAGTTGCAAAGATGGCACAGTGTTCCCATATACCCTTCACCAGCTTGCCCTGACATTAACATCTTATTAATACATGACTATGGTGGTACATTACCACTAAGTGACAGACTTTATTCAAATTTTACCAGTTTTTTAAATTGATGTCCTTTTTCTGTTCCAGGATCCAATCTGGGGTACCATATTGCATTAAGTCATCATGTCTCTTTAGTCCCCTCCAGCCTGTGACAGTTTCTCAGTCTTTTCTTGTTTCTCATGACCTTGATAGTACTTTCAAGGTACTAATCAGGTATTTCATAAACTGGCCCTCAATTTTGGTTTATCTGCTCTTTTCTCATGATTAGACTGGGATTATGGGGTTTGGGGAAAATACCAGAGGTGAAGTAACTTGTCATCACATCATGTTG
This sequence comes from Varecia variegata, assembly GCA_028533085.1. Lineage (NCBI taxonomy): Eukaryota > Metazoa > Chordata > Mammalia > Primates > Lemuridae > Varecia > Varecia variegata. The sequence continues at coordinate 15,414,851 of CM052440.1, read as the reverse complement.
TGACATATCATTGTACCATATGATTTATTACTAGTGATGTTAACTTTGATCAGCTGGTTAAGGTGGTGGCTGCCAGATTTTTCCTCCATGAAGATACTTTTTTTCCCTTTCCTTACTCTAGTCTTCCAGGTCATTAAGTCCAGTCCACGCTCAAGGAAAGGGGATACTGCAACTTTTACAATGAAGAAATAATTGAGGTTTTTACTGCCTGTGAATAAAAATATATAGAAGAAGTAAAGACATGATTGGAAAAATGGAATTACCAGTGTTAATTTTTATACTGTTTTATCTGATATAAAAAGTTGAGTAATCAGCCAGCCACGGTGGCTCCTGCCTGTAATCCTAGCACTTTGGGATGCCGAGGAGAAAGGACTGCTTGAGGCCAGGAGTTCAAGACCAGCCTGAGCCACAGAGTGAAAACCCATCTCTATAAAAAAATAAGAAAAATTAGCCGGGTGTGGTGGTGCACACCTGTGGTCCCGACTACTTGGGAGTCTGAGGCAGGAGGATGGCTTGGGCCCAGTAGTTTGAGGTTGCAGTGAGCTATGATGACACCACTGCACTCTAGCCTGGGAAACAGAGATACTGTCTTAGGGGAAAAAAAAGCATCAAAGATTTAACCAAGTAATGAGGAGTTCCTAGTCCAAGATCTGGAAAGAGAATAGAGATCCAGAGGAGTGAGCCCAGCGATGGGGCTATTTTTACCCAGGGGCATCTGCTAAGCAGGAGAGACCACTGAACAGGGCTTTCAGCTACCTCATAGGTGTAGGGACTAGGGGAATAAGCCTTGGAGGGCAGGGATGTGGGACTGAAGTAAGGGTGAGCAGGAAATCACTAGTCTGTGAACAGACCACAAGTCTAGCTTCCAGGCATCTGGGTGGCATAGAAAATTCCAAGTTCTAAAATGGGGTTGAGGTGATGCTGAATAGCAAGTGGCCCAGGTGCCTCTGGAGAAAGGCAATATCATTCAAGACCTAAAATTATTTTTTAAATTATTTCCTTTTTTTGAGAGGAGATACTGCTTTATTGCCCAGGCTAGTCTAGAACTCCGGGGGGCAAGGCATCCTCCCCCCTCAGCCTCCTGCTGGGACTACAGGCCCACGCCACCTTGCCTGGCTTTTAAAATTATTTCTAAAAATAATTTTTCAAATACAATGTCTAGTATTCAGTCAAAGATTACTTGATGTGGTACCTCAAAGTGGGAACTCCAGCGATGGATAAAACCACATTTTAAGAGGAATAAAAGGACTTCAGTTTGAATTTGTAAACTTTTTATGACATGGTAGAAGGAATAGGCAGGCCTCTTAAAGCAAATTTAGGATATTCAAATTTAGATTTACAAAAGGGATACATTATAGGGTAATTTAAAGAGGATTCATGATAGTATTTCAAAATGGCATTTAGAAAAATGAATTTATACCCAGTTTTCCAGGAATATGGCCCACTATACGACTGGGTACCTGGGATTTAGAGACATCATAAAGGGAATGAGATAAATCAATTAATACAGGAAGTTGTGGCTGTGGTTACATGTAAGAGAAAACTCCCCAAATAACAGTGGCTTAAGTAAGATGGAAATTTATTTGTCTTTCACATAAAAGAAGTTCAGAGCTAGGGAATCTAGGCTGTCCTAGGAGCTCCATATCTTAGGGCATGGGACAATTGCACCCACCTCTTCTCTACTTAACGTTGGTGACTTCATACTTCAAGATGGCTGCTGGAGTCCAGCCATCTCATCGTGTTGCAAGTTGGCTTCCTTGAAGCAGCCTTCTTATAAATATCACACAACACTTCTTACTATATACCACAGGCCAAAACCAAGTCACGCAGCAACCTCTAGCTGCAAGGGAAGCTAAGAAGTCAGATCCTTTTGGAGGGGGGAAGAATATATCCACTCAAAATCAGAGTTCTATTAATAAGGATGAAGGGGACATGGATGCTGCACAGGGTAATTAGTGATCTCTGTCCCAACAATGAAATAAGGGCTCAATAGCTTGAAAAGGAAGTATGAGTTAAAATCCCAAGTTAGTTTTTTGTAGCTAGTGTATTAGAAAACATTAAAAATACAGAAATGGAGATGATGAAATAAACACTCATGTTCTTGGAGGTAATGAATCAATACAGTACATTCATCTAATTTAGGATGTTTACAGAGATTTTACAATGTCCATATTGCCCTTTGGGAGAGCAATCTTTCTCATGGGAAAAGAAATGAAATACAGAAAAAGCTGAAATGCTTGTTAAGTGTTATTTAAAATAGAGGAATATCTGGAAAAACATAAAGGTTCAGTATTGAGGGCAGTAAAGTAAATTATAGTTCATCAATTTAATGAACTAATATGGAGTCACTAAATGCAATAGCTCAAAGACTGCAACTTGGAATAGATACTTGATACATAAAAAAACAATAAAGATACAGGTTGGAACTACAATTTAATTTTTTTTTTTTTTTTTTGAGACAGAGTCTCGCTCTGTTGCCTGGGCTAGAGTGAGTGCCGTGGCGTCAGCCTAGCTCACAGCAACCTCAAACTCCTGGGCTTAAGCGATCCACCTGCCTCAGCCTCCCGAGTAGCTGGGACTACAGGCATGCGCCACCATGCCCGGCTAATTTTTTTTTTCTATATATATTTTAGTTGGCCAGATAATTTGTTTCTACTTTTAGTAGAGACGGGGTCTCGCTCTTGTTCAGGCTGGTCTCAAACTCCTGACCTTGAGCGATCCGCCCGCCTCGGCCTCCCAGAGTGCTAGGATTATAGGCGTGAGCCACCGTGCCCGGCCTACAATTTAATTTTGATTATTCCTTTGAATAAGAACCAAGCAGAAATAAGACACTGAGAAAGTTGGCTTGTTGGCAGGGAATTGTGGGTGCTTATCACTTGTTTATGTTGTTATATAATATTATATAATTACTTCAAATTGCATAAATATGGGCTGGGTGCATTGGCTCACACCTGTAATCTCAGCACTTTGGGAGGCCAAGGCTGGAGGGTCACTTGAGGCCAGGAGTTCAAGACTAGTCTGAGCAATATAGCCAGACCTCGCCTCTACAAAAAAATTTAAAAAGTAGCTGAGCATAGTGGCAGGTGCCTCTAGTCCTAGCTACTTCTCCTCACTCTGGAGGCTGAGGTGGCAGGATCGCTCGACTCCAGGAGTTAGAGGTTATGGTGAGCTATGATCACACCACTGCACTCTAGCTTGGGTAATAGAGTGTGACATTTTCTCAATAAAAAAAAAACAAGGAAGTTTGCTACATCAATTGACTCTTCCTTTCATGAAAGATTTCTCTGTAGCAAGTGAGGCTGTTTGATAGCATTTTACCTACAGTAGAGCTTCTTCCAAAATTGAAGTCAATCCTCCCAAACCCTGCTGCTGCTTTATCAACTAAGTTTATGTAATATTCTAAATCCTTTATTGTCATTTCAAAAATGTTCACAGTGTCTTCACCAGGAAGAGATTCCACCTCAGGAATCTACTTTCTTTGCTAATCCATAAGAAGTAACTCCTCTTCTTGTGAGATTGCAACAATTCCGTCACGTCTTCAGGCTCCACTTCTAATTCTAGTTCTCTATTTTCACCACACCTGCAGCAACCTCCTCCGCTTAGGTCTTGAACCTCTCAAAGTCTTCCATGAGGGTTAGAATCAACTTCTTCCAAACTACTGATAATGTTAATATTTTGACCTTCTCCCATGAATGTTCTTAATGGCACCTAGAATGGTGAATCCTTTTCAGAAGGTTTTCAATTTACTTTACCCAGATCCATCAGAGGAATCACCGTTATGGCAGCTATAGCCTTATGAAATGTGTTTCTTAAATAATAAGATGTGAAAGTTGAAATGACTCCTTGATCCATGGGCTGCAGAATGGATGTTGTTGTATTAACAGGCATGAAAACAACATTAATCTTCTCATACATCTCCATCAGGGCTCTTGGGTGTCACGTGCATTGTCATTGAGCAGTAATATTTTAAAAGGACTCTTCTTCTGAGCAGCAGGTCTCCACTGTGGGCTTAAAATATTTATTAAACCATGCTATAAACAGATTGCTACCATCCAGATTTTGGTGTTCCACCAAAATCAGAGTCGATTTAGCGTAAATCCTAAGGGCCCTAGGATTTTCAGAATAGTAAATGAGCATTGGCTTCAACTGAAAGTCACCAGCTGCATTAGCCCCTAACAAGAGAGTCAGCCTGTCCTTTGAAGTCAGGCTGCTCCTCTCTAGCTATGAAAGTCCTAGATGTCATCTTCTTCTAATAGAAGGCTATTTCACCTATTAATACATTGAAAATCTGTTGTTTAGTGTAGCCACCTTCATCAATTATCTTAGCTAGATCTTCTGGATAACTTACTTCTTCTACATCAGCACTTGCTGCTTCACCTTGCTTGCACTTTTATGTTATGGAAACAGCTTCTTTCCTTAAATCTTATGAACCAACCTCTTCTAGCTTCCGGTATTTTTTTTGCAGCTTCCTTACCTCTCAGTCTTCACAGAATTGAAGAGAGTTAGGGCCTTTTTCTGGATTAGGCTTTGGCTTAAGGGAATGTTTTCCCTGTTGGATCTTTATCCAGACCGTTAAACTTTCTCCATATCAGCAATAAGGCTGTTTCACTTTCTTATCATTTGTGTGCTCAGTGGAGTAGCACTTTTAATGTACTTCAAGAACTTTTCCTTTGAATTTACAACTTGGCTGTTTGGCACAGGAGGCCTAGCTTTAGGCCTATCTTTCTATCTTTAGGCTTTCGACATACCTTCCTCACTAAGCTTAATCATTTCTAGCTTTTGATTTAAAGTGAGAGATTGGCAACTCTTCCTTTCACTTGAACACTTAGAAGCCATTATAGGATTATTAATTGGCCTAATTTCAATATTGTTCTGTCACAGGGAATAAGGAGGCCTGAGCAGAGGGAGAGAGATGAGGGACCGGGCAGCTGGTGAAGCAGTCAGAACACGTAACATTTATAGATTAAGTTTGATATCTTATAGGGGTGTGGTTCGTGGCACCCCAAAACAATTACTATAGTAACATCAAAGATCACTACTCATAGATTACCATATATATTATAATATTATATAACATATAATATATATTATAACATACAATAATAATGAAAAAGTCTGAAATATTGCAAGAATTACCAAAATGTGACACAAAGATACAAAGTGAGCACATGCTGTTGGAAAAATGACACCAGTAGACTCACTCAATGTAGGGTTGCCATAAACCTTCAATTTGTAAAAAATGCAATGAAGTGAAATGCAATAAAGCAAACTACAATAAAATGAGGTATGCCTGTACCTATTTTAAGAATTTATGTATACATACTTATCTTAAGCAACAAATTATCTGTCGGCTCTATAGTCAGACAACTCATGTAATTACACTTTTATTAGAAAAGTGATGGTGGCTCATGCCTGTAATCCTAGCAGCTTGGAAGACTGAGGTGGGAGGATCCCTTGAGGCCAGGAGTTCAAGACCAACCTGGGCAACATAGTGAGACCACGTCTCTTAAAAAAAAAAGTGATTAGCCAATTGAATTGCTTAAGGGAATTACATAAACAGCAGAAGCACGAGACAGTCAGGTGATGTCATAATTCTTCTGCTTAAGGGAGAGTTTTTTTTTTTTTTTTATCTGATGAGTCAGTAGTAGAGTAGGAAAGGAGAAAAGGGAGATCATGGGGATAGCGAAGGAAGATGAGAGAATACAGCGGTTTTCAGAACACAGAAATTTCGGTAGAGATTACAGTGGAACACCATGGCTGCCAGCTTTTGTGATTTTTAAAAAGCCTTGGTTTAAAGCTTTTGTTTTATTCAGTATGGTGGGCCTTCACCCACAGCCACACTGAGCTCTTGAAATACTAGTCTGCCCATGTTCCTGCTCTCCCCTCACTACCAGAGTAATCCAAGATTCTTAGCAGACTTGGCCCTCTTTCCATTCCGAGACTCACACTTATTCAAATGCTTTTCTAGTTCCAGAGAAACAAGTGCTGTCAGTCTATGCATTTTTCTCCTGTTGTTTTGTGGGCCTGAATGCTAGCCTCACTTTTCTTTGCCTGGTTGGTAATTATTTTCCTTTTGAAAACTCTGATGTCATCTGTCAGAAAACCTCCCCCGTCCTTCATCAGAGCCCTGGGCCCTGGCCCCCAGCCCTGTGCATAACTCTATTTCACCTTTTTTGTCCTCTCCTTTCTATTGGATATTCCATGTAATTTTATGCTATTTTGATCTCAGTCTCCTAGTCCTGACGGTGCTATTTCATCTTTGCAGCCTATACTCCAGCAGGTGTGGCACCCAAGAAAGGTTAATGTGGCTGGAAGGAACTCACGTTTGGTCACCATGACCCAACGACCTCAGCCACCTACGTGGGGCCCAGAATCCCTAAACTATACTTCAGAATCACGGTGCTTGCAAGCGCCTCCAGAACACAAATCCCTTTTGCAGGGGTTGAAATGTATCAAGTCACCATTACTCATCTTAGGTCAAGGCTCCAAATCTGGGCAATCCAGATCCCTGAGAGGAGAAAGGGAAATCTGATTTCCAGGAAACAAATACTCCAGGTGCGCTCTTGTGGAAAGCAGCACAATGGGCCGCCCGGGCTCTGCTGGAGTCAGTCCCACCCGCCTCCTCCTCCCCCTGCTCCTACACTGTCTTGGCTTTCAGGTGGACACCACCCAGGTGGGTGCCACATCTGTGCCCTGTGGCCTGGGGAATGTCACCGAACATTTCTGCCCGGACCCCGCAGCAGCAGCAGTAGCAACGGCAGCCACGCGACCGGATGGTGTGGGTGTCCCCTGGCGCCGGCCACCCTCTCCGCCGCGATGCGCCGGCGGCGGGGCCTGAGACGGGAAGCCCTCGGGGTGCAAGACTCGGTACCCCGGAAACTCCGAGGGAAGGAGGGTCCGGGAGGAGTGAATCCATTTCTCTGGAGTTGCGCAAGAGCCGGGTGGCCAGGCTGGGTGGGAAGGACAGAGCAGACATACCCTCCGACGACCACGCGGAGCCCGCCCGCGCCCACCCGCGCCGTGTCCGAACCAAAAGCGAAAGTAACTTGACCACCGCGTCCCCGCGAGCTCTGGCGTCGCGTCCGCTGGGAGGTCGCCGCGAGCCCCCGAGGCGGCCGCCCCGCCGCTTTGTGACTTCACTGGTTTCGCAACAAGCCCGGGCGGCCCGCGCCCCACCCACCCCCGGCCCGGCCGCCTAGCCGCCCGCCGCCTCGCTCCGCTCCTCGCGCTTCCCTCCCTCCGGGGCCCGGCCCGCCCGGCCGTCGCGGAGCCGCCCCGTCCCGCCGCCCGTGGCCGTCCGCGCCGTGGCCGCCACCTGGCGGGCCGGCAAGTGCGCCGCCCCCGCCTCCAGGCAGCCCGGAGCAACCCCGGTTAGCGCAGCGCCCTCTCGGCGGCGGCGCGATGCTGTGCTTCCTCCGGGGAATGGCCTTCGTCCCCTTCCTCCTGGTGACCTGGTCGTCCGCCGCCTTCATCATCTCCTACGTGGTCGCTGTGCTCTCCGGGCACGTCAACCCCTTCCTCCCCTACATCAGGTAGGGCTGAGTGGGCGCCAGGGGCCAGGGAGCAGGCGCGGGGACCACAGGGGAGCGCCGCCGATGGGAAGGGACTGCGTCCGGACCCAGGTGGGGGCGTCTGGAGACAAGACCGAGGTCTAACCCAGAGGAGAGTGCCCCCCACAGCCCAGGATGTGGAGGGAGCCGAGGGGTTCGGCGCAGAGCAGTGCTGCCTTTACCCTGAACTCTGCAGAGCGGCACCAGGAGAGTTCAGGACAAACCGTAGAGCTTCCAGTCTGGGTACGGGACAGAACCTCGGGAAGACGCTTGTTTGGCAATATTGAAACAAGGATGGGTCCTGAATGGATGGCATTCATTGTACAAGGTAGATCCAGGGTTGCTCTAAACAGCTCACTATTTCACTTCTGCCTCCCAACATCCTTTGAAGTGGATGTCCAGGCTCATTTGTCCTACAAGGAAACAGAGGTTTAAACAGATGAAATATCAACAACGTGACACTGATGTCACACTAGGAAATGCTAGAAGCAGAATTCACATCCAGATCTGTCCCATATGGAAAGCTACCCTGTGCTTTCCTGGTCCTTGGGAGTCTGGCTTAGGCTGCCCAAGACCCCTCCTAGGCACTGCACCCCTAAAGTCAGAGCCCTCAGCTTGCTAACAACTTGTGACATCTCTTGTGTTATTTTACCAAATCATTTTTGCTGTGTTATGGCCTCCACCTTTCCTGAGGGTCACTTCATCAGGGACAGTGACAATGGCCTGGTCCTTTTTACATGTCTCCCAGCTCTGTGCCTTGGCGGTACCGTGGTGCCTTGGTGGCAGTAGGCATTCCTTCAACATTAGAATAATCCATCCTTATCTAAGTGGTGTGACCCCTCTGGGTCTGCACTGGTTGGTGAGAGGATGATAAAATTGGTGACACCCAAAGTTTGTTATGCCTTTAAGATATAGGGTACAGGGTCTCCCCTTCCCTGCAGCCATTCTGTCTGGTGAGCAATGTTTTGCGGTAGTGGGGTTTTTTTTTTGTTTATGGTGAGGAAGGAAAAACAAAGGAGAGGAAAGAAGGGACTAGAGTTTAAAAGATGGAAGAGAGTGTTAGGTAGAATAGTGCACAGAAACAAATCTGCAGTAGCTGTGGTGGTTTTGCCCATGGAAAAAGAGATGTTCTATACATTGAGGACACTTTCCCATCTGGTCTCGTGCCCATGTGGAAACCTGGGCTTGGTTTCTCATGGCACATGTCAGGCCCAAGTGCCATCGGCTCACTTCTCTTGTTTATGAAGCAGGATAGATCCTCTTAGACGTGTGTGAAAGGAAAGTGCTGCTCTCCCTGCAGTGCTTGTTACTGAGAAAATAGTAGCTGTGTTTGGCTGGATCTGGAGGTCAGGGACACATAATATGTGACATGCATTGGCCAGGCTGACAGAGGCAGGGTTTGAATCTTTGTAGAAGTGTCTGATATAGCTGTGATTTAATGTCACCCCAAGGTGAACTTGAAATGGGAGCTGTTCAGAAGTGGGGAAATAAGCTGACAGGGTGAACCACTTGTGAGTTGCTCAAATTACAGACACTCCAAAGAAGGGGGTTTAAAATTTAACAAGAAAAGGAAGCCTTCAGGAAAAGCAGAATTATGAGCAAAAAAGGCATGACATTGTCCCTTTGCTGCCAGGAGTCCTCAGCCAACAAACGACAAACACGTGTGTGGATTGCCTATATGTGCTGGGGCTTTTGGGTTGTTTGCGCTCTCTGCTTACTGGAGCGGCTGGAGCACTGGATCAGCCCTGCCTGCTGAGAAAACTAAGTCACTGAAGCAAGCGCAGACGCAGCTAGAACCAGACAGGGAGAAGTGATGGGAGTAATTCCACAGTCATCCGCCGGCCAGAAATGTTCCACCTTATTATCTCTAACCTTACTGCCCCTCCTCTCCTCTCCCCTTACTCCCTGGACTTCCCTTCAACCACACTGGCCTCCTTCCTGTGTCTTAAATGCATCAGGCACACCTCCTCCTCAAGGCCTTTGCATTGGCTGTTCCCTCTGCCAGAATGTTCTTCCTCTAGATATCGCCAAACTTTCTCCCTTACTTCCTTTGTTCCAATATTATCATCTCGGTGAGACTTGCCCTGATCACTTTTTTTAAAATTGAGCCTGACTATTCCTGATCCCCCACATCTAGTCTCATTATCCACCGTAGCACCTGTCACCTTCTAACAAAGCAGGTGATTTAACTTATTGATTATGTTTATGATCTGTCTTCCCTCACTGGAATATAAGATCCATGAAGACTCTATGTTTGTTGAATGAATATTTCTTGGGCACTCACTACCCCAGGGCGGGGGCCAGGGCAGAACCGTTCGGGGAAAGCTTGATAAGGCCATTCAGTTTGGTGGCTGGGCAGTGATTTGGAAGTTCTCAGAATGAGTCCCCTTTTACATTCTAACATTCTCCAACCAATCTGGTGGTCTGATGTTTTTAGAACAGTTGAACACTTTAAATAAGAGCCAGAACCATAAGGAGGTCTTCTCCCCAGTATGACATTCAAAGTCAGCTTCCTTACCAGGTATGTTCTCCTTGAAACATTGTTCTTCAGTAGATTGGATAAATGGGCAAATGGCTCTTAGACATGTGGAAAGATGCTCAGCTTCATGAATAGGAATAAAAATTTCAAGTTAAAACTCCCTGATGCCAGTTTTCATCTGCTGGATTAGCAGAAATCCAAATGTTTGATAATACTGCTGGTGAGACTTTGGGGAAATGGGCTCTCTCATACATTGCTCATGGGAATGTAAATTGATTTCAATCTCTATGGAGAGGCTTTGGTGATATCTATGAAAATCTGTCTCTCACACACATCATTTGATACTACAGCCTCTCTTTTGTAAATTTATCTCACAGGTATACATACATGCTCATGTGAAGAATGCCGTATCAACAAGGTTACTCACAGCATTGTTCTGAATAACAAAAGATTGGAAACAATACAAATGTCCGTCAGTAGAGGACTGGCTAAATAAATACGGTTTATCCAAAGAATACCTCAAGCAATAGCTCTCTGTACATAGCATATTCTCTTTAAATCAATATACTGATATGAAAACATCTCCAAGAGACATTGTCACATGAAAACAAGCAAGATGCAGAACAAAATATGCTGCCATTAGTTGGGAAAAAAGAGGAGAAAAATAATATATAATTTGTATTAGCTTGTTTAAAGAAACTAATGCAAGTGGCTTATGTGTGTGTGACAAAGGGAGGAGTAGGTCAAGGTCATTGAGATATTAACAGGTGGGGAATAAGGATGATTATAAGGCATACCGTTTTATATGTATTTTAGCCCAGTGGATGGATTTCATATCAGAAAATGAAATTAAAAACATAGGATTCAAACAGCCACTAAATTTAACAAGTTGGAATAGCATACAGTGATATTTCTATATTATGAAACCATTAATGCAAGGATGTCAAAACCAAGGACAAATAAAAATCAACCTCAAAAGATTAGTTTAAATTCATACAAAGCCACACTCACATTCTCAAGCACACACAGTCACGCTTAACTTGTTATAATTTCTTACATTTCCTTTGTAACCAAATCCCTAAGGCTATCTTGAATTAACTTATTAACTCGTTCCAGCTGGTAGACCACACCCTCTTCTATCTTCTTCTTGGGCATGGATCTCTTGCATCCACAATGTTCTGTGACCCTTTACCCTTTTTGAGACAGGGTCTCGCTCTGTTGCCAGGGCTAGAGTACAGTGGCATCATCATAGCTCATAGCTAATTTTAGAAGCTTTCTCGTTATATGTGAATGTAATATCAGAAGCTTTCTTAACCAACCTCAACTTAATCAACTTGCTGGGTTAACTAATAACTTCGTTCTCTGAAAAATACACTGACTGTAGCCAGTGGCCCTTGAAAATGTCTCCCAGTGTGGGGCCGCTCTCTGGGTACTTGCTAGCTTCTGTCACCTGTATCTTTGTAGTCTTATCAAATACCAGTTGTGTTTATTCCCAAATTATATTTATGTTTATGCCAGTTGTATTTTTTATTGTAATTTTGTGACTTAATATACATCAACTGTTGATCTATGAATGCAAAAAGAGAATTGTAATTTCTAAAAAAAATTGGTTGAATACTTTGGAAAGATTCAAAAGAGACAAGTTGTTGAAAAAAATTGCAGTCGTTTTAGTAGTGGATATGACAATTGTAAATATTTAGGAAAACTGATAAAAAGAAAACTGGGAATCTTCACTCAAATTTCTTCAAAAGTGTCTCTAAGATTTCCCTCCACTTTAAAGAAACCAAAACTGGTTGCAGAGTAGATGTTGTTTATATGCCAAGAGGACACACAGTAGATCTGTACTCTTGTAATGGTCTTGACCTACGTCAACAGGTCGGCAATGAATGTACATTTATGTGCTTTCAGTTAAAATAAAATGTTTGTGGTATGTATGGATCCTTATAATTTTTGGTGACTTTTGTTTAAACCAACTTTTTTGATTACTGAAACTATACTGAATTTCAGGCAGTGGTGACTTTTGCTTTCCTTTTCAACCATAACAATGAGGACAAGGACAATAAATATTCGGATAATGAGATCTGTGTGCCTAAAACCACATATTCCAACATGATGTTAATGACACTTCAGTCTTTACAGGTCTGTGATTATTACCTCATAGTGTTTCTAAGCCATAATGCATAAGGACAAAAATGCAGACATGTCGTTTAAAACTTTCAGCTGGAAAAGTATCATCCTTGACATGATCACTTATAATTGAATATTTACTTCAAAAAAGCATGACCCAGATTAGTTAATTCTAAGAAAAGCATAATAAGAAAATTGAAGGTCCCAAACTTTCTCATCCCCAAAATTAATTAAGGTGATGAATGCAGTGTTGTTCTGCCTCTGAGTCAACTGTAAATACATAATTTCTTCTCTGATTTAAATTTTCCACTGTCATTTGAGTATATCAAATTCATTTTTTTCCACCAAATTAAATAAAATTGTGAACATTTTTCTTATGTTATTCCTGCTTTTAAAAAGGCATTAGAATATTCTCAAAAAGTCTTGGCTGGGCCGGGCGAGGAGGCTCACGCCTGTAATCCTAGGAGTACACGCCTGTAATCCTAGGAGTACACGCCTGTACTCTGGGAGGCCAAGGCGGGAGGATCACTTGAGGTCAGGAGTTCGAGACCAGCCTGAGCAAGAGCGAGACCCCGTCTCTACTAAAAATAGAAAGAAATTATCTGGCCAACTAAAATATATATAGAAAAAATTAGCCGGGCATGGTGGCACATGCCTGTAGTCCCAGCTACTCGGGAGGCTGAGGCAGGAGGATTGCTTGAGCCCAGGAGTTTGAGGTTGCTGTGAGCTAGGCTGATGCCACGGCACTCTAGCCAGGGCAACAGAGTGAGACTCTGCCTCAAAAAAAAAAAAAAAAGTCTTGGCTGGTGCGGGCTGACAACTTTCAAACATAAGCACTCAATCTCAATTTATTAAAAAAAAAGTTTGCTACATTCAATAGTCATCTTTACGTGACAGTAATTACCTTTCAGTCCATCGAGAACATGAATTGAGGAGTTATTGTGAGCCAAGGACTTCTAAGTAAAGGCTCTAGAAGGAATAGCCGATATGACCCTGATTGTAGATATACAACACTGTAAACTAACATGAAAATGATAATTTGTTTAAAGAAATATAATGTAGCACAACAGAGAAGAGTTCCTAAGTTGTATCTGTTGAAATTAGACAGTTCTAGATGCATGGCTTGGCTTCCTCATTTACTATCTATGTGACCTTGGGCAAGTTACTTTTCATCATCTTCAATATGGTGATGATAAGTACTTCCCTTATAATGTTGTTACGAAGATTTTTTTTTTTGAGACAGAGTCTCACTCTGTTGCCCCAACTAGAGTGCAATGGTGTCAGCCTAGCTCACAGCAACCTCAAACTCCTGGGCTCAAGCGATCCTCCTGCCTCAGCCTCCCGAGTGGCTGGGACTACAGGCGCACGCCAGCACGCCCAGCTAATTTTTTCTATTTTTAGGAGAGATGGGGTCTCACTTTTGCTCAGGTTGGTCTTAAACTTCTGAGCTCAAGCAGTCCTCCTGCCTCCACGTCCCAGAGTGCTAGAATTACAGGCGTGAACCACTGTGCCCAGCCACTGTTGTGAAGATTAAGTAAGATGTGCCTGGCAGAGTGTAAGTGCTGAGGAAATGCATTTATTTCTGTTTTTCTTTTGGTATCATTAGATGCTGGAGTCTAAGAAGGGGTGGTTTCTAGAGACTACCTTCAAAAAACTTTCTAAATCTGACGACTTTCATCTCCCTCTTTATTACCACGCTGGTCTGGGCCACTGTCATCTCTTGACAAACTATGGAAATAGCTTTCTAGTAGTCTCCCTGGTCCACAGTTGCCTCTCTACAGTGTTTTAGAAACATCCTTTAAAAAGGTCAGCCGACTTCCTATCACTGTGCCGCTGTAGGCCCTCAACAGCTTCTCACTGTGTTTAGAATGGCATATGAAGTCCTTACCATGACCCCACCCCCTGCTCACACATATCCCACTGTCCACACCCATTCCCTTCCAGCCACGCCCACGTCCTTGCAGCCCTCTACCATACGGCCATCTCAAGGCCTTTGCACTTGGCTGTTCCTTATGTTTGTAATTTTCTCGGCCCCGATATCATTATTTTTAATTTTTAAATTTTTTCACATTTTTTTGCCAAAACAATATCCAGTGATGCAGAAGAGATGAAAATGATTACTTCGTTTCAATTTACAATGGCCCAATATAATTTTATTCCATAGGTATAACTGCTCATAGCATTGTGAAATTATAGCAGCAAATGAATGGGAAGTTTTTTGTGTTTTCTTTAATAGACAGGGTCTTACTCTGTCTCCCAGGCTGGAGAGCAGTAGCATGATCATTGCTCACTGCAGCCTAGAACTCCTGGGCTCAAGCAATCGCCTGGGACTACAGGTGTGAACTTCTGCACCTGGCCTGGCTTAGCCCAGGTTCTAATGCTCTCTCTCCTTTCGTTCAGGTCTCTCATCAAGGTCACCTTCCCAGATTACCCTGTCACAAGTAAGCAGCCCACCTATCTTTCTCTGGCCTCTTATCCACCTTTCACTTTCTTCACAGCACTCCTCCCTCCTAGATTATTGATGTTTATCAATATAAACCAGAATATATATTCCATGAAGGAGGGGCTTTTTCTGCTGTATTCACTGCTATATTCCCTGAGCCTACAAAATTGCCCATTGCTTAGAAAGCAATCAGTAACTAGGAATCTTTGAATTGTTTGTTAGATGCTAAGCTTTTTGAAGGTAGTACATTATCTTTTTATCGCGTTCACCTGCCACAGTTCCCCACGCTTAGGAGATGCTTAATGATTTCTTTAAAAAAGTGTTGTATGCGTGAACAAAGAGGGAACTCTGATGGAGAGAGGGCAAAATTGCATCCGAGTAATGCAAGAGAAGAGTAAGTCATTTGCATTCGTGAGTAGGAAATTCTTTTTTAGTTTAAAAATAGTTGCTATAACTGTATGGTGCCTCCCACTCTGGAATAGTCATCACTAAGTGAAGCCGCCATAAAGTTAGCCCTAATAATTGAAAGTATCTAATAAACTGTAATATAACTTTTTACTACCATACTTATTTCTTTTAAATATATTTAAATATGGTAAATAAAAGGAAATAATAGTCTCTTTTTACTGGAGCATTGCATTTTTTTTGGGGGGGGGGGTTCTGAGTCCTGGTCAATCTTCCAAGCAATAAGCTTATGATTTTAGAACAATCTAATAAACCTCAGACTGGAGACAAAGGTAATGTTGCATCTTGTCAGCATCTAAGCCCCTCCAATAAACCATCACTCCAGGCTTTGGAGTAATTGAATCTCCTGTATCCAGTGCTTTAAAGAACAGCATTTGACCAAGCTTGGGAAAGTCTTACGTTATCAAGCACATTTTCTTTGTACTGTTTTCATTACTTTGAGCATCAGCTGATTATGCACTGGCTTAACTTCATAAATTAGTTTGGAGGGGGATGTTACACAGACTACTTGGAAGTTTCCACAGTCAGCTTAACCTGCAGATATGTAAATACAGGAAATGAGCACGTAAACTGATTTCATAGGCACAACCTACCCTGAAACAACTGTGTCCACTTAACAGCCTCAACAGCTTCTAAACCACAGGCAAATCAACAACTTGTTCTCCTTATCCCATTGCAGTTTCCCGGAAGTGCCTCATTAACAAGGAGGCAAGTGAGGTGGTGGGTGGGGCTGAGGTGGGGTTGGGGCAGGGCCAACCACATTGCTGAAACCACGTGAGGCAGAATGATAAGGGAGCTGCATAGAGAGACTGCTGCCAGCTTGGGAAGCAATTGGTTTCCCCTCTCACTCGTTCTCCAGTGTCCTGAATCAGGCACCCAGGCACAGCTATGCCAGCCAAATACTACCACCTCTGCCCTGTGTGATGGAATCATTTAATATGAGCTAGAAAATAAAAAGAGGCTACCCACAGGGTCTCTTGGTTACCTGCTTAGTGTTATGCTCTTCTGAATTCCAGCATCAGAAGATGTGACTCAATATTTACTTATGATGAAATATATAAGATCAGAGACTGAAAGACTTATAAGAACATTTTTCATTGAGGGGTAAGAGCCCTTTCATTCTTATTAACCAAAATGGGCAACCGCTACCATACTTAAAAGTTTGTACACATATCTACATTTTCATTTGCTGCTTGGAAAGTTTTCATGAAATATTCTTGAGCAAAATTTCAGCTAACATAATACCCTTTTATTGTTTAGTGGAAATAAATCACAAACTCTGACAATGCTTACCTGATAGATTTGGGAATGTGTGATTCAGGTTGTGTCTAACGAATGTTTTGTTGATGAATGAATAAATGTTATTATTTGGAGGAGCCAAACCAAAAATGTTGAAAAGATGGTTGTTCAGTCAAACAACTGGTTATGCTTGCATTAATATTTCCCCCAGTTTTTGTTGTAGTTCCACTGCCTATCTTTTAGTGCAAAGATGTAGGGAAGTGATCCATTGGTACTAATGCATGGATGGGGGGTGTTATGGACTCAATAATCCTGGAAAATAATTAGATTTACCATGGTAGTATTTGTCAAAGAGGTTTTACAATTCAATTGTAGTATTTGAGAAGTTTTTGTGGTTTTGCCTAGTTTACATCTTCCTGGGACACGACAAAGGCATACTGATCTCTTCTCGTTACCGTGAAGGTTCATTCCCATGGTGTGCGGGAACCAGCTGGTATCTGCCCCTGAAAACCCACTGTGTGTATCTCTTCCCAACTCCATGTTCAGTGACCTGCCTTTGGTAGCCTGGATTTTGACACGTTGGGAGTATTTTCACCATGGAAATTAGCAAATGCTATAATACAAATCAGGTGCCCTCTAGAGCTATCTGTTAAACATGGACCGGCATATTAGTGTTCGTGCCCCACCTCCACCACTCTCCTGGCTGCTTTGTTCCTTGCCTGCTGTTAGAGCTCAGAGGACACTGGGACGTCAGGGGTTCAACATTTGGATTGGGATAATAAGGATTCTTCTACATAGCTCTTTGACCTTGAATGAGTTATATAACCTCTCTAATACCCAGTTTCCTCCTTTGTAAAATGGGGTTGATATAAAATCCACCCTGGGGTTCTGAGGGTGAAATGCAATGATTACAGTAAGCACCTAATGGTGTCTGGTACATAGTTAATGCTCTATAAGTGGTATCTATTAGGTCATTTTTTTTTTGCCCATACTGATAGTCATTCATTCAACAAATACATATGGAATGGCTATTTGCAAAGTGCTTTGGTTCCACTTGTATGGTTTTAAGTGTACAGATAAACAAGAATAAAATACCACCCTCAAATTCTGAGTTTTCAGATCACATGCTTGATGTCCTATGGACTGTACATCTGGGTCTTTGACATAGTCTCAATTTGCCATCAATAGACAGGGTCCCCAAGTCTGGTCTTCTTCATCGGCTGTTAGAGTACTCTCATGCCCCCAACTGCCTATCTTCCTAAATGTCTTCCTCATTCTTCCATTTCCTTCCCTTTCTCCACAAACAAGCAAATAAACTTCTTCCTAGAACATCTTCTGTGCCTGTGCTTCTGTCCCTGGTAGGTGGCTGCCTGAGTTTCCAGAATTACTCTTGGACCTGGGCAACAAGTGCCCTAGGATGAGTCACCTGGTGGCTGCTTTTTTATACCCTGAGGCCAAGAAAGGAAGGCTTGATTTCCTTGTCAGAGTTAATTGACTGGCAAAAGTGCTGCCCGAAGTTAAGAGCTGTCTCTGCTTTCTTCCTGGTACTGGTTCCCACCCTCCTCTCCATGCCGTTCAGCGGTGTGCTCAGGGCATGGTGCATCTCAGGCAGCCGTCTCCACCGCAACACTCCTTTAGTGTGCAAAATGGTTTTAGTGGGAAAAGTGGTAAGGTTAAATTCTTAACCCTTCAGGTTCGTACAGGTACAAGTGACACTGTGATTGAGATAATTGGGAATAAAGGCATTTGTCGTAAGGGGGGCTGTTAACAACCTCTTTATACTCTTTAAGTGTTCACAAAACTTTAAAATTCTTGCTTTCTGCAAACACAGGCTTCATGTAGAATTCCTCAGACACTTTGAAATGCATCTTTTTCAATGTGATCAGTTTTTCAATACTTACATTTCAGAAGCTGTTTTGAAATGTGGAAGCACTCAGAACGGGTACAAGTTGTTTCATGTTGGGAGCTCTTTTGCCATCAGTTTTAAAACGGGGAAAGTTGCTAAGTGAGCAGCCTGAAAATGTAAAGATTTAAAACTTGGCACTAATAGAAAATAGAACGTGGCAAACAACATTTTTTCAACTCACTTAATGTCGATAGACTGCACCTGAAAAATGTTTTATAGAAACTCTTTTTCATTAAAATAATTGATCACAATTAATATACCCTTCATGCCCTATTGTTTCCATAAAGTACTAATAGAGATCAATAATATTGCTCACCTTTTTATCGTTTTATTTTTAGCACTATGACAACATGGGCATAAATCTAGTTATCAAAAAATTAAAGTGGTGTGTTTAGGTGTATTTCATGTCTCGATAGTAGAATTCTCAAATGTGATTTTAGATCAGTTACTTTTTTTCCCCCAGAATAGTCACAATCAAGTTTTCACTGAGCATGGGTTTGATCATTTGAGAAACAGCAACACCATTCATTTTAAACATTTTCTAGCTTTTTACTATGGCAAAAAATTAAATGTAATCTCTCATGGTAGAAAAATTAATTTTAGATTTTTCAGAGCCAAAATGAAAATACTTTAGAAAAAAATCAGGCCAAATCTTTGGAATTCAAAGTAGCTGAACACCCAGATGAAATTAATTGCCATCAGTTTTAAAACTGGGAACTATAAAACAGGCCAATATAAAACTTGCCAATTCTATGCCTGCTCAGAGGTCTGAACTGAATTCAATAATTTGGACATTTCTTCTCTTTCCCAGTGATACAGGAACAACACCTCCAGAGAGTGGTATTTTTGGATTTATGATAAACTTCTCTGCATTTCTTGGTAAGTACACAATAATTATTATCCATAAATGAAAAACTCACAATCCTAAATGAAGTCAAATGTGTTATTGACAGCATGTGTATGTATAAGTTTTTAAAACTACAACCTTTGCAGCTAGAATTTTTCCCTACTTTGAGAAACTAAAGTGACTAGAAATCCAAAATTATTTATGGCTTTATTATAGAACTCTACTTTATCTGGTAATTTGTCACAGGATTTGCTGTAGGGTTTTTTTTTTTTTTTGAGACACAGTCTCGCTCTGTTGCCCGGGCTAGAGTGAGTGCCGTGGCGGCAGCTTAGCTCACAGCAACCTCAAACTCCTGGGCTTAAGCCATCCTAATGCCTCAGCCTCTTGAGTAGCTGGGACTACAGGCATGTGCCACCATGCCCAGCTAATTTTTTCTATATATATTTTAGCTGTCCATATAATTTCTTTCTATTTTTTTTAGTAGAGATGGGGCCTCGCTCTTGCTCAGGCTGGTCTTGAACTCCTGACCTCGAGCGATCCGCCTGCCTTGGCCTCCCAGAGTGCTAGGATTACAGGCGTGAGCCACCGCGCCTGGCCTGTAGGTGGTTTTAAATACAAAACTTCTGAAATTGATTTTAAATGTAATTTGGTTTTTAAAAATTTTGGTTTATCTCCAAGACACTGTAAGCCAAAGACACCCAATGTATACGCTAATATTTCTCAAAGTGTGTTCTGAAGGCAACTTGGTGAACACCATCTGAGGCTTTGGTTAAAACACATGTTCCTGGACCACACTACAGATCCACTCAACCAGAGCCTTTGGGAGTGGGGTCCAAGAATATGTGTTGTTAACAAGCACTCTAAGGGACTGGGATCCTCACTAAAGTTTGAGAACCCCTTACAAAGGCATTATCTTACCGGTTAGAGAAAGGAGAAAGGTGAAGCAAGGAATTGTTTGTCTCCAACTCAGGTATGATCTTTCCTTTTAATTCCTCAGATGCACCTGAGATGCAGTGGATGGGATACAACCCTGTCATGAGCCAACTAATGTAATGCACATTAATGGCAACTGTTTTATAATTATTGTAGTCTCCTATGGGGTGATCTGAGTGTATAGATGTCAGCTTGTAGGGCTCTTTCTCTGAGTCCTTCCATAGTCCCCTACCCTATGGAACAATCAAGTGTTTGCCAAGGGTCTATCTGTTGCTCTCTGCTGGTGCGGGGTGGGAAGAGACAGGTGCTGGAAACCCTACTTAGTGACTGCGCGTCTTTGGATTTTGTTAATTCTACCTGGTACAGAGAAGGTTTCACTTCCTCACCCATTTGTGGTCCTCTCCTCGTGAGGTTTTGGAATTGAGCAAAAGGAAGTAGAAGTATGGGGTGGATCAATTCCAGTGCCCTGTTTTACCTTCTTTGCCAACAGTCCAGACTTGGAAGACAGAAGGACTATTTTATCACCAGCAAGTGATAAAATCTGGCTTTTTGCTTCTAGGCAAGGCAGAAGCTGATGTGGACAAAAAAATAGTCATGATAAATTATTATTTTTTTACCTGCTTTTTAAAATTCACTAAAATATTATGGTCATCATTATGTCAATACATACAAGTCTACTTTATCCTTTTAACACATGCATGATGGCCATCACATGGATGTATTATAATGTAGTTAGTGAGTCCCATATTGTTAAACTATTTCTGATATTTTGTAGTTACAACATTGAAGTGAACATCTTTTTAAATATATTTTGCATATTTATGTGAATTTTTCTGTGAGATAAATTTGCTAAGTTAAAGGAATATATATCTAAAATTATGATAGCTATCCATTTATTCAACATTCATTTACAAAGTATCTACTGTGTGATTAGCTTTGTGCTTAGTGTTGGGGTCACCACAGCAAACAAAACAGACAAGGCCTCTGCTCCCACGTAGATTACATTTTACTGACAAATTAGTCTCCTAAACAATAAATGCTATAAATACTTTGTTAATAGACTAGCTAAAGATATGGAAAGATTGGGAAAAACATATCTTTAGTATTCTCACACCGTACACAAAAACCAATTGCAATTAAAGAACTAAAAGTGAAAAGCCAAACTATAAGAGAATTAAATTATAAGAGAATATTTTAAACCTTAGGATAGAAAGCTTACAAAAAACCTAGAAGCTAATTAGGAGAGAATTGACAGATTTCAGCAGATAAAAAATTAAAACTTCTAAATGACAAAAGATACAAGAGGCAAAGTTAAAAGACAAACAACAGGCTAGAAGAAAATTTGCAATGTTTATAGCAGACAATAGACTAATGGATATAACATGTAAAAAGCAACTACAAATTAGAAAGGAATAGACAAACCCAAGAGAAAAATAAGAAAAAAATTATAAACATGCAATTCTCAGAAAAAAAGCAAATGACCAGAAGACATACTGAAAGTTGCTAAATGTCACTAATGATCAGGGAAATGCAAATTAAACCAACAGGTTGCCATTTTTCATTCTTTAGGTAGACAATAATGAAAAGGGCAAAGGCATACAGAATTGCTCTCCAGCTCTGCTGGTGGGAATGTAAATTGTTAACAGTCTTGGAGCAATTTGGAGGTGATTCTCAACATTTTAATTGTGCATGGTTTTTGACTCAGTAGCATGACTTCCAGGAATTGGTCTTTCAAAAACACCTGAAAGTGTGCCCAAAGATTTATATACAAGGGTGTTCATAGAGCATTGTTTGTAACAGGAAGCAACACAGAAATTTATCCTTAGGAGAATGATGAAATAAATGTGGTATCTCATACCGTAGACCATGATGGGACCCCTAAAAACAGTGAGGTAGATCTATTTGTCCTGACATTGAAAGATCTCCAGGGTACATTGTTAAGTGAAAAAAGCAAGTCACACAATAATGCATGTACTATAATAGCATTTACGTGAAAAGGATAACCGCTAAGATGGGGTGAAGAGAAGGACAGGGAGACTTGCAATCAGGACATTTTTCAAAAGTGATACAAAACTTCTCCTGTGTTTGTCATTCTAAAAAAATCAAATAATGAAAAGTCATTGAAATTCCTTTCTTTTTCAGGCGCAGCCACAATGTACACAAGATATAAAATAGTAGAGAAGCAAAATCAAACCAGCTATTTCAGCACTCCTGTTTTTAACTTGGTGTCGTTAGTTCTTGGATTGGTGGGATGTATCGGAATGGGCATTGTTGCCAATTTCCAGGTATGACCTGAAGCTTCTTTCGCTATTGGGGGTGATGGGCACGAGTGTCTGGGAAGAGAAGCAGGAACTCGAGAGGCACACTTGCACCAGTATAGCTGAATGGTTGATGAGTGTACAAAAATTGGGCTAGTTTGCTTTTTAGAAACAAATGTTTAACATTTGAAAGTCAGTCCTGCCTGGTACTTGGGAGAGATGGGTGTGCCTGTTTGCGTGATTAGGAGAGAGTGTGTGCTTCAGATGATGCACCGGGCTCTGCACTGCTCCGTGTTCTGACTGATGTGATTTGGTGTGTTGGGAGAGCTCCTTCAGCCACTGTAATGATTTCGCTGAGTGTGAAAGTATTTGTGATATTTATGTGTGTTTACCGATTCTGTCATTTGAACATCTGGTGTTCAAAGGGCAGCATCTGATCTCTTCCTTTTGCAGGTAAAGGGGTGTAGGTTTATGGAGATGAAATAATTTGCTCGGGGTTATTCAGCTAATAAGTTGCAGAGCCAAAATGTGACCCCACCACAGCAAATTAACTGTTGTGACAACCACTGGGGCATCTGCTTGATATATTCTTAGTGTGTCAAGTGTTGGAAAAAATCATCCTTATTCTAATTTGTGGATTCCTATTTTATTCCAAGTTCTCTTTCAGGAGAAAATATTTAATATTTTAAAAATATTTATTGAATTTAAAATGAATATAAGTATACTAATGCCCACCTCATAGGGTTTTTGCCAGGATTCAATGAGATAATGTACAGTAACCAGCAGTCTGTACTTGGCAGCTGTCATGGTCATTATCGGGTCATCATTACAGCCTAACACTATAGTCGTCCTGCTCCTGCTGCATCACTCTTGTCTCTGTGAGAGCAGAGTGGAAGCTACTCCAGGAGGACTTCTGGGTTGGCCCAGGGATACTTCTTTAAATTTCTGCCCGCCAGAGGTAGATCTCATGTGATGCTTATTTTCACAAAAACGCAGTAACCTTCACAACCAAGGGCTGCTCAAGTTCATGTCCATGCACTGAATAACCTCAGGCCTCTGCCCATACCATATGCTTTCCATCCATTCTCTAATGTCTCTCCTGTGTGAAGCTGGACCATTGTCAGAGAGTCCTCTGTCTGTCCTACACCATGTGGACCTCATAGCATCGCCTTCTCTGCACTGTTCCTGGGGGGTGCCATCTGTCAATGGGGTGTGGGGGCCATTGTAATTAAGTGCCTCAAGAAACTCAAGGCTGTGTTTACCAAGGACTAAGGAGGAAAGTGCCCTTTCTTACATTACACAACACTTTCAGGATGACCCACAAGCCAGGAATAGTCACTCAGGTCTCAGAGCCAACCAGTTTTAGTTCTTGGATGTTATAAATCCTATGATTATTAGTGTTTCCTTGTTAACATCAGATGTTGGAAGGTGACTGCCAAATTTGTAGCCCTCCTGAAGCAAATGGATAGGGCTTTGTGGGGTGGGGAAATTTTTTTTTCAACTTTCTCCTTTGTTTATTATTATTACTTTTTTTAGAGACAGGATCTCACTGTGTCACCCAGGCTGGAGTGCAGTGGTACGATCACAGCTCACTGTAACCTTGAACTCCTAGGCTCAAGCTATCCTCCCTCCTCATCCTGACTTTCCCCCTAAAAGTCACATGGAGGGCATTCTGTGATCTAAGTTTGCTTCTGGCTCCATTTTGCTGTTCTATCCTTATATTCCTTATATGATGAAATAAGACAAACAGAGAGCTGCAGTACATGTTGACATGTGACATTTGTCACACAGTAGAAGTTCTCAAGACATTTCTTTGTTTTATGATAGTATGCATTTTGTTTTTCATAACAACAAACATTTATTGATGTTTTTCTATGTGATAGACATGTTTACGAAAATGTCCCCTGTTTTAACTCATCACTTCTAACAGAAGTCTTGTAAGATAGGCACTATTGTTTTCTCCATGCATCAGTGGTGAGATGGAGGCTCAGAGAGGTCAATACTTGCCCAAGGCCATATGAGAAATGTGTGGCAGTGGTGGGCTTCAACTTGAGGTCATGTTCTCAGAGCCAGTGGGAAGATTTATCCTCAATGCCAAAAATGAGGAAATACCCGTGAGAAAAAAAGCAAGTACAGAACTCACAGTTCTGCCGTGAGAAAGCACGATAAAAAAAAAACCCAAAAGGGGAGATCTAGAATGATGTAACTTGTCTAGTGCAGTGTGGATATGGATTGTTCTGGGGGGGGAGGTAGGATTGTATGCACCTTATCATACCACTTTATTCTCTGAATAACTCAACATCGTGAGAGATACAGATAAAACCATAACCATCTTTTAAACCATAAGGCAGACCTTAACTTTAGGAAGAAAACTTACATGGTTAGATAATTGAACTTTTGGTTCTCCTTAAGTTTTCAATAAAGTGATTAAATCTTTACAAAAACCAGAAATAGAATCTTCAGTAGAATCTTTAACTTTCCAGCAGAAAAGTATTTGACTTGTCACTGTTCTGATAAATATATGTTTACAGCTTCCTTGTTTGATAGCCTGTGACTCATTTTCAGCATGCTAGGAGCAAACCAACGTGAGCTGTTCCTTGAGAATTTGAGATGTGAGGGCGAGACAGAGTGTGACTGCCTTTGGAGGTTTCTCTTGAGTAGCAATAAATTACATTTATGAAAAGTTCACAGACAACTACCTCTCTTTCCCAAACGGGTGGGTGGGATGACTACTTTCTGGTGTGTCCTCATTGATTGCTGTCAATGCTTCATTGTCCCTCGAGAAGTTTCGTTTTTGAAATCCTGCCACTTGGGACAACATAGATGAACCCAGAGGACATTATGATAAGTAAAATAAGTTAGTTGCAGAAGGACAAATACTGCATGATCTCACTTATATGTGGAATCTAAAAAAGTCAAACTCACAGAAGGAGTAGAACAGCGGTTGCAGGGGTTAGGGAGGATGGGGAATGGGCAGATGTTGGTCAGAGGGTACAAAGTTTCAGTTAAACAGGAGGAATAAATTCGGGAGATCTATTGTGCAACATGGTGACTATAGTTAATAGTAACATTGCATATTTCAAAATTGCTAGAACAGGAGATTGTAAATGTTCTTACTACAAAAAAATGATAAGTATTCGAGGTGATGGATATGTTAATTACCTTGATTTAGTCATTCCACAGTGTAAACAGGTATCAAAACATACACAAGTCTCATAAATGTATACAATTATTATTTGTCAATTAAAAATAAAATTAAAAAAAAGAAGTTTCCTTTGTGGAAAAGAAAATTTGCAAGGTTTCACCCTATCAGTAGTCTAGTATTCTCTATCTTTTTACTACCTTTTGAAATAATAAGAGAGTTTTCTAAAAAGGGGTCCACAAAGGGTGCCAGGTTTTCATCTTATCCTCTATCCAAAATTCATGTCTGATCTAAGAATCATTTCCCTTCTAAAAAACATCTATGATGAGAGAGTATATACCCTATGGTGAAAAAGCCACATTACAAATAAAACTCCCACTGAATCAAGGGCCTTTTGATCTGATAGTATCAGGGTTAATGTAGGGACTCCTGAAGTTCGCAGATTAAAACTCTAAAAGATATGTTGAATTGGCCAGGGTTGAGGAAGCATATTCCCTGATGGTATTTGTGGGCAGAAACATGGTATGTAAATTCAGGATGTTGATGTACTTAGCACGAAAAGACCAGAGAGGGTGGAAAGTACCGGAATTCTTAGTTTATTCCTGAAAGTGACTCATTAGCAGTAGATGCCTGGCCTTTTGTTTATTTTTCCCTTGTCCAAACGTGCCTGACATCTAAGGAGTGAAAGGACTTTATTTCTCTTAATTCTTTTTAAAAAATTCTTTTTAATTGTGCTGTAATATACATAACATAAAATTTACTATCTTAACCATTTTTAAGTGTACAGTTTAGTGGTTATTTTCCTGAATTATTTAAGTACTTAAAGGTGTACACACAGTTTAAAAGGCACTTTATTTTTCATATATAACTTTCCTGACTCTCTATGTCCATACTAGGTATCTGAGGTATCTAATAAATGAATAATTTATATGACATATTCCAGAATGTCAATGCAGTCATATTTGGATATAATACAAATCAAGTAATGAATTTCTCCCCATATTCCCAGGTTTGGTTTGTCCAGGAAGTAAATTTCCTTAGAAAATAAGTTAAAAGCTTAAAAAAAAAAAAAAAAAGTCTCCCTTTCTCATGTGGAGAAGGAAGATTTAGTATCAGTTCGTGTGTGCTCCAGCTTGAGGTTCAACAGTCTGGATGGAAACTCTGTGGTGCTGGGGAAGCCCCAGTGGCTCAGGTCAAAGAGCAGCCAGAGGACGGGTGTGCACAGCGAGGGGGGCCCATGGGGGGCCTGTGGCCCAAACCAGGCCCTCGTGGACAACACTTGAACTTGCCCCTTTGCAAAGCTCGAAGTTTTCAAGTTCAAGCTGAGACTCAGTGGTTCCATCTAAATGTCCTTGTTATGCTGGAAGGAGGTGCCCAGTGCTCATTTGAAAGGAGCCTAAGGTGAGGCTCCTTGACCCGTCTTCGCCTGGGTGTGGACATGGTCGGCACCAGACTTTCTGCCTGGACTGGGCTTAGGGGCTGCCTTCTGGTCAAAACGGCTGCTTAGAGGATGGTGGGGATTGAGAACTTGTTTTGAAACTGCCTTTGCATCACAAGAACAGTGGTTTTACTTGGTGTGTTTATTTGGGGTGGCTTGGAAGGAGATTATCAGGGAGCAGGGACCCTAAAAACCCCAAGCCACCCTTGGTACCATCATGGAATGAGTTGCGTACTTTTATACAAAATTATTATATGAAATGTATTATGTAATCCTCATTGCAAACCTGCAAGAAAGGGATGATTATGCCCATTTTACAGATAGAGAAATTAAGGCTTTACACCGAGGTCACAGAGCCTAGTCGTGGCCACGTGTGCCAGACTCCAAAGCCCACCATATTCAACTCTCTCACCTCTAAGGCAGATGTCATTCTTTCCTTGTCCCATGGTCCCAAGTTCACCATGGAACCACCAAGTTCTTGGCATTTATTTCAGCATCAGGAAGGTTTTTCTCTTGGTAGTCTTCTGTAGGCAGCCGCATTCTCCAAGGAGCAGCCCACCTGTGATGACTGATGGCTCAGAGCAGCCCAGAGCCAGTGAGTGCCCGTGGCTTGATGTTGACGGACTCACAAGGAGTAACGTATCTGTGATTTTCTCCCCAGGAGTTAGCTGTGCCAGTGGTCCACGACGGGGGAGCCCTTTTGGCTTTCGTCTGCGGTGTCATATACACGCTCCTACAATCCATCATCTCTTACAAATCGTGTCCCCAGTGGAACAGTCTCTCGACATGTCACATACGGATGGCCATCTCGGCTGTTTCCTGCGCGGCTGTCGTCCCCAGTATCCTTTTTCACGTTTGTCAGTTGTTAAAGGAAAAATAATATTCCATGACACTTGTTAAAGCATGGTAAGGAAAACGTTATTCAGGACCCCCGTGGTGGATTACAGGGACCACTGCCATGGGGTCTTGCACTGGGGGAGAGAGACTGGGCTCAGCTCCGGAATGTCGCATGGGCAAGTGGGAATTTATAGCCAGGAAAGGTACTACAAGGAAACAGCAGAGGTAACGGGCATTCTGGAATTCTCACTGAAGACAGGCCAAGGAGACCAGGCACCACCTGGGGGACAGGTGGAAGATAAGGAATCTGATCAGATACCGAGGGTGAGAGGTTCTTGCTAAGCTGACTTATACTGGATTTTACACAGTGCACAGGTGGATTTAGGAGAAGGTTCAGGAAGCTGACTAAAGTTTGGCCAAGCCAAGAATCTTTGTCACAAGGTCCTAGCAAGCTTGACTCCCTACCCCCACCCACACACATTAAAAAGGACGTGAAGAAAGCAAAGGATAACAACCAAGTTTCCACATTCTTCAGAAGAACAATTGGAATAAAAGTGTACCTCATTAAGAAAAGATCTCAACATTGGTTAGATCAAAAGAATCTTTGGGGAAAAGAATGTGGGGTGAAAGGAGGGTGGAAAAATGTAGGAACACTTCAGTTTCTAATTTCCTTCCCACAGGGCCGGCTTCACAAGCCGTGTGAAAATATTTATTTTTCTTTGTAGTACTTGGCTAAAGACACCAAATATTGATATTGTACTTAAAGTCATAGCCCTGTGAAGTCCCGTGGGGCCAGACTTTCCCCTCTCCCTGCATGTAGGTGAGAAGATGGTTTGATTAACTGGTCCCTATTAAGAAACTTTTAAGAAGCTCTAGATCACTTATTACTAAGTCAATTAAAATACATTCAGCATTTTCTTTTTATAGTCACTGATTTCATTTTCAAAATGAAATTCATTTTGTTCTCTAAGTCAGCAATGTGAAAAGAAACTATAAATTTATCATGCTTGCATATTCTGATTTAGAGGAAATAAAAGCTTTTTCTTTTTTTTTTCCTCTTGTTTTATTTAGTTATTTATTTTTTTAGAGACAAGGTCTCCCTCTGTCACCCAGGCTGCAGTGTAGTGGCACTATCATAGCTCACTGCAGCCTCAAAATCCTGGGGTCAAGTGATCCTCCTACCTGTAGAATAGCTGGGACTACAGGCCCCTGTCACCACACCCGGCTGTCTTTTCTTTCTTTAATAAAGTATTTAACAAAGAAAATAAAACAACTGTGGTCTTTAAGGGTTGGTGTGCAGAATTTCCCATCTTTAAAATACCATTTGTAGTACTATCAGAGAAAGTTGACTAATGTCAGATTGTGAGAAAATTGGAACTATGTTACCAGTGGCAAATTTAATCTGGGTTGAGTTATGGTATAAAGTGGGCAAGCTTGTGTGAAAACACATCATGTGCTTCTACATATTAAGCTTTGCATTTATTTTGTAAAACTGAAACTATACAAAATGTGGAATCTTAAGTATGGTATTAGGGTTTTTTTTTCCATCTTAGGGAAGGAAATTTTTTTTTTTTTTGAGACAGAGTCTCGCTTTGTTGCCCGGGCTAGAGTGAGTGCCGTGGCGTCAGCCTAGCTCACAGCAACCTCAAACTCCTGGGCTTAAGCGATCCTACTGCCTCAGCCTCCCGAGGAGCTGGGACTACAGGCATGCGCCACCATGCCCGGCTAATTTTTTGTATATATACATATTTTAGTTGGCCAGATAATTTCTTTCTACTTTGAGTAGAGACGGGGTCTCACTCTTGCTCAGGCTGGTCTCAAACTCCTGACCTCGAGCGATCCACCTGCCTTGGCCTCCCAGAGTGCTAGGATTACAGGCGTGAGCCACCGTGCCTGGCCAGGAAGGAAATTTTTAA
>CM052440.1:15306801-15384771 GCA_028533085.1 Varecia variegata | reverse complement strand
TATATACATATTTTAGTTGGCCAGATAATTTCTTTCTACTTTGAGTAGAGACGGGGGTCTCACTCTTGCTCAGGCTGGTCTCAAACTCCTGACCTCGAGCAATCCACCTGCCTTGGCCTCCCAGAGTGCTAGGATTACAGGCGTGAGCCACCGTGCCCGGCCAGGAAGGAAATTTTTAATTACAAAATTTCCAAGCACAGAGGAACCAAATTTACCAACAAAGTATATACCCTTATTCCTAAGATAATTCCCTCTCAATTTCCTTGTTCTATTTGTAGATTGAAGACACTCTTGCTTTCTCTTTGAACATATTTCACTAAAACTTTTAGCTCGTGTTAGTTGTACAGGTTATAGTAGAAGTGTTTGTAGTGTTAAAAGCAAAGTTTCTTGGTGTAGGAAACCCTTCCTTGCTTCCAACTTTGGAGACCGGTCCCTAGATATTAAAGTCAGAGGGTTTTAGCAGAATAAACATTTCAGGCCTCAGATTTTCACATACTAAAAGTTCTCATTTCTAGGAAGTTCTCATTTTGAGCTATGCCAAAGGGTAGCAGCCCTAGACAGAAAGGGATTATGTCCCTATATCAAATTAACTCAAATGAATGCATCCATATGAAAAAATATTTTGTCTTAAATTTTAGCATGGTATTTGTTTCCTCACAAAGACTAGAAAGCATCTTCAAAATGCGCTGGTTTCTCCTTACTGCAATATTTCTGTGAAATGGCCTCAGTTGACTCAGGAAGAAAGTGAGGCACGTAGGGAGGCAGGTGTTAGACTCTTGCTTCTAAACCCTTCCTGCTAAATTATCCATCTTGCACCCAGCTTCTAACGCTTCTGAAGGTCTTCACAAAAATCACTGACACCATAAAGTCCAGGTGCCTTTGCATGAGACACATGCCCCAGAGACCTCCTGTTGCTTCAAGCTCATTTTTATGCTTTCTTCCTTGGGCTTAGCTATTTTTTGTGCTCTAATTTTTGCCCATGCTCTTCTTGGCTAGATTATCTTTGTCTTTCTAGAGCTGTCAGTCCAACATGGTATCCCCATGTGGCTTTTGCATACTTGGCATGTGGCTAGTCTAAACCGAAATGTGCCCTAAATGTAAAATACACACCTGATTTCAAAGATTTAATAAGAAAAAAAGTGTACTATCTCTTAATAATTCTTTATCTTATGACACATTATTAATCATATGATTTGATATATTGGGTTAATAAGATATATCATTTATCAATATATAAGATATAACATTGAATAATGTATCAATATTATCATATTGACAAATTTTCATATGTTGGATTAAGTAAGGTATATTATTAAAATTAATTTCACTTAGTTATTTTTTATTTTTAAAAATGTGGATATTATTATAGAAAATTTATTTATTTATTTTCCCTGCTTCCCCTCCCCCCTTATTATAGAAAATTTGAAATTACTCATTATATTTCTGTGGGATGCTGCTGCTCTAGAGAGCTCCTCAAACTTCACAACTTAGATTAAACTCAACTCAGCGAAGCTTTTCCTGATACCCCAAACCCCATTCCATTCTGAGTTAATAATTTTCCCTCTGAGTCATCGCTGGACCCTGTTCTTTTCTCTCTAGCATGGCACGATCCCTGGGCTTCACCCAACTGTGATATTTCTGAGAGCTGAGACGAGTCTATTTCGCTGGGGTTTTCCCTCTCTCTATCCCTGAAACCAGCATGGTACCTGGTGTACCCAAGATGCAACTAAAGAACAAATAAATGAAAGAATTAAGAGGATTTTATTCTATTTCTTTTTTTTTACTTGTCTGTAACATATCCCCAGAATAAGAGGGTTTTAAGCTATTAGAAAAAGAAGTATGGTAATGAAAGGATCAGAGAATCTTCTATGCTTTCTATTTATTTTATTTTGAGACACCGAGAAGTTGTTAAGCGTGGCAACGTATGCAGGGAGGAGTTGCTGACTGAATTCAGAGGAGGCTCCAAACTTTGCTTGGCTTAGCACTTTGAATTCCTAATTTTTTGTAGACTTTTTAGAGTATCTCTAGTTTCCTTCTAGCTTTCTCTTCTGCATTTTAAGTTCAATTTAAATGGTTGTCATAGCCTTTTTACGCACAATACAGCCCAAGGAAAGCAGGAGCCTCAGCCTTGGCATTATTAGGCCTGCCTGCAGGGGTTTGTCATTCACTCCCAAAGTCAGATGTGGGGCAAATCTCTTTGATTTGTAAACTCTTTGATCCAGGAAGGAAGGGCTCCATTTATATACCCAATTACCCAACACAAATTTATTTTTTATTTTTTATTTCATTTTTATTTTTTTGAGACAGGGTCTTACTCTGTCTCCCAGGCAGTGCAGTGGTGTCATCATAGCTCACAGCAACCTCAAACTCCTGGGCTCAAGCTATCCTCTTGCCTCAGCCTCCTGAGTAGCTGGGACCACAGGTGCACGCTACCACACCCAGCTACTTTTTTTATTTTTTGTAGAGAGAGGGTCTGGCTCTTGCTCAGGCTGGTTTTGAACTCCTGGTCTCAAGTGATCTTTCTGCCTAGGTCTCATAAAGTGCTAGGATTACAGGCATGAGCCACTGCACCTGGCCAAACGTCTATTTTTTAAAGATAAGAGTTTGAATTTCTATGGCTTCTTTTTGTATATGAGCCGTGGTACTTTGAAATGTTAAATTTTCCTTAAAGCTGTTACCTTGAAAACAGTATTTTAGGGGAAAAATATTTTCATTCAGTTAGCAAGTATTCAAAAAGGACCCGTCTTGGACTGCTGGGTCAGCCATTTTGACCAAATTTAAATAGCTAGTTTAAGTAGAAACACCCAGAAACATGCAGGGTTGAGCAAAATGTAGCCACAGATTAAAATTTTGCTAACAAACTGAAAAAGTATTGCTAAGGACTTACCATACTTCCGTGTTGTAACTTAACTGCTATCCTAATGGAATTTAAGATTTGAGATCATGAAAAGCTAATTGGTTTGTTTGTAGAAAAGTTGGTATTAATATTTTAGCACTGTGTGATGATTATGTTATTAGTAGAATAATCGAGTCTTAACATTAAAGGAAATGTTTTCTGCTGTGGTTTCCTTAACAGCTTCCCTTTTTTTAGTGATTGCTTGTGCTTCACTAATTTCTATAACCAAGCTGGAGTGGAATCCAAAAGAAAAGGTAACATTTAAGTTGTTCTCATATGACTGTTGAGCCTGGTTATGTGACACTGTGGCTGGGCAAAGCCTAGGAAGGATCACTGTCATTTCTTAGGACAAATTGCAAAAATGTGGAGTAATATGATATACAATCAATTTACTGTCCAATTATTTGGCAGTGTGTATGTAGTAATTAACTAGCAAGGTAATCCCAATTGGTTCCTGGGATTATTTTCAAATTTTTGAATTACTGATTTCTTTCTTTCTTTCTTTCTTTTTTTTTTTTTGAGACAGAGTTTCGCTCTGTTGCCCTGGGTAGAATGCAGTGGTGTCATCATAGCTCACTGCAACCTCCCTCTCCTGGGCTCCAGAGATCATACTGCCTCAGCCTCCCCAGTAGCTGGGACTACAGGTGTGTGCCACGCCGCCCAGCTAATTTTTCTATTTTTAGTAGAGATAGGGTCTCACTTTTGCTCAGGCTGGTCTCAAACTCCTGGCCTCAAGCAATACTCCTGCCTTGGCTTCCCAAAGTGCTAGGATTACAGGAATGAGTCACTGCCCCCAGCCCTCTGATTTCTTTCTTAACCATTTCAACTATCTACGCTTAGTAAAAGAGGTTGGACACTTAAGGTAGGGGGACAGTGTGAATGAAGATGTGTGGAGGCCCGAGGATGCATAGAATGCCGAAAGCAGAGGGGATGAGATCAGCTCCAGCGTAGTGGATAGTTCATTTCAGGAGAGAGTGAGAAATAAATGTAGTCAGAGATAACTTTGCAAGGAAGTAGTGGCTTTCTTTAAGAGGCAGTCAGAGAGGCTCATACTTGACATAGGTGACCAAAGTAAGCCTTTGAAAACTTTTGAATATGAGAGTAAATAGAGTATTATTGGCTGAGTATTAGGCAGAAGTAACGCCTGGGAAGGATTGAAGAGAGAGCTCAGCATTAAGAGGGCAGGGAGAAGGCAGTTCAAATCAAGATGAGCCTAGTTTGGAAGCAATGGGGAAAACGTATTTGAAGGGTGCTGGCAAATGACTAACATGAGAATGAAGGGGCATGATGAATTAAGGATGACTTCCAAGTTTTTGTCTTGGGTGAACCAAAGAATTTATTCCCTTGATCAGGTAAGGTCTCTAACAGGGATAAATACTTTCATAGGCAGAAGTGGATGACTTTGGTTTTAGAGTCATTGACACAGGCTGTTGTGAGACATCAAAGTGAAATGTCCAGTTAGGAACATGGGACTAGACCTCTGGTGGGATTGTGATTCGCCAGAGCATAGGGTAGTGACTGATAATTTCTAAACTAAACATCAGAACACATGGAACCGAATGTTTGGAATTGAGATCGACTCCTGCAGTTAGATATCTGTAGTGGTGGTTCATCTAGATGCCATATAGGAGAATTAATGCTGCCCCAGGAGAGAAGAGAGTTAGTGAGAGAACAGCGGGAGGTTTTTTTTATCCTCCCAAGGGGCAGGTGAAGGAATGTCTTCGGTGAAGGAGAATTAAAGAGAAGGAGTCATGGACCAAAGAGAAGAACCAGAGTTGTGCTGTGTAGTCGACCTCATTGACTCTTCTGCTGGGAGATGGTGGGAGGGAACGGTGGCTGTGGGATAGAGGGTCCCCAAGGAAGTTTACAGTTCAGAGGGACAAACAGCCAGTTGTCAACTGACGTAATACTTTGAAGAATAAAAGAAATGCTGAACTGAATATTGTGGAAATATCGAAGCAACAGCAATTAACTCTATAATAACTATGGAGTGAGAGAAGATAATATCCTGGAAAGGACATTTTTCAAGGGAAAGGGAGAAGTTAACCATGGCACATGTAGCTGAACAGTCTTTAGGAGTGAAGTCCCTCAATTTCTCAATTTGGGCAATAAGGGAGCCACTCATGTTTTTCAAAAAGCAGTTTAATAAAGTGTTGGGTTTAGACGCCAATTCCAAGAGGTTGAAGAAATGGCGAGGGCAATGGTTCATTCGCTCAGCTAGCAACCATGTATTTGCTAAGTCCTATTCTGGACTGGACGTGAGAGGAAGAGGAGAAGCACAGTGGTGGCTGGAGTGGGCACGGGGCGAGAAGAAGGATTTCCCAGGACGGAGGACTCTCCGGAAGCCTGCCCAGACGGCGGGGACGGACTCTGGTGAGGAAGACAGTGATCCAGACAGGACTTCAAAAAGTGCTTCCTTTGAACGTAACTTTAAAATGGCCAAATTAGTTAATAGGTTAGAGCTAGACAAAAGGCATTTTCCCCCCTGAGGTGTGGGGAATTCTGCCCATGCGAAGGGGGTTCAGTTCCTCTTTCCATTGGTGAGACCCGCTGAGACCTCACCGCAGACTTTCCCGGGTGTGCTTCGCGCTTCAGCCACTGGAGGGAGCCCTTCCACCGCAAATCAGCCGCCCGGAAGGGCTCGTCAAAGCCCAGCCCCAGGCAGTTCCAAATCTGTTATATTCCACTATCTTAAAAATGTGAACAGTACTTGGTTTTCTATTCACTGTATAAATTACTGTGACACTCTTGTATTGCCTTATGTTCCAAATCTCAACGGATGCAAAAAGAAAAAAAAAACCCAGAAAAATAAACGCTTTACATTAGTCCACGGAATAATCGTATAGGTACTGCCCCAAACTTCTGTATCGTGCTTGAGAGTTTCCCAGCACATTTATGTGCATTGACTCACTTGGTAGGGAGGGTGAGGATTAGAACGTCATTGTCCCATTTCATATAGCAAGGAGATTAGAGCTTCGCCTGCATTCACACATGTGTAGTGGAGGAGTAGAGACAGGTTCAATGCACTTTCATTAATATCGTGCCAAAGAAATTCCACCCTCCCCCCCCAATTCTGTCTCTATTTCTAGAAGCCATCTTCATTGTTAAGGCATGATATGGGTTGGGATGGGTCTCCTGGTGCTGGCACCAAAAGGAGGAGGCCTCTGTTCCCCCAAATGAAGGCTGGTGAGGGTCTCCCCAGGGTGGCTTAGGATGAGAACAATGGATGCATGACAACATCCCTGGCATGGAGAGCAAAGAGTGATGTCCATGAAAGTGTGACACGTCTTCACTAAATCTTTGTGGATGAAAACCCGATTAAAAAAAAAAAACTGTCACCAGAGAACTGATTTGGATCGCAGCACATTTGTTTACTCACACTTGCAGCCTATAGCAGAGCAGAAAGTGAAGTAGGAAAAAGAAATTAAGCCATTATTTGAAACCAGAGGAGGCCAACTGACAGTCCCCAGGCCTCAAATGGCATGTGAGCTAAGGCAGACATGCATTTTTGACTTACACAGAGTTTAAAAATGCTTTTAAATTAGTTACCAGCATTAAAAAAATCAGGAGATGGCTCCCTATCTTCCCTCTCTTTTCACAATCAGTTTTATTTATTTTTACTAAATTTCTGGCCTTGGTAGGCAACTGGGTTTGGAACCTCTGATTCAAGCTATTCTCCTTCTTGGCTTCCATTCTTTCGTTCTTGCCCCCAGAAGATATGCAGTTAACATGTGAATGTCTTGTTATTAGCATTTACTTTGCAGATATATTTCCCTTATAATGATCGGTAGAACTATTTTCTGAATTAACAATTTCTATAGAAACAGAAACACAAAACCTAGTGGCACTACTCAGCCAGTTTCATCTAGATGCAGACACTTATTTTTTGGAACAGCTGCGGGTGCGCTATTAAGTGTGTGCCCTTCAGCTGTGGAATTCCCAGTGGAGGGAGACCAAGTCATGCCTTGTATGGCAAGTTCTTTCTTCCCCTGAGTCCACATTTGCTTCCCAGTGTCAGCCATTTTGTAGTTCTTATTCTGCCTTTTGAAGTTCTGTAGAGGAAGTCTTAAAACCAGAGTGTGTGACAGTGAGAACTTTTGGAATAATTGCACGCATGTTCTCATCAGGCGGGTGCCTAGGCATTTATTTACATAGCGTTGCTTACTGTATTTCCTCAACGTTCTGATTTATGCTTACCAGACAGCTTTTTCCTCTAGTCTAACCTTCTCATTATTATTTCAGTATGTATACTAAAGTGAGAAAATTCTGTTTCTTTTTCATTGCTATTAGGATTATGTATATCACGTAGTGAGTGCGATCTGTGAATGGACAGTGGCCTTTGGTTTTATTTTCTACTTCCTAACATTTATCCACGATTTCCAGGTAGGTATTTATCAATTCAAATGTTATACGTTAGGATTAGTAAAAATTCATAGAAAATTTCTTGCATTTTATTTTATTTTTTGAGATGGGATCTCACTATATTGCCCAGGTTGGTCTCGAACTCCTAGGCTCAAGTGATCCTCCTGCCTTGTCCTCCCGAGTAGCTGGTGTTACAGGTGCACGCTACTGTACCCAACTGCATTTTTAGAAAGAGCACTTGCTTTCTTTTTACTCTTAATGCGTTTGGAAAAAATATGTAAGTATTGTGCAACTTAGTTTATTAGCTTATTCCCAAAGGGAAGCTTCTTTAACAGCTCTCCCAACCAATGACATTTTCATGATCCTCTGACATTTGATATTAATAGTCATGTGTCCTGGTTGTTTTGTTTTTGAGGAAGTCTCATTTATTAATTCCAAATAATAGAAAATATTTCTTTTTAAAAACAAGCCATAGTGAGGCCTGCTGTTAGGTGGCACAAACCTGTCGGAAATGTCATTAGTATTGGAATTGTTTAACTTTTAAATGTTTTTCTTTTCATTTTTTAAAAAATAGGGTGTCACCCTAAGGATATCCACAGAAATCAATGGTGACATTTGAAGAAAGAAGAATTCTATCTCACTCAGTGAATGTTGCAGACAATTTCTAGAAGTGGTCCAGAGGACAGGCAGGGCTTTGATGCTGCCCTCATTAGCGTGTATCTGCGGCACATCCAGGACTTGAATTTCATTAAGAATTCCCAATAGTTGTACTATTTTCAAAGGTATGTTTTCCTAGAGAATGGAGAGCACTTGTGACATTGTAGCAATGTTTTCATAATTTTCTAAGTAGACACTTTTTTATATTAACAAAGTCATATATAGAAAAGATAAGGTGTTACAGAAAATGGAGAGCTCTTATTTTTGTACAGATTCTGTTGTTGCTTTTTCTTTGTGTGTGAGTGATTTATGGAAACACACTAAATGAAGGCTTTAAATTTAGGACATTTGTTACAAAGTAAAATCAGGGGATATTCATTTTTTAATTTCATTTTTAGAGAATGAACTGTATCATTTTTTATTATGAGAGCATTTATAAAATTGAATTTATAAGGATCATATGCCCAAATCACAAAGATTTAGTTAATAAATTAACACTAAGATACTCTGATTTTTTAGCTGAACTAAGCAAAATGCTTCTATTGAGAGGTCTTTGTACTGCTATGCACAGTAACTCTAAGTGACTAGGGGAGACCTCAGTTTTGAAACCCTGCCTCCTCGTTTCTCCCTGTTCACAGGGCGCAGCTTGTACCCTTGCTGCTATACTTGATCTTAGCCAAAAGGCCAGGAACAATGCCCCTGCTGCTAACTGGCAGTCCATAGTGGGCGTGATTCCAGGTGGGGTGGATTCAGCAAGACAGATGAGAAACTCTAAAACCGTCCTTTATTGTCACTGGCATAACTTGAAGTATAGTCTGACTCAGAAGCTGAAACTCACACCTCAAATTCATTTTTTGCCAGTAAACATGCAAAGAGGACAGAGGCCCAAGAGTGAGACGTGGATCAAGGAGAGAAGGGGGTGGCCCAAGTTTCTGGGCGCAGGTTGCTGTTTAATGCCTGTGGGTGGATGTCCACAACACTGTAGGAAATTTGCAGGCCCGGCATTAAGCAGGACCTGCAGACTCCACCTTTTCACCCAAATAATGAAAGACAAATGAAAAGCAAGTCATTCCAGAGGAAGAAGTAGCCCTTGAAATGTTAAGGCTTAGGCTTGGAAGTTGATGGGAAGGAACTCTCAAAGACCCCAGGGCTTAAACTCATGTCTGGCCAAGTGGGACCAGACAATTAAGGGCACATGCCAAGGGCAGAGCCGTCCATTTGGGCAGCCTTGGAGGGCACAGAGGTGTGGGGAGTCTGTGGCAGCTCCTCACTAACTGTTTGCTGGGTGGACACAGGGGGACACAGGGACAGGTTCAGCAACACTCAGCCACCCCTGCAAGGACAGACTGTGTCTCCCCTGTGTGTTTAGCGGTGGGAAGCTGCTAACCATTTCTGGGTCTGCTGTAACTTGTCATAATGCTGTGAACCTCCATTGCACCACTGGAACTGAAAGACAGTGACCAACGTTACGGCAAGCATCATTATTCTGAGGAGGAGGAGGAATGCCACATACTAAAAATACGTTTTCCATGGAACCTATGGTAGAGTGAATCCATGGTTGTGTCTCGCTTTGAACAGACTTTTGTTGTCAGCGCTTCTCACGATGCATTATCATTCTTCATTTCCAACTTCTCTCTGCACAATTAGATTGAGAGCTTCTTGAGGGCAGAGTATGTGCCTTAATCTCTATCTTTGTAACTCCAGCATTTCACATGGTGCCTCCTGGTACACTGTAGGTGCTCAATAAATACTCATTGAATGCATGCATGAATGAATGAATGAATGAACAAATGAAGGAATGACTAGGATGTTTGTAGTGCTGCATAATGGGATTTACTCTGGTTTACTAGTTAGTTTAATGATAAACAGTCTGTATCACCCAGTAATGTTGACTGTTTTGCTTTGTGTACTGTAAACATTTCAGTTGTTTGGGCTTCACCATGCTATGACAACTCTCTTCATCCTGGACAGTTACTACAGAAATTGTTACCTGGTCTAGACCAAATGATACACCTGTCTTGGCAAACTGAGAAGGCCAAAACTCACTCCAGACAATGACATTCTGCTGATTCCGTGCAACCTCTAAAGCTGGTCTTATCCACATTTTGGTATTATTTCTAATTTCTATGAACTTGCATTTCCTTGGACCTCGTGGCTGAAAGAGTAAAATAAAAAGAAATATTTCTTTATTTTAGTAATTTGTGTTTCTGTTAAATTATAACATGTCACCTGGGTACTACTATGAAGTGTGTTTATCTGGGAGATGATTTCAGATCCATTTGGACTTTATAAAGTTATGGTTTAAAATTTATGTTTTCTTAATTCGTGTAGCTTTTCACGTGGGCACGACTGGTTCAT
This sequence comes from Varecia variegata, assembly GCA_028533085.1. Taxonomy (NCBI): domain Eukaryota; kingdom Metazoa; phylum Chordata; class Mammalia; order Primates; family Lemuridae; genus Varecia; species Varecia variegata. Next base: position 15,374,498 of record CM052440.1, on the reverse strand, counting down.
CTTAGTAGAGGTTCTCAAACATTAGCCTTAGAAGTTTGTATCAGTCAAGACTCTTACAGTTGAAGGAATAAGAAATCCAACGAGAAGGAAAAAGGGACTCTATTGCCTCCAGTACCTGAGACGTCCAGGAGCGGGGCTGGCTTTAGGAATGGCTGGATCCAAAAGTGCCACCTGGACTCCCTGTCCTCTCTCCTCCTCTGAGCTCTGCTTTCCTCCCTGCTGGCCTCATTCTCAGGCAGGCTTTCCCCTGGTGGAAGTGAGAGGACATCTAGAACCTCCCAGGCCTACAACCCGTCCAGTGGAAAGGGAGAACTTCTGCATAGTCACAACAGCAAGCCTGAGAACTGAAACGCATTGCCTCTGATTGGCTGGCTTGGGTCACATGCCCATTGGGAAGCGTGATGCTCGGATTGGTCAGCTCTGAATCACGTGTCCACCTCTGGGTCAAACTACTGGGCTGATGGTGGGTGAAATTTGTTTCTCAGAAGAAAGGGATGGGAAATGGAACTTGAACAGACAAAAAGCAGCAGATTCCGCTATGGAATTGAAGTCCCCTTTACCCCAGAGCCGACCTAACTTGTTTTGGAGTAAACCAAAGTATACTTGCTAACAACTTTTTTAGATTAAAAAAAAAGATAAATGTATGCCATTAACATAGTACAAAGACCTTCTGTTAACTTCAAGTTGTGTTTATATTTTTTCAGGGTTCTTGTGCTCTTATTTAGCCTCTGTGAGGTTGGTCACGCGGTTAATTATCACATTTTTTAGATAAGAAAACAACGCAAGAGAGATTCGGCAACCTGCAAGCAGTTCTGCAGCCTGATGACAACAGATTCCAGTCTGGAACTCTGTTTTCCTGATTCCTAATCAAGTTGGCCTTTTTTATTTTTTTTTAAACACTAACACAGAGGATTCCACAGCAATTGCATTTTATAAACCTAATTAAGTACATCCGTGTTGTGCTGTGTTTGGGTTTCCTAACATCCCTTACATGTGGCATTGTCCCATGTTCCCGTTTTTTACTCAGTTGGAGACATGCTGGTCTGGTGTTTGGGCCTGGAATGAGGAAAGGAGAGTGGGAGGAAGATAAGTGGTATCCCATTCTCCCCCACCGCCTGATTCTGGCAAGCCTGTAAGCCCAGCCGTCTCCCCACACACATACTCTTGGTCTGGCTCTGAATGCCCCGCATTCTCCAGTCCAGAATGTCATGCATCTGCGTTGTGTCTGTTGCACAAGAGAGCAACCACAGCCTCAAGCCCTGGAGGGGAAGCTTATGACTCTCCTTTGTCACTTCCAGCAGATTCATCTTCTAAAAGGAAGGGCAGCAGGGTCCCAAACTCCTACTGGGTGGCAACAACCTCCAAAGTCAGTGCTTGGAAAATGCTGAAGGAGACACCAACAATCTGCTTGGTGGTTTCAGACAAGGTACCACGGGGGGTCCGGAAGGCCTGTGATTTAGGCAGCCTCTCAGCAACAAGCACTGCTCTGTGCCTTACTGTCCCCAAAGCCAGTTCTACCTCTGGACTTCTCAGTCACATGAGTTGACGGGGTCTCTCTTTAATATCAGTCAACTTGAGTTGGGATTTCTGATGCTTATACTTGCGAGAGTCCTGACTGATTACAAAGACTCAAGAGTTCCCCCAATATGAAAATATAGTAAATTGCTGTCACCTGGAGTCACCATGCAGGGTAGAGAGATCATTTTTAGATAAATGGGATTCAGCTGTCCCCACTCACAGCTCTTACTCTCTGAGCCATTTGTATTCAAAAAAAAGTTGAATGAGTAATATATTCATGAGTCAAAACTCAAAACAATGTGAAAAGTTACTATCAAAGGTCTTTTTGCTTTCCTCTACCCACATTTACTCAATTCCCCCCTTCCTTGTGGATATCCACTTTTTATCAGATTTTTCTGAAAAGACAAACAAAACCAAATATCTTCACATTTTTCTTTTAGTTTTTACCCCAAATGAAGCATACTGTGCAGTTTTGAGCCTTCCATTTTTGACTTAGCAATGGTATCTTGGGGATGTTTGCTTTATCAATACATAGAAATCTTCCTCATTTTGTTTTTTTTTTAATACCTGGACAGTATTCCATTGTATGGGTGTGCCATCATTTATTTAACAAGTTCACTATTTGATGAGCAATCATGTGGTTTCAAAACTTTTGCAATTACAAGTAAATCCATCATTTCACACATGTGCAAGGAAATCTGTAGGAGAAATTCCAGTGAGTAGGATGCTGGGAACTGCGTCTGTAATTTGACAAATATTGTCATCTTGCCTTTAGAACCTTTTATTTGAATATTTTTGTTGGAAATCTTCCCAGTTGCACACACTGCCTTCTAAACCGAGGATGCTGAATGTAAGTTCACCTTTTCTTGTGACTCAGTGGTCCCTGAGAGCATCTGTGACTGTAGATAAGGCACTGATGTGGACTCTGCTGTAGATGGTTTGGGACAGAGGCCTGCTGACTTGGTCACTGGCTTTCTGCAAACACTCTCCGTCTTCGTTCTCTCTTTTATTTAAACACCTACTGCAGGGAGGGCAAGGCTATGTGCTCCTCTTTCTGCAGACAGAACTCTACCTACCGCCTTCTGCCTCGTCCCCTCTGACTCTACTCTCTTCTTTTGCATAGTTAAGAGTGTCTCCAGCTCACTTGGGTTTATGATTGTGATCTTGCACTTTTGTCACTATCTCTTCCATTTTCTCCCCCACTGTCCCTTTTTGGTGTCTCTCTCAAGTCGTTACTTCTCTTACGCTTTTTCTTATCTTTTGAGAGGATCGTGCTTTTATAAATCAGCCATCAACCGACTACAATATTCCATTTCCTCCTTCTGGCTAACTGACCCATGACAGAAGGGGTTATCCACAGACCTTTTGACCCTCCTGGCCTTGTAACTTGGTGGTCAGTGCAGAATGATCCCATGAGTGGGGGACACCAGCAATGCAGGGGCCAGAGAGAGAGTGAGACAGGAGAAGCTCCAGCTTTGAGAAACTAAAAAATTGACTTAGAAATAATCAGCTTTCATGTTGCTTACATATGTCATTTGGAAAAAGAAAATCTTATTTGGAATTACCTATGGGTAGGTATCATAATTTTTTCCAGTACTAGGTATTTAGAGACTTTTGCTTAAAAACTAAGGATATTTCTTTACCTGCTTTCATTATCACTCAGGTTCCCTTTTTTTTTTCTTTTTTTTAGTTCTTTGTTTGTTGCTATAATCACTCCGGTTCTGTTAACGTTGATGGAGCATCTACCATGTTGCAGATATTGTGAGAAGGGGATTTCCTCATAGTTAGCCCCATTTTACTAATGAGGAAATTAAAGTGCAGTGAGGTTGTCACCAGGTTTCAAGTGGTGGGCCTGGGACTGACCCCAGGGCTGTGACTCCTACAGTCAGCCTTTTCCTTGCTGACAACATAATTATCAACCATTATCCTGTGAGTATGAATTAATTTGTTAGATTTTTATAGTATAAGTCCCTGAGGAATAAAACTCCTGCATTGGCAAGTTCAGAAAAATGGGTGAAATGTCTGGGTTTGTGCCTCAAAAGAGGGCAGATCCTGGCTGAAGTCCGAGCAGCTAAGATTGGAGGCGCAGGTGACAGGCAGCAGAAATCAGGAGTAGAAACAGTAAAGAGAGAGGGCTCGTATGACACACCCGATTGTTGGTGGAGTTGGAGATCAGCTCTCCCACGCCCATCACCAGCCCTGGGGAGGAGCACTGAAGTGACCACCATTCCACCAGGCAGTGAGGCTGGGGGTGAGGGCCCTCACCATGATTAAGGCTCTGGTGAGCTGTGGCTTCTTAGGATTCTCCACTCCTAGTGTCTTTTGCCTCTGGTTGGTGCAGCAAGATGCACTAGGGCTGTGTTCTGTTTGGAAAGAAGCATCTCTCTGAGCTTCCCAAGGGGAAAGCCATAGTGGGGCCCAGGGGAAGACCATGTGGGCTGCCACCACGCTGGGGAAAAGAAGTCCTCTTGTTCAGTTTTTATAAAAACAATATTTTATTTTATTTTTTAAGAAGGGGTGGGGAGTGTGAGGACAGGTGCTCAGTTTCCTTGTTTTTTTTTTTTTTTGTTGTTGTTGCTGTCGTTGTTGAGACAGAATCTCACTTTGTCGCCCTGGGTAGAGCGCAGTGGCATCATGATAGCTCACTGCAAGCTCCAACTCCTGGGCTCAAGCCATCCTCCTGCCTCAGCCTCCTGGGTAGCTGGGACTACAGGGGCTGGTCACGATGCCTGGCTGTGTTTTTTTTTTTTTTTTTTTCTTCTTCTTCTTTTTGGTAGAGATCAGGTCTCACTCTTGCTCAGGCTGGTCTTGAACTCCTGACCTCAAGCAATCCTCCCGCTTCGGTCTCCCAGAGTGCGAGGATTACAGGCGTGAGCCACCATGACCAGCCTCATTTTCCCCTTTTTTGATAGTAGCTTTCCTAATGGGTGAGAGGTGGTATCTCCTAGTGGTTTTGATGTGCATTTCTCTAATGATTAATGATGTCGAGCATCTTCTCATGTGCTTATTGGCCATTTGTGTATCTTCTTTAGAGAAATGTCTACTCAAATCCTTTGCTCATTTTCAAATCGGTTTCCCGCCCCCCAGCACTCAGTCTTGTCACAGACATGGGTTTGAGATCAGATCACCAGCACACAATATAGTCTTTTCTGTGCCTGAAGCCGCAGCAAGAAATGATAAAGGACCCAGGGTCTTGGGCTCCAGCTCTCTTGCTGTGCCTTGCTCATCAGGCTAATATGAGCATGAGGGACAGGAAAGCCTGGAAGACAAACTTCGTGTTCTTTAACAATCATTTTGCTCAGGGTCAGCCCAAAGAGTAGCAAGTTCCAAGTGCCACCCATGACATCTGATTTAAGGTGAAGAGTGATGTATTCAGAATTGGCCAGGGCTTTGGCAGCTGCTAACATAACCTTTAACATGTGTATTAAAATGAATACTGAGCTTAGTTCAGTCTTTCATTTCCTCTTAATACTTGAAAAGCTACAGTTTTGTTTTAAAGTTCCCTCAAAAGGCTCTAGCAGGTAAATTTGTTCTTCCGCTTGACTGCATTTGGAACCCTTAAGTAAAAGCCACCTTGAAATAGAAACCGGGAAAATCCCAGGTTTCTGGCCAGAAGAAGTAGTGAAGGTATGTTCTGAGGCTTATTAAATAATTACCTAGTTGTTGACATGTTATTGGGGGGGAGAAAAAAGCTGAGGTGTTGGCAGGCATGAATAGAGATTAGTAAGGATCTTGGGTGATGAGGCTTATAAATGAGGTAGCGCGTTTTGGTGTTGCCTGACCTTCGACTCAAGACAGTCCAACCAACGGATGTGGTCTTCAGGCTCAACCTGGCCTTGGCGTCCTATGTCATTATATTGACTGTCTCATTGGTCATGGTCAACTGTGAGCCAGTTGTTTGGAGCATTCACAGCAGTGACTTGGGGAGAAGAAAATGGGGAGTCAGAAGCATAACCCAGAATGAGCTGGCCTTTTTGACACCCCATCTGCAGTCAGAATGGACAGCAGATAGGGCAGGTTTCCTAATGTAATAAATCGCTCTGGGACTAAGTCAGAGCTTCAGGGAGGGACGATGTTCTCATTTGGTGATACCTTCGATCAGTGTTCCAAACTTCAGCCATCTGTGTTCCCCCTTCGGAATTTCTTGTCATGCTGCGTACTGCAGTTGACTCAATACTTTGTGATGACTCTTTAACTTAAATATTTTTATTTCAAAGAGAAACTTCTTGTACTGCTTTTCTCCTGGATTGCCTAGCTTGGTCAACGGTGTTATCATCCACTGGGTGACCCAGGGCAGAAACTCGAGAGTCATCCCAGACTTCTCACTTTGCTGAACACTCCCTCCCATGTTCTATTAGCTTTATTTCCTATGTACAGAGTGAATAGATAATTGTCATCCAAGCCAGGGCATGCAAACCAGGGGCATTTTGGGCAGTGAAAAGGACACTATTAAGAATTATGCTCAGGGTAGACTGTCTGAAGCAAATGGGGGATGTCTGGCCAACCCATGCTGATCCTCTTCCTCCTCTCCATTCTCACCGTCACTGCCTTAGTTCAGGCCTTCATACTTATTTGCTTCGACTAGTGCAGTAGCTTGCAAATCTTTTTCCTTGGCTTCAGTCTTGGTCCTTTCCAACACATCTTACACACTGCACACAAACATTTGATATATCACCCTCTTAAAATCCTCTGGTGGCTGCCCATAACTTCATGATACATTTCAAATTCCTTAGTATGGCTTATAAAACTTTACACAGATCATATTCCTTTTTATCCTTCCAATCTGTTTGCTCATTCATCTATTCCTTTATTCATATTAATTGAGTGTTACTCTGGGTCAGGCACAATGCTACGCTCTGGGAATATAATAATAAATAAGATGGGTTTCTTATTTACAGTGGAGTGCAGAAACAGCCGAGGAGACATTGCAGTCAAATGTGCCATGGTGAATCACTGCACCCTATGACCACGATACTCAAGGTGTGGTCCTGGGAGGTGCAGCCTGAGTGTGCCCTGGGAGCTCCATAGAAATGCAGATTCTCAGGGCCCCTGAGGAGCCAGACTCACTAAATCCAAATCTGCATTTTTACCAGATGCCTGGCTGATTGCAGTGAATGTCAGGTTTTGAAACCCCAGTCCATGGAACCACGCTAGCTGAAGCACTTGATTCAGATCCCCAGGGCTGGTCACGTCTGGTGGAAACTGGGAGGAGACAGAGTTTGCTACGTGAAGGTGAAGTGGGGACAGGCACACCTCCTGGAGGCATTGGCGTGTGTTGTGGCAGAGGCAAAAGAGAATTTGCTGTTTGGGGTCAGTTACAAGTTCTTCCAGATTTTGGGAATACAGATTGCCAGTGGTGAACTTATGTCTCTCAGAGACACCCTCCATTCAAGGAAAAGGTTTGATCAAATTTAGTGCCCCCATCCCCTTTCTGACCTCATCCTGAAACATAGCGATTAAGAACAAGTACTTTTGATTCAAAGACAAAAAGCAGAATAGAGGTTACCAGGGGCTGGGGCCGGGGGGCAGGTAGAGAGTTACTGCCTAATGGGTAAGAGTTTCTGTTTGGGATGGTGAAAAAGTTCTGGAAATGGATAGTGGTGATGGTTGCATAGTATTGTGAATGCCAACAATTTATACACTTAAAAATGGTTACAGTGGTACATTTTATGTTACGTATATTTTACCATAATTTTTTTTTTTAAAAAAGAGTGAGTACTTTGGCATCCAAGAAGACGTGATTTTCAAGTTCCAGCTCTACCACTTCCTTGCTAAGGTGCCCCAGGCAAGTCAGGTGACTTCTTGGAGGCTTATCGTCCCCATGTGTAAAATGGGAATAATGCTGGCACCTGTCTCCTAGGCTTGTCATGAGGGTTCATTGAAGCAATGCCTGTAACACTCCTGGGAGCTTGTTGGGCGATACTTATGACCATCAAAGCTTGTAAAGCCCCGGGCCCTAGCACGATGCCTCGCCCGGCCAGAGCTGTGCACGGCAGTTGTGTGATCCTCCCTTCCTCCTCCTCTCTGACCACACACCCTCAACTGTCTTCTTCCTCTGCGGCCACGGTGATCAATCCTGGCTGCACCTGGAGAGCTTTGTAAAACCCCATGGCTTGTGGCAATGACATCAGAATTTCAGGAAATCAAGTGGAAGCATTATTATTTCAGGTGATTCCAATGTGCGGCCAGAGCTGAGAAACACTTCTACAGCGCAATTCACAAACTTCAGTGGGCAACAGAATCACCTGGAGGAACCCAATTCCTAGGCCTTGCCTCCAGAGTTTTAAGTTAGTGGATACAAAACAGCTCTCCTGTTTCATTCCACTATCTGTGTGGCTGCTTTTTCCTTCTGTTTGCTGTCTGTGTATTTCTACCCACTTCCTAGTAACCGCTTCCACTCCTGAAGTCTTTGCTAAAAACATTAGCAAACAGCCTTATTCCTATCAGTGGTCTCGATATTCTCAAACCCACTCTGGCTTTAGACACAGTTGACCATGTCTCAAAATTCTCCTCTGAATTCAGAGCCATTGCTCTTTTGGGTTTTCCTCCTTTCTCTTTGTTTCTTCCCCCTCCACTTGGAAGTAGTGACTTCCATGACTATTTCCTTGGGTCCGCGTATTTATCCCTTAAAAAGAGCCCAGCCTCAGATGTGTGCCAGGTGTGGGTTTATATCTTGTACTTGGGCAATTCACTCAAATCCTGAGCCTCGTTTCTCTCACAGGTTAGTCATGGGTGATGATAATAGTGCCCTGATAAATAATAGAGCCTCACACATAACACTCAGCTGTTAGCTATTACAGTGTTTTACCTTTAAGATCATTGTAAAATCCTGACCTCAAAGCGAACTCCAGGGGTGGGGTGGATCTAGGCCACGGGGCGCAGAGGGCAGAGCTGGGAAGACCAAAAACAAAGCACAGAGGAATGAAGCCAGGATTTACCAAAAGGCAAGGAGAAGGTCCCAAGGGTTTTCCAGGAGGCCTGGGCAGACAGGGAGGTGACAGATGGGCTCTGACAATAGGAACTAAGCAAGAGATTTCCTGTGACCGCATTAAAATGTGAGCCTGAGAGCTAGTCCGTGCACAGGGAGGCTGCTATTAGCGGTGCCAGGATGGGCTATGGAATGGCCCCCGAGGAACACACAAGGGGGTTTCAACCCCATGAGCATGAAAGGAGCAAAGTGATAAGGAACCTGTTAGAGTTTGCACCATTTGTAATAGTTGGGTGCAAAACACGACTGTGGGGTGTTACACAGAACTGTCATTACAAGATAAGCTCTCCCAGTGCTGTTTCCCGTCATGATGTTATTCAGCAGGATGGCTCACATGTTGAAATTTGAAACTCCTTGGGTGAAAAATCCCTCTGCAGGCTATACCAGATGTTGCTTGTGTAGCTCCCTAAGCCCCAGAAAGATGAGTTAATCCTTGAAGGAAATGATTTTGAACTTGCATCAAACTCAGAGGCTTTGATCCAGCAGGCCATGGCAATTAAAAACAAGGCTATCAGAAGAGCTGTGGGTGGTAGTCCTGTCTCTGAGAAAGGAACAGGGCCACTGGCAGACGGCTGCATTCCAGACGCCTCCAGATGCAGAGGGCCTCATGTAGTGTGATGTTGTGAAAATATTGCACTTTAAGCACATGGAGTCATAAACAAAGCTTCCTTGCCCTTTAAAGACCCCGAAGAAGTATCACCCTCTCCAAGATGCTTCTCCCGAGGGCTCCAGGCCCCACTGACCTCATTCACCTCGAACCTTCTCTTACCCTGATTGCCTGTAGCACACAGCTTGCCCTTGTTATGCTCCAAATACATCATTGTCTTTCTCCAGTTATATAAGTTCCTAGACGTCCTAAACCAATTATGTTTTATGTTTCTTTGTATCTCTGCATGCCTAGCACTGTAAGAGGCACATAATAAAAAAAGCATCATGCTCATCTTTGCACCCCTAAAATCTAGTACAGTACCTGGCACATAGCAGAGATCCAATAAGCGAATAGATGCTTATTAAATGAGTGCAATTGTTGGTTGATAGCTAAGTTGAGTTGGCACGAAAAATAAATAAGGGGAGATTTAACAAACATCTCACATTGTTTGCCCAGCACCTCACCCCTCTTCTTCCAGAAGTTTCCCCTCCCTGGCCCCATCTTTGTGGCTCCCACAGGAGCTGACGCAAACTGCTTCAGTGAGTCCTTCTTTGGGACTTTTTGACTTGGAACCAGAGGAATGTTAAGATAGAGTCTTTCTAGAGCTCAAAATTTAGGAGCTCTTGGCCTCTATGTTTTTTACTACACGAACTCTAGCTAGAGTGAAGGAAGCTGATGAAGAGAGTGAGTGGAGCTGCAGAGACAGGAAGAATAAAAGAGAACCGTGATGGTGTTTGAGTTCTTGGTTCCAGGTGTTCCTGAGCCACATTCCTGTCTTTGGGTTTGAGGGCCATCCCATTATCCCTTACAATGCCCTCCCCCCCAACCTTTTGCTTAAATGAATTTGAGTTACGTCTCTGTCACTTGCAACCACACAAGTCCTAAATACCACAGAAATGTCTGCTTGCATGGTAGACAATGAAAGAATGGATGAATAAAATCTCATTATGCCAAGTTATGAAGTTTTGCAAACAGGAATTTTTCAAAACTCCCCATTTTTATTTGTGGTTTTAATAAGTACCTCTTTGCCATTCCTCCAGAGCTAGTGTAGTATTAGATATAGAGGAGGCACGTGGCATACATGAACGATACAGTTTCCGGTAGGTTGAGTGTTCATTTTTCATTTTCAACGACTTTTTTCCATGTTTGCATTTGTTGAGAAGCTCAGATGCCTGGGCCTGCAGTGGCATCTGTGCATGATGAAAAACATTCATAAGGATTTTCTAAAGTGCAAAAGGGTGATGGGCTCTGAACAGCAGCCACAGACTTAACACCAGAGGATGGTTTTCATGAGCAAGAGCTGGAGGAAAGAGCCTTTGCATAGCTCCATGGCAGAAAAGGTGGCCCTAGAAACTAAATGGTGGCCACAGTTTCTGAACCTCAAATACAGACACATGGCTCAGTGCATAGGAGGGAACTTATGGAAACAATGAGACAGCTTATTTAATGTTGGGTGGCCAGTTCAGCATCTCTGGTTACCGTATTTAGAGAGCTAATCTTTAGCATCAAACCCTTCTCTAAGACAGACTTGTTTACTTACTGCCACCCAAATAGCCCATGTTGGTTTTATCCTTGGCACATTTACTCAGAAAATTGCAAGTGCCAGATACCTCTCCCTCCCTTACTTTATTTTTTCCCTTTTATGTCCTACCCATGGTCCAGGTCCAGCTATCCTACCTCCTCCAGAAACTGCTCTTCTGTCTAATCTGCCATGCATGGCATTTCATTATTCATTCTAAGACTGGCCAATACATGCCATATAACCACATATCCACAGTCCTGTGACAGACGTCACTAACTGATATTGTTGCTTTTTCTCTCTGTAGCTGGCAAAACCCCTCAGAATTATTCTTAACATCGCACTTGAGGCAGTCACTAAAGGCTGACTGGAGTTATGTGAAACCTAGTTGCTATCTCTTATTCATTCCTTTATATTGTTATTTGAAGTTTCTGAGTGTGTTTGTCTTCTTTCTCCAGCTGGGGCATTAAGTCCGTGAGGACAGGGACCATGCCTCAATAATTATAACAATAATAATAGCAGTGGCAAATACTTACTGAGTACTTATATGTCCTGGTGTTGTGCTGACCATTTTACATGTATTAGCTAATTAAATCCTCAACACATTCCTGTGAAGGGAGTATTATTTTCCCCATTTTATGCATGGAGAGTGTGAGTCTTGAAGATGATAAGCAACTTGTCCAAATACACACAACATTGTGGCAGAACCAGAACTTGACCCTCAAGCCTTTGCTCTTATCCGAAGTGGTGCACTTGCCTTCCTCTGTATGTGTGCACAGTAGATGCTTAATAAGTATTTGTTGAATAGAGCCTTTTTAGAAAACAATGAAGTTCTTTACAAGAGACAGAGAGAAATTGAATTGAAAATACCAAAAACAAATTCTTTTCCCCAAGGAGTTGGAACGTACTTGAAAGGGGTCTACTTAACTTTCCCAATATCCTTGGCTGAAGGCAATGGCCGTCCCCATTCCACAAGTAAACATGCTTTATGGATACAGAAATACTAAAGGTCAACTCTAAGGGGGTTGGGACATCCTGGTGGAGCTGCAGCCTGGGATCTCCTGACAGGGGTCCTTGCAGTCACTGGCATCGCCCTGGGACTCAGTTTCCAATTTGTAGAATGATTCATTTGGACTTGATTAGCACTTCCCAAGTGTGTTCCCTGGAATATTGGCCCTACAAGAAATTCATATAAAAAGTGGTTCTGTTGTCAAGTGCGATTGGGAAATTGCATTTCCCTTGGGAGATACACAGTCCATATTAAGTGCTCTGAGAAGGCCATCAGGAGAGAATCTCCTTATTTAATATTTTCTTAATTCTTATTTAACCCAGCATTTCCTAACATTCTTTGGTTTCACATAATAACGGCAAATATCTCTCATAACTAATCCCATACTTGGTTAAAAAAAAAAATTGGCTAAATATTTTCTAAGGACCCTTCCTAATATTCTATATTGTCTATGAAAATGATAATGTAAGTTGACTATAAATTGCCCCTCAGTGAGTTAAAGGTGGAATCACAATTTTGAACTTTTGAGATTTATTTGAGAAGTTTAAAGGGTTTTAAGATAACTTATCCAAGTTTAGCAGCTTATGCTGCCTGGTTAGTTTCCTAAAGTGGACTGTAGGGGGCGCTAGGGGACTATGGAAATGGCCACCCAAGCACAAGCTCAGCGAGAAAGGGCAAAGTGAAGGTGTAGAAACCAGAAGGATTTCAGCAATTCCTTTTCCAGCTGAATGGAAAGCTACTGAGAACAAACTCCTTTCCCTTTTGGGTTTCTCTCTGCCTCTCTCTCTTTTGGAGGAAAAAAACGGGATAGAATCAAGATAGCTAACATCTTACTTTGGCCCTTTCCCTCTATAGATAGGGAGTCACATAAATCAGTGTTTTTCAACTGTTTGTTGATGGTTTGTGCTCACTTTGGGGCAGCTACAGTTGACTGTGGAAGTTTTTTATTGAATAAACATAGAGGCTATGAGTTGAAAAAAAGAATTCTTTCCTTCATCAGTTCTCTCATTTTAAAGGAAAAAAAATTGTACATGTGAGGAAAAGAACAAACTTCTTAAGGCTATAAGCTCTTTTTAATTTAATTTTTTTTCTCTAGACTTTGGGCTTAAGACTTGTACACTAAGATTCTTTTTAAGGATGTGTCGGGTTACAAAAGGCTTGGGGGCAAAAGGGCTATACTACATACCTTTTTCTCACTGATGGCTTCCCTGTCCAAGTCAAACACACGAGGTTGATGCAGTGACTGGTTTTAAGGCAATATCGTCAGTAGCAAGTGGGTTATTTTGTTCTCTACCTCCACCCTTGTTATTACCCACCTCTGCCAGGGCTGCCCCTACACAGGACCCCTCGCTTAGGAAAGACAACTTTACACAGACTTTTAAAATCTTTTCCTCAAGAGAAAGTGTAAAACAAGATTCAGGAGTTTAGCCCACAGAGACCAACAAAAGACAGAGAAATCACCCACAGAAATTCTCTACACACCAGCTCAGAGAAACTGTGAGGTTGGAGGGTCTTCAGCATTCATCTAATTTCAATCCCTTTGTTGTAGACACAAAGGGAGCAGAGTCCCTATGTCATGCAGGGAGGTGCCAGCCCGGCTGGTGCCTGAGCTTCTGGCCACTTGTTCCCTGAAGCAGTGCCCTTCCCATTGCTCTGTGCAGACCCCAGTCTCAAGCCCTTAGGAGATTTCAGGTGTTCATCCTACAGGCAGCAAGGTGCACCAGCAATAGCCAATCCCGCCTGATTCTCCATGCTGCGTGGAACATCTTGCTTTTGACAATTCCATTCCTGTCCCACTGAGTATAGTGGAGACATGGAGTATGAGAGGGTATTGCTGAACCAGCAAACAAAGCCAGATTTGTCTGGCTAATTTCTGATCCATTTCTACCACTCACCTCTCAAAGTAATGCTGGGAAGAGCTTGGAAGCTAGAAATTAAGCAGTTTAAACTCTTTGGAAAGTTTCTAGTGCCTTAGAATTCCAGGAAGTACTGAATCATAAAGTCACAGCATAGGAAAAGATTTGTAAGAGGATGAAATGAATGTTCATTGAATACCTCCCATATTATTGGATGTATTTTTATCGCAAGCTTACAGTCATTCTCAGAGGTAGGTATACTGTGATTTCCTTTTTATAGAGGAGGAAATGAAGGATCAGAGTGGGTAAGGAAATTGGCCCAAATCACTGAACTTGTAAGCTAGGATTTGAACTCAGGTCTGTTTTGACGGAGGCCATTGCTCAGACCATGATGCCATTACTTTTTGTTCTCACCTCCTGTTTCCTATTGGAGGACCCAATAGGAAACAGTCCATATCCTCTATCTGTGAAAGATTTCTTCCCTATACTTTCTTCAGATTCCCAGACAGCAACATTCTACAAACACATTTGCGTCTGCCTTTCACAACCATTAGAGTGAGCAAGTGCTTCCTAGCATCTAATTTAACTCCCCCAATGCAAAGAGAGCCGCTGGCCCTGTCCTCAGGGAACATGGAAAATGGCTACAATATTTCAGTTAGCAGCGGCTTCCCAGTCCTGGTTCCAAACTGCTTCTGTTAAAGAAATTGCCAATTCAAAACACATGCGCTGTCGTGAGGCCTCACCCTGACCCAGATGCTCAACTCTTCTTTGGGTGAGTCTGAATATCACTCAGAATCAGGCTCTGTTATCCAGATTGCAATCAAGAGGGACCACGGATTCTCTTCTACCCCCATTCCTGAGCTGAGCCCCAACTGGATCCTTTTTTTCAAAGTATATTCTAGGGCTAGCATTTGATGTGATCAAACAAAGGGGCTTTTTGCAACTGAGCTGTATCAGAGATGAAAAAACTGGAAATTTGGGCACTTTCTATGATTCTTTATTAATAGAAAAATCTAGCCCTTTGCAAAAACACATGTGTATATCATGATAAAGAAATAGAGTGCAGGCCAGGTGCCGTGGCTCATGCCTGTAATCCTAGCACTCTGGGAGGCCAAGGCAGGAGGATCACTTGAGGTCAGGAGTTTGAGGTTGCTGTGAGCTAGGCTGATGCCATGGCATTCAATCTAGCCTGGGCAGCAAGGCAAGATTCTGTCTTAAAAAAATAAAAATAAAAGAAAGAAAAAGAAATAGAGTGCATAGTAAGTAGCATAACAACTTGCATTTAAGAGCAAGTGAAGGTTTGTGGAAAATGTAGGGAATGTGGAGGTGAAAGACCTGTATTTGAATGCAACCATAGCTCCTCACTAGCTGTGAGATCTTTGGCAAGTTAGTTAACCTCTCTGAGTTTCAATTTTCTTCTATGTGAAATGCAAGTAATAATATATAACTCACTGGGTTGATGAAAAAATTCCTGCAAAGTGCTCCATAAAATTTTTAAAGATATTATTGGCACTACTGCTATTGCTACAGCTCTAAAAAAAAGCCTACCTCTGATTCGAGAGAAGAATAACCTTCAGTCTTGCTCCTTTTGGGCACACTGTTATTCTTTATATATTTAATACCTGATTCTAATAATAGCTCATGTTTAGGGGGCGTTTACTACATGCTGAGCTTTACAAGTCTTATGATTTACATGTTTTAGCTCATTCCTAATAATCCTAGGAGGTAGAGGCTGTCTTTAGCAGCCTTATTTTACAACTGAGGCAAAGAAGCAAAGCAAATTACCTAAAGCTACTAAGTAATAAATGACTGAACCTAGGCAGAATCCATGCTCCTGAGCACTATATCAGGATCCATTTTGGCTGTGATAACAGAGCAGTGGCTTAAACTAGATGGAATTTTATTTCTCCCTTATGTAAAAGTCCAGAGGTTGATGGTTCAGTACTAGAGCAGAGGCTCGACTCCACACAGTACTCAGGTCTCTAGGCTCCTTCTCTATTCTAGTTCTCCTAATATGTAGTTTCCTCCCCAATATCTGAAGTAGATGCTAGTGCTTCATATCTGTATTCCATCTGTATTCTAAGCAGCAGGGTAGAAGGGACAGGATGGAAAAGGGACAGAACACATGCCAGTCGTTTATTATTGACTGTTCTTGGATGTGGCCATGTGATATTTCTTCTTACATTCCTTTCATCATCATAGCAAGAACCTGGGGTAGTCGTTCTTCTAGATGGCTTTGTGACCAGTTATAAATTAGAGGATCTTATTCCTGAAAGAAGGGGAGAGGTAGTCAGAGCCTAGCTGGGTGCATGGAGACTAGTGGGAGGTGAAGCTGGAGAAGTAGGCACGGCCTGGGTGATGAGAATTTCCCAAGACCCTACATTTCACCCCTCTAATCTTTGAGTTCCTCTCCCATTTCAGCAGCTACTAAGGGGAAGGCAGGGCTGTCCCTTGAGAACCGTCAGTTATGGCCATTTACTGGCCCTCCGAAGCCTTATCGTTGGCACTCCCAGAACACAAGTCTGGTGTCCCCCTTGGGGATGGGCTTTAGGCAGGTTCCAGTCTGGGACTGCTTCTGATCACATCTCCAGACTGTCAGGAGGTGGGTGGCTTCTGATTCATGTCTCCAGAGAGTCCAGAAAGGAGGTGGCTGGGGAGGATACAGTGATGGACCACAGGCTCTGAGTGGCCCTCAGCTGGCTGCTTTGAACCTCCAGAGCAACCTGGATGTCAGCCACTAGGGAGTAACTTCATGGTTTCCAAAGCTCTTCTGCACATGCTATTTCCCTTGAAACACACAATAAGACCGTGGTAAGGCTTGCTCTGCTCCCTGTTTTGCCAATGAGGAAAAAGGAAGTTGGAATCCCTGGGTGATATTCAGGAGGATGAGGTGAAGTCTTAGAATCTGTCCTTTCACAGGGATGCCAGGTGATTCTTATGTTCAAATAACTTTGGGAAACTCCACACTCAGGGTGGTGAATGATATGGGAGGGTCACACATAGGGTGGCAGATAAATCACAGGACCACAGACTCTGGGATGACTTTGAGTTATTTCACACTGCTGTATCTCTGTAGCTGGCACATTGTAGGTACTCAATAAATACTTGGTGAACGAAGACAAGCTTAGGTATCCAGACATCTTGGATCCTATTTCCTCTAGTGCCATGGAATATTCCTAGAATAAGTTCACATTTTTATATGTTTAGCACCCACAAGGCGAGAGTTACATATGATTGAAACCACCATTTTACAGATGTGGAAACTGAGGTTAAATGACTTGCCCAAGGTTACACAAATAATAAATGTTAGAACTAGGATTCAAACTCAGGCTCTTAAATATTATACTCTCATGTTCTTGAATAGGGAATCACTGTTTCATGTCAGTAGATTTACCATTGCTCAAACCATTTCCTGGGAAACAGAAAAAGTCTATTCTGTAGATGTTTAGCGTAACAGTTAACCTAATACGCAGATGAGGGTCTCCTCACTTGACACCACCCATGTTATAGAAAAGTTCCACTCTGCTTCACAGACTATTTGCTCACATTCAAGTGCCAAACTGGACTGGCAGAGAGGAATGTATATTGGCCTTGAATGTTTACTTGCCTTGTGAGCACACATCTGTTTTTGCTAACGGGGATGAGGGCAATCAGTGTGAGCTCTGCTCAGCAGACAGTCTTGACGGTGGAATTCTCTCCCAGTCTGTGAATTTTTCTCCTCCCTCAGGCTGGAAAGCAGGTTGTCAGTTTAGACAGTGCCCTGGTGAACCCAGAGGCTTCGTTTCTTTGGGGCTGAAGTTGAACCTTAAGGAGATGTGAGATTTCTGTGGTGTAGTAACTACATCAAAAGGACCCCAAGCAGACCTGGAAGAGCAAAACAGCTCTAAAAACCCCTCTCTTACCCAGCGACAAATTCGAAGTGTAAGAGCTGAGCCCTTGTCTGATCTGCTTTCTCGGGGCCCTGCCCGCTTTTATATTCACTGCCCCAGCTCTAGCTCATGTGGGGAGGGGAGGCTGCCCACATTGGGGATAGTTTTCATTTCCTTCCTTTGTTGACATTCCTTTATAGAAGACATAACACACACAGATTGCATTGGCAAACGTTGCCACATGGTGTGTTTGGCACTAGTAGCCTTCCTGTGATCAGTCACCAGTTCTTCATTTGTCTTAGATGCAGATGACCTGGCCCCCTGCCTGTCTGGCCCCTGTAACACAAAGGCAGCTAGGACTGTGGAGAGTCGGTTAGCGGGTTTCATGAGGACTTTGCTTTTTCACTCAGCCACTTTTCCTGAAAGAAGAGTTGAAGACAGGACTGCATGCTCCTTGGGTGCAAGCTACTGTGACTGGGTTTTGGGTCTATCCCACCACCCCAAGTGATAAGAACAGTTGTTGATTCAATGACTGACAGAAGCTGGACCCTCTGACATTTGATGGAATTGAAACATTTTCAAAGCGCAAGGCATGAAAAAATAGTAGAAGTGGGAGGTGGGACCACAGAGGGCCTCGATAGCGTGTCTGTGAAGTGCTTTTCAGAGTCTGGCTTTGTGCTTATATTTTATCTCAATAAAAATGCTGTGATCTTTTTTTCTTGGTTACAAAACAAATGCGATGACTCATGGGCCAATGCTTCCATATCTGATTTCTTAGACCTTTTACATTTATATCACACTTTTAACAGTTAAAATGTTTGTCTTCTGAAATATCTGCTCATTCCCTTGGGAAAAGCATTTTTATTTTTATTTATTTGTTTATTTTGAGACAGGGTCTCACTCTGCTGCCCGGGCTAGAGTGCAGTGACATCATCATAGCTCACAGCAACCTCAAACTCCTGGGCTCAAATGATCCTCCTGCCTCAGCCTCCCAAGTAGCTGGGACTACAGGCGTGCCACATCTGGCTAAGTTTTGTATTTTTTGTACAGATGTGGTCCCCCTATGTTGCTCAGTCTGGTTTCGAACTTCTAGCCTCAGGCGATCCTCCTGTCTTGGCCTCTTGAAGTGCTGGGATTACAGGTGTGAGCCACTTGCGCCCAGCCAGGAAAAGCATTTTGGAATACACAGAACCATCTTTTATCCAGCCACCTCCCTTCCCCTACCAACCCCCACATACCACACTTAAGCTTTCCCAAATTATAACTCTGCCAACTGTAAGGAACTAGAGTCCATCTTCCTGTGGTGCTGACAGAATGTGATATTGGGCAAGCGACAGGTGGTTAAAGATTTGAGAAGGAAGGGGACCTGTGTCCATTCCAGTGTGTCCTGAAGTGGATAGACCTCAATACGGCATGGCTAAGTGTGAGAACTGGATGCTACCTTCAAGTCTGTGGGAACCTGAGTGAAGTTTCGCTTTTACGAAGTTTTCCCTGCTTCTCACGGGGAGAGAGACGAGACACCAGCACAGAGCCCCCACCTCTCACACTGCCACACAGGACTCCAGGTTCCCCACAGTCTAGAGGAGGGACAGGAAACCAGGAAAGAGATCTGGTATCACACTTCCTGCCTAATTTGTTCTGTGGGCCACTCACAGTGGATTTAATTTAATATAAAAAAATAAAGAAATATTTATCACATATACTCTGAGTGTTGTGTAAGAATTCATAATTGTTAACAATATATGAAAAAAATCAACCTTAATTTCAAAGACATCAGAATTTAATTCAAAAAGATTTTCTCCATTAGATTAGCAAAGATGTTTTTAAAAGCTCATACCCAATGATGGTGAGTGAGGGTTCAGGGAAATGGTTACACTTAGACACTTTCAGTAGACACATAAATTGGTGTCATCCTTTTGGCACATTATTTGGTCAGTACTTACAGGCTTAAATTCTGGCCCAGTAATTCTTCTTTTACCACTCTTTTGTTATAGTGGAAGTTATTATGATTATATGGAATTGTTATTATGAGATAATCAGAAAGTTAGATAAAATTCTATGTGCAAAGATGTTTGAGTGTTATTTATAGTTGTAACAAATGTGATGTTATGTATTTGGTAACAGTGTGATTCAAACAATAAGAAAATGGTTAAGTAAATGGTGGCACAGCCATAAGATTTAATATTGAGGTAGACATTAAGGCTCTTCAAAAATATTATGGCTCCCTCCCAGATTAAATTAGAGATAAACAGGTATATAAGCCAGCTCTTGCTTCATAACACACTGTCCCAAAATTTAGTGGCTTAAAACACTGTCAAATCTATGGATTGGCTGGATGTTTTGATCCAGGCTGGCTCAGCTGGAGCTAGATGGTTGGGGACGGCCTCACTGGGACAGCTGAGTCAGCTCGGCCTCTCTCTCCATGTGGGCTTTCATACTCTAGGTCAATCTTAGGCTGTTCTAAAAGCGTTAAGAGAGAAAAGGCTCAATGCACAAGCATGTGTCAAGCTTCCGTTTATATCACACTTACTGATATCCCATTAGCCAAAGTAAGTCATATGGCCAACCTCAGTGTCAACTTCTTGATTGGAGAATCTGCAAAATATTGCGGCCATTTAAAAACTATATATCATACCATACGACTTGCTTTGGCTAATAGAATGTTAAAGCGTTGGGGGCAGGTATTTTAAGAGCCGATGCATGCTTCCCTACATTCTCCTTTGCCTCTTGCATGACAACGAGACACATTTGAGACAGTGGCTGTGCCAAAGCGATCACGTGAGCAGAGCCTTTGTGCCATCCTGGGCTGAACATGGAGCTTGAATGAGAAACAAACTTTTGTTGTGTGAGGTCACACAACCCAGTTGAGAATCTTTTGTTATTTCTACAAAACCTAGTTTATCTGAATTAATACAAAAATTATACAGGCACTAACATGATATTTAAAAAAATATTTATATGGGAAAAAGTTCAGTATATATAATTCTGTTAATATATAAAGAAGCAGCTTATAAAGCGGGTATATATTTGTGTATGTTATATGATCCTGAATTTGTCAAAACAAGCAAACACACATATATATATATTGAAAGGAAATATATCAGAATGTTAACAGTGGGTTACAGGTAATTTTTATTTTCTTCTTTCCTCTCCACAGTTTCCAAATTTCCTATAATGAGTTTGTATTATCATGGTAAATTATATTCTTTTTCTCAATCACTCTCTACCCCCTCCCCCTGAGAGTATTTTTCATCCCTGCCCATCATCCAGCGATTCACTCTGCTTCCTGTGGGGGGGTTTGTGTCTCTATTTCACTGGACTAGGGCTTGGCCATGCGACATGCTTTGGCCAATGAAATGCAGTAAATATGGCGTTGCCTTGTTGGAACAGAAGGTTTAAGATGCATCTTGAATTTTGGCCAGTTCTCTTGCTCTTTCCCAGGCATGTCCTACGCAAGGGATACTTTCTCAGCCTGGGTCCTGGAATGAGACAGCAGAGCAGAGCCAGGACCTGTTGCAAAACCATAGCCCACCCCCGCCTCCACAAGGGCAAAATAAACTGTTGTTTTAAGTCACTGAGATGTTGGGGATTTTGTTCACACAGCAAATCTCACTAAGAAAATTTCTTTCATTTTAAAAAACACACCTAAAAATATGGTCATCAGTGACTCATAAGCCACCAAATTGTTTCTCAGTCAAGCTCCATTTCCAGTGCAGGATGGCATGAAGGCTCTACTCATTTTGATCACTTTAGAACAGCCACCATCATAAAGTCCTGCTCATAAAGAACTCTGCTTTCTTCTTCTTGTTTTTTTCTTTTTGGGGGGGCGGGACAGGGTCTTGCCCTGTAACCCAGGCTGGAGTGCAGTGGTGCATTCATTGCTCACTGTAACCTCCAACTCTAAGCCTAAATATTTTTTTAATTTTTTGTAGAGATGGGGTCTTGCTGTGTTGCCCAGGCTGGTCTCAAACTCCTGACCTTAAGCAATCCTCCTGCCTCAGCCTTCCAGAGTGCTGGGATTACAAACATGAGCCACAACACCCAGCCTTCTTTCTTCTTCATCTCATACCATTTTCTCTCTCTCTCTCCCTTTCAATTTCAAGGTGGAACACTACAAAATCAACTTGTCCTGAAGTAAACCAGCTCACAGATTTAAGGGCTACCCTATTCCTCTTATAAACTAGTAGGTCACGTCCCCACTTCCTGGAGATGTACGAGGAATTGTCATTTCTTCGGACCTGAGGACAGGTAAAAAAAGGAGCTCATCTCTTCCTCTACTGAATATTCTAGAGGATGTTTTAGCACTGGCATGGAGTACGGCATGATTCAGAAGTCATTAAGTAGTATAGAATTTTTATTCTATTTTATTAAAATAGACTTGTTTCTTCCAAAACCTGGCTGGAATGTTCTTAAACCACATACAGAGGGTTGATCATTTGCACACAACATGCTTATTTATTGAAAGAAATGTAGCTTTCTTATTTTTCTATAAATTACCTAATCTCCCACTGAACCCCATGCCGCTGAGTAACAAGGAAACTTAGATTTAAGTACCTGAGTATCCCCTCTCTGTCTTCTACTCCGTATGGCCTGTTAGTACACGGGTTTGCTCATTGTGTGCTGCGGTGGCAGGTAGGTGGAACTCAGAGCTGTAAGCTGGTCTCATGCTGCTCCCTGGATCTTCACTGCCTTTATTTTTTATATATATTTTAAAATTTTTTTTGAGATGGGCTCTTGCTATGTTGCCCAGGCTGGTCTCAAACTCCTGGCCTCAAACAATCCTTCCTCCTCAGCCTCCCAAAGTGCTGGGATTACAGGTGTGAGCCACCGCAGCTCACTTTCACTGTCTTTAAAGAAGTGATTTCCCTGTTTACCATGTCACTCCTCATTCTACTGGCACCTTCTGCAGACAAGTGTGGCTAGAATACTTTAGGTCTACTGTCTCTCAGCTCAGTCAGGAGCTGCAGGCCTCTTGGTTAACTTGCCTCATCTCCGCTCTCTGAGGTTGTGTATTTCTTTAAAGTATGTCTGGGATTCCCACTCGATCCCCAGCCCAGGTGGTTTGCCCTGCAAGCCCCCACTTTGGTAACCTTCTGCTGAGCTCTCCAGTAGCACCATTAATACCTTCTTTATCCTTCACTGGGCTGTTTAAGGACTTCAGGACACTCTCCATATCACATGGGAGCCAAGGATGGCTGGGCTTAGCAGCCCACGTCGGTAGAGGAGACACGCTGTCTCATTCCAATTACTGCCTTCATGGTGGAGAAGAGGAAGTTTCTGCCCTGCTGGAAGGGAGTGAGCTAGACTTCCTGTCCTTGGCCTTGAGGGAAGGTCACAGAAGGAAGTAGGTCTTACCCCAAGGGTTGGAAGTGAGGGCTCTGTGGGCTCCTCAGACCTGAACCAGATTCTCTCTTGCCTCTCTGAGAGCCGTGTGCTACGCATTTTCTAAGACACTGCCCTTGCATCTTCCTGTAAGATGTTCACTTCTTTCTTAGCACTTTGCATAATGACCTTTATCAAAGAGAACTTTTGTGTCTGTCTTCATCATGAGAATAGAAGGACCTCAGAATGCCGGATGCTGGTGCTGGCTAGGATGCGGAGAAAGGGGAACCTTCATGCACTGCTGGTGGGAATGTAAATTAGTACAGCCACTATGGACAACAGTATGGAGATCCCTCAAAAAATTAAAAATAGAACTACCACATGATCCAGCATTCCACTACTGGGTATATATCCAAAAGAAAGGAAATCATTATATTGAGATATCCATACTCCCATGTTTATTTGAGCACTATTCACAGTAGCCAAAATGTGGAATCAACCTAAGTACCAATTAATGGATGAATGGGTAAAGAAAATGTGGTATATACACAATAGAATATCATTCAACCACTAAGAAAGATGCAATCCTGTCATTGTCAGCAACCTGGATGGAACTGGAGATCATTATGTTAAGTGAAATAAGTCAAGAACAAGAAGACAAATTCACATGCTCTCACTCACATGTGGGAGCTAAAATAGTGGATCTCATGAAGATAAGAGTCTCACCAGAGACTGGGAAGGGTAAGGGGAAGGGGGAGATGAAGAGAGATTAACAGGTATAAATACACAGTTTTATAGAAGATATAAGACCTCATATTTGACAGATCAGTAGGGTGACTATAGTTTACAGTAATCTATTGTATATTTCAGAATAACTGGAAGAAAATAATTTGAATGTTTCTAGCATAAAGAAAAGACAAATATTTAAGGTTGTGGATATCCCAGTTACACTGGTTTCATCTTTACAAACTATATGATGGTATTAAATTACCACATGTACCCCCCAAATATGTGTATCTATTATGTATACATAAAAAAATAATTTTTTTTTAAAAAAACCACAACATCCCTAGGGGCAGGGGTTCCATCTGAAGCATATTTGTTTTCCTGATGCCTGGCATAGAAAAAGTGCTCAACAAATGTTGATTTACCAAAGTGATTTTGGGGTGAAAAGTGTGTGGATCTCTGTATTATTTCTTACAATTATATGTGAATCTACAACTATCAAAAAATAAAAACATTTATTAATAATTTAAAAAATCCCTAAATGAAAACAGCCTGTGATTTTCTAAAACTTCCCGGTTACCCCTGGTGGAAGACCAGAGTCCAAAGGAAGTCCCAGGTCTTCATGAAGCTGCCATCTCCAAATGGGGGGTGGAGGCTTCAAGCTATTAGTAGGTGGCTGCACGCTCACCACTTGCCCTCAGAACCGTCAAGCTCTAAAAGGCTTTGAGGAAAGTTGGGGCACCTACTAGCACATGCAGATTATGCCAGTTATAAAAAAGAGGGCCTCCAGGCTGATGAATTAGGAAGAATGGCCTTCTCTAGGCTTTGTGGGTGGATGGTATCTCTGTGCAAAATAAAAGCATGGCACCCCTTCCTCCAGGTGCTTCACCCACACAAACAGGCTAAGAGAGGAGCATAGGCCAAATGGCAGCCCCGCTCTCCACCTCAGCCGTGCCCTCCTGGGTACGGCACAGCCAGAGCACAGCAGCCCAGCCCTAAGTATTTTCCTAGGTTTGCCATCTCATTTCAAAGGGCCAATCGCTATGTTTTCATCCCCTTTGGAGTGTCTGCTTTTATGAAAATGTTACTTGTGGGTGTAGCAAAAACTTACTATTTTCTGTTAATTTTCTTAAATGAGTCAATGTAAGTAAAGAGTTAGTGTGTGGCTCATTCTCCACAAAAATTAGTTCCCTTTTAGTGAATATTCCCTCTGTCTTAGTCCATTCAGGTTGCTATAACAATGTACCACAAACTGGGTGGCTTATAAACAACAGAAACTTATTTCCCAACTTTCTGGAGTCTGGGAAGTCCAAGATCAAGGTGCCGGCACACTCTGTGTCTGGTGAGGGCTCACTTCCTGGTTCCCAGATTGTGCCTTCTTGCTGTAACCTCACATGTTGGAAGGGACAGGGAGTTCTTTTGGGCCTTTTTTATTAAGTGTACTAATCCCACCCACAAGGGCTCCTCCTGCCTGACTTAATAACCTCCCAAAGGCCCCACCACCATCACCTTGGGGGTTAGGATGTCAACATTATAAATTTTTTGGTGGGGGAGATGCAAACATTCAGACCATAGCATCCTCCTTTGTGGTTTCTTCCTAGTGGAAGTTTTTGTCAGGATAGAGTTTTCTGTGGGGCATTTTTCCCCCCTGGAGAGTGAAAGTGAGGATCCAGGAACCAGTTTCGGCCCCTTTTACATATCTCAAAGGCGTGGCCCTATAGGATTTTGCTAAGCAGGCAGAAATATGCATTTTAGTTAAGATTGTAATTACGGGCCATAGCATATATGTTGCCTGGAGCAGGGTGGAGAAACAACCTGTTAAAATTGCTTCTTTAAGTAAGAAGTGTCTGTAAGTGTATTTGCATCAACAAGATTGAATTCTTTGTGTGTAGGGACCTTTAGTTCACACCTACATGTTGACTAATCTACTGGGATCTGACACTGTCGTACCAAGATGGCACAGACACACACTTGACTAGTGACATGGGGCAGAAAGTAAAATAAGTTTACTGGAGAAGCTTCCATGTAGAGAGGCAACGGGATGCATAGGTGCCCTGGGCTGCAATCATCTGACAGAGAGGCACATGCTTGGTCAGCCAGAGCTGGTGGGATGATTCCAGGGGAAGAACCCTTCCCCTGTACTGCTCTATGTATATGTGGGAAATGACGGCAGAGGACATCTGGAACACTGTGGATACCAGGAACTTCCTGGTTGAGGAGGCAGCGTTATTAGAAGATGGAACCTCCAGAGATGAGCCGCTAGTATCAGCCTGTTCATCCCTTGAGCTAATGCAGACCTGCTCAGCCAGCTTCTTGCCAAACTACCTAGAAGGCCGCTGGGATTTGTCTCTCTTCTGGCACCAAGTAGGCAATTGGGCACTCAGTAAGTGTTGCATGAATAGAACTGTTATTGTTAGGAGGAAAGTCATGTTTCATTTAAATTTGCTCTCCTTCCACAAGCTGGCTATGGTAAGACCTCTTAGGAGTGGATGAGCTAGGCGGGGTCCGCAGTTATTTTCTCTGCCCAGCCATTTCAAAGAGAAGGGAGTGGGCAGATTAGCTACCAATTGTGCTTTTTGCACCTTGTCCCCCAGAACAGAAACCAAGAGAATGTCTCTCTCCTGCTGGGTAGAAGAGGTAGCCAGTGGAGAGACATAGGCACAGAGGAACAAGGCCGGGCATAGCTTTCAGGCCTGCATAAGAGTTTGGGCAGAGTAGCCCCCCTCATGTCAAGGAGAACCTCAAGACCATTCTTTGGGGGGGTCTGGTTAGGAATGGCAATCATGTTGTGTCAGCCCAAACCTCAGGGCATGTGGCAGCTGTGTGCTATGATAGCTGTTGAGTGCTCTTTTGGAGATAAATGTTTGAAACCAGGACTGTACCAAGGGGAAAAACAACCCAGGATCCACCAAAAGGTGGGTTTCTTGGGAGCCCTGAAGGCCCCGACCTCACTGGAAGTTCCAGATCTGCTGCTCCTGGAATGGAATGGAGCAGGGTGAAAGCTGCGGAAACCTAAGAGGCAGAGTCAGGGGAAGAGTATGTCACAGGGTGGCAGGCCTCCACGGCCACGGTGACTGGCGACAGGCCTTGGACCTCAGGGTGATGAGCAGAGCTGCATCTTTTGGGGTCAGAGATGTCAGGTCTCAGGGGGTGTGAGGGATCCTTACCGTCGTGGGGCTAGCAACCCAACAGTGTAGGGCCGCTGGGTAAGAAGCTGCCTTTCCTTCCATGGGCAGGAGGAGGCACCGCAGCTTTGGAAGGCAGATGTGTCTCTGAGCACTGGGCAAGACTTTTTTCTCTCCTTCAGATTGAAGAGCCTCCCAGGGTGAGATAGATCTCCTGGTGATGGCTGGACCATGCACTTGCGATACCAAAGATAAGGAAACAGCCTTTTTTGTGGAAGGTCGTTATAGCCCATCCACTACTACTGGCTATTAACCAGGCACTTTGCTAAAAGCTGTACAAGCATTTTTTCACTTAACCCTAGAAATAAACTTATGAAGTAAGTACTTCTACAATTTATGAGTTCAAAGCTTAGAGAGAGGCTGCATAAATTGTTCAAGATAAAACAGCTTGGAGTGGTAGAGCCTGGAACAGAACACGGTTAAGTCAGACTCCAGAGTCCAAAGCCTCGCCATTACCCCGTTTGCGTGTGCCTCAAATGTCTCAACAACAAGTAATTTATGCAGCCAAGACAGCTCCCTTCAGTGAGTGCCATGTGGCAATAAATTGTGTTTATCCTGTTCACCACTGCCTGGTCCCATGCCTAGCACAGTGCTTGGCCCACAAGAAGTGTTCTACCAGATACGTCTTTGTGGCATGAAAACAGGGATGTGTATGTAGCAGAACACCAGCCGTTTGTACTGAGTCTCTTTCCTGAAATGAGCTATGAATACTACTCTCATACCAGGTCAGGGGAAGGAGAATGTAATCGTCAGGCTATTTATGCTTTTAATATTTCAGATTCAAAACAAGCATTGTTTTATGATCAAAATGAATTATCCTGACATCCTATCACATCTTATCAGACTCTTCTCTATTCAACACGTTGTTAGTACTATTACTTAATAAACCAGAGCAAGCAATAAATTCCATTGGTCTACAGAGACTGTGGTTGGGTTCCCAGTACCAAAATGATTTTGATTATTGAGTTGGCATCTGCCCCTACACATTCCTAAATCAGTGGTTGGCAGCAGCAAGATTCTGAGAGAAAGAGAAAAAAAACAGCAGCGTGCACACACACACACACACACACACACACACACATCTAGCAACTTCAAAGCCTTTCACACATTAATGAATTCCTTATGGATTACATGGCTGTAATTGTGAAAGAGGACAAAGAACTAGAAGAAACCTTATTTCTTTAAACAAAAAAAAATTTTTAAAAACATACTCCTTTGAAAAGTCAATATTTCTGAAGAGAGCAGGGGAAAAAAAAAAAACCCAACATAATGGAACTCTTGAAAACGTGTGTCAGCAACACAATAGGAAACCAGAATAAACGTAGGCAAGGCAACCACATGAAGTCAATCACAGAGTGAGTTCATTTGTACTCAGACGTAGATGGAGAAAACAACTTGCAGAGTAGAAAGCAGTGAGAGTAAGAATGCCAACTCATAGTAAGAGGGCTGAGGGAGGGGGTGCAGTAGGCGGTAGGGGGAGGAACATTCTAGAATTCAAAACAACAGACTATTCATATCATATTCCTAAAATCTGTATAATGAAACCTGTTTATATAATATCATCCTCAAATTAATTGTTCAATGTTCAAATTTCAGTGTCCCAGCCAGTGACCCACCAACAATTTCCTTATTCATAACATTTTCTTTTCTTGGTCCTTTGAAAAAAATAACGAATGAGTTTCTTCATT
The DNA here is from genome assembly GCA_028533085.1 of Varecia variegata. Taxonomy (NCBI): domain Eukaryota; kingdom Metazoa; phylum Chordata; class Mammalia; order Primates; family Lemuridae; genus Varecia; species Varecia variegata. Next base: position 15,346,169 of record CM052440.1, on the reverse strand, counting down.
TATAAAGCTGCTCTGAAATGTCTTCTTACGTCATGGAGGCTGGCAGGTCATCTTGGGACAGTCGATGTCATGGGGGGCCCTTGGCTGGGATCAGGAGGTTTTTGTGATTGTGAGGCAACTTCTGATCCCATTAGCTGATGGTTGACTGACATTTTGGAACAAGATTTTGCAAGAGACTGGGGAAAGGAAAAGAAGGAGCATGGGAGGGAGGCACTTAAAAGATTGAGAAGGCAGGAATAAGCTGAGTGCTCCCAGATTTGAGGATTTTATTATTGGACGCAGATCTCTTGTGAGCTTGCAGCCAGGATCTCGGAGGCCTGTTTTGAGGGGCCTACTTTAGGTTTTCTTATCAGCTTTGTACTGACCTTACCAAACAAACTGGCTCTTTGAGAAAAGATAGATTAACTTCCCATTTATAAATTAATACAGGCATGAGGTGACAGCCCTTCCTGGAGGGTTAAAGGAGATATTTTAGAGAAAATAAAATGAAGTATCACTTTTATGCTTGGAAATTTCCTCCCAGAGAAATGACCTAAGCTAAAAATAACTAGTTCCATGAAAGATTTATCTAGATTCCTTGTTGCTAGATTTGTAATAATATTCTTAGTGGAAATGCAGTATTTTGGGGGATGTTCTTAAGTTTTCCTTAGTATTCCTGTCAGAGGCAGAATATTGCTTGGGTTGAATAGAATGTAACTCATTATGTAATTTTTCACTGAAAATAATAATTACACTTTGGAAGATTTCATGAAGCCCTTCTATCCAAAGAATGTGGAACTGTTTAAAAAAAAAAAAAAGGAATGGGCTTTGCAGTCAGACATCTGGGGTTTGCAGCTTACTTGCACTACCTCCTGACTATAAGAATTTGGGTAAACTACTCAACCTCTCTGAAGTTCAGCTCAATGATGAGGATAAAAATAATGTGCCTAACAAGGTTTCTGTGAAAAACAAGTGAGACTGTATATGCGAAAACCTAGCATGGGGCCTGGCATATAGGAGGTGTCCAATAAATGTTAGATCCACTTATTTTCTCCCCTGCCCCCACCACTACTTAACCCACATCTGTTCCCTGATTATTGAAATTCTTTTAACCAGTGACAGAGCTATTCCTACATAATTAAAAGTAATGGTAATGATAATTAACATAACATAGCATAAATAAAGAACATAATAGCCCTATGCACTTCCCATGTATTTCATCTCATTTGATCCTTAAAACAATCCTATGACATAGCTATCATTATTGATCCCATTTTACAGAGGAAAAAAAACAAATCATAGTGGGATTAAATACTGTTTATTTATTGCTGCATAAAAAACCACACCAAGGCCGGGCACGGTGGCTCACACCTGTAATCCTAGCACTCTGGGAGACCGAGGTGAGCAGATTGTTTGAGCTCAGTAGTTCGAGACCAGCCTGAGCAAAAGCGAGACCCCGTCTCTACTAAAAATAGAAAGAAATCATATGGACAGATAAAAATATATATAGAAAAATTAGCCGGGCATGGTGGCGCATGCCTGTAGTCCCAGCTACTCAGGAGGGTGAGGCAGAAGGATTGCTTGAGCCCAGGAGTTTGAGGTTGCTGTGAGCTAGGCTGATGCCACGACACTCTAGCCGGGGCAACAGAGCGAGACTCTGTCTCAAAAAAAAAAAAAAAAAAAAAAAAAAAACCCACACCAAAACTTAGTAGCTTGAAACAACCACTATATTATTGTATCTCATGATTCTGTGAGTTGACTGGGCTCAGCTAGGCAGTTCTTCTGCTCCACATGATGCTGTCTAGGCTGCATTTATATGGAGGTTCACCTGGGTGGGACATCCAAGATGGCTCACTTATATGACTGGCAATGGGGGCTGGTTGTCAGCTGGGAGCACAGCAGGGACTGTCCACCATAGCATACCCGTGCTTCTCCATGTACCCTTCACAGGATGGTAGCTGGGTTCCAAGAAGGAGCATTTCAAGAGGAAAAAAATGGAAGGTTCCAGTTCTCTTGAGGCCTAGGCTCAGAAGTCTCAAGAATGTCACTTCTGCCATAATCTAGTGGTCAAAACAGTCACAGACCCACCAAGATTTAAGAGAAGAGAAAACAAGTTTTACCTTTTGAGGAGGAGTGTCACTAAAGTACAGGGATGAAAGGAGTTGATGACAGCCATGATTAGAGACTACCTACTACAAATGCTTTGCCCAAAGTCACGGAGCTTGTCAGTGTCAGTGTTAAGATTCCAACCACACCAATTTGACTTCAGAATCCGCATACTCAGCCACTGGGCTGTACACATACATATGATAATAGACAATTAAATGCCAATGTCTATGGAAAACACATTAAATACAATTTAATTTCAGAGGAAAGATCAATACAAAATTAAGAACTCTAAAGACCACAAATGGAAAAATGTACCCTTTTTCATGCTTTTCCTCCCCATGTAACACAGAATAAATGCTATTTCTTAAAAAATTATGTATACTAAAATTTAAGATAAATTCTTTCTGAATTTTTTTTCATTTCAAAATTCTGGATACATTCATTAAAGCTGAAGTTTTTTTTCTTTCTGTGTGTGTGTGTGTGTGTGTGTGTGTGTGTGTGGTGAGGCAGTGGCAGAGGTAGGGGAAGGGAAAATGTGAACAAGAATGAGCAGCAAGTAGTAGCCTAGGGAACCAGACTGAAGCGATTTGTAAATGGGAGGGCTGATTAATAACTTATTTGATGATTGGAGCTAAATTGGCTCTCTATCTTCAGAGGTATCCCAAAGTAGCTCTGAGAACCAGATTACGAAGAATGAAGATCCTTGGGACACCCATCTTCAGTTGTGCAAACTCTGAGACTTGGCCTTGCTGAAGGCAGATGCCTGGAGAGTCCTCTTGGGGGCTGAGTGGGGAGGATGCTGCTTGGAGATCACCCCAGTGGCCAGTCCAGCAACAGCTAGGTGTACAATACTGTCTTCCTAGTTCGCTTGGAAATGGATTGACAAGCAAGCCCAGTCATCTTAACCCTTCTTATAGTACTCTCTAGGGAGTTCACTAATCTAAATCTCTCTTACATTACTTCTCTACCAGTAATTCCCAGTGAAGGCAAGGACTTGGGGATTTTTTTTGAGCCATTCTGAGCAAACACTATCTTCAGATTATTTTCCTAGGAAGGTGGCTTCTATCATTCTCCTTTGTTGAACCTTTTCTCTTTCTTCACATTTGAAAGAAACCCAGTATGACTGTTGTAATTTTTTCATGTAAATTACAAATATTTAGAATCCCTGTCAAGGGAATAAAAAAAAAAAGCAGACGTTTTCTCTTATTTTGGCCCCAAGTAATACCACATTAGAAAATAGAGAGTATTTTCAAGTCTTGTTAAAAACATTTCAAGAAAACAAACATTTGTTGAATGCAAACAAGAATAGCAAACAAGTATGGCATTTTTAAATATTAGTTTAGAGCTAAGGAGTCTGAGGCCCAGATACTGAGTGATGTGTGTAAGGTCACAGAGAGAGTTTGCAGCCACGTCAGAATCTGACCTCAGTTCTCTCAAGTCCTAGCCTGGAGTGCTTTCTATACTCTATGTAGTAGATTAATTGCAAAGTTGGCCACAATCCTGTTCCTCCCTGTATCCATGTCCTTTGCAATATGACTTTGCAGCTCCTCTCGTCTCAAAACAGATGAGGTTCCCACTTCTTGAATCTGGGCAGGCCCTGTGATTTGCTTTGGCCCATAGAGTGTAGTAGAAGTGATGATGTACCAGTTTTGGGCCTCAAGAGGCCTGTGTGCTTTTGTTTGCTGCATTGGAAATTTACTGCCACCATATCGACAAGCTTAAGCTTAAGTATCATAGTTCATTCCTGCTGCTATAACAAAATACTTGAGACTGGGTAATTTATAAACAGCAGAAATTTATTTCTCATAGTTCTGGAGGCTGGGAAGTCCAAGATCGAGGCTCCAGATGGTTTGGTGTCTGGTGAGGGCCCAGTCTCCACTTCCAAAGTGGTACCTTGAATACTCATTCCCCCCAAGGGATGAATGTTGTGTTTTCACAAGTTGGAAGGGCAAAAAATGGCAAGTGGCTCCCTTGCACCTCTTTTATAAGGTCATCAGTCTCATTGGGAGGGCTCTGACCTAATGATTTAATCACCCCTTAATAGTCCCCTATCACACTGGTGATTAAGTTTCAACCTATGAATTCTGGGGGACACATTCAGACCATAGCCCTGGGCTAGCCTGATATAGGACAAAAAGTCACATGGGGAAGATTCTAGTTACTCCAGCTAAAGCCACCCTAAACCAGCTGACAACCAGTCAGCCACCATATACAGAGAGCCGAGACCCCTCAGCAGAGCTCACAGTCCTCGTGAGTGAGGCTTGAGTGAGTCCAGCTGAGAACACAGAACTGCCCAGCTGACTCGTGAGCAATAATATACACTCATTGATTTAAGGAGAATTCAGTAAACCCTTACTTTTAAAGGACCTGAGAGTTAATATTATAGGTTCCTGTGACGTAGGCTCTCTTATAACTGCCCTCCACTGCTGTAGTGCCAAAAATAGCCATAGATAATACATAAATGAATGGACAAGGCTGTGTCCAAATAAAACTGTCTTTATAAAAACAGGCATCTGGCCCATGGGCTATAGTTTACTGACTCCTGACTTTAAGCCTTTCAGTTGGGGGTAATTTGTTAGACAACAAGAACTGGCTAGGCTAGGCACAGTGGCTCACACCTGTACTCCTAGCACTCTGGGAGGCCAAGGCAGGAGGATTGCTTGAGCTCAGGAGTTCGAGACCAGCCTGAGCAAGAGTGAGACTCTGTCTCTGCTAAAAACAGAAATATTAGCTGGGCGTCATGGTATGTGCCTGTAGTCCCAGCTACTTGGGAGGGAGGCTGAGGCAGGAGAATTTCTTGAGCCCAGGAGTCTGAGGTTGCTGTGAGCTAGGCTGATGCCATGACACTCTACTCAGGATGATGGAGTGAGACTCTGTCTCAAAAAAAAAACAAAAACAAAACAACAACAAAAAACTGGCCAATACACTCCATGATTCTGACTTGATGCCCCAAATAAAGAAAAGCATTAAAGTTATTACCAACCAGCATATTTGCAAAGATAGAGGGAAGTAGCAGAAGGAAGATGTCCCCATTTGCTTGCAGCTCACACCTTAACTGCCTTTAAAAGTCTGTCACAACATTCCATTGCTTGCAGACTGGGTATATTGCTGTTGTGTAACTGCTATTTTAATCCCTACAAATAAGATTTCATGAGGCTAGCCAAACTTCTAGGGGAAAAAAGAAACATATTCTGGTTGCAGACTCAGTTTTAAAGCTTCTGAATTCAAATTTCAACCCCACTGAAACAGATTTCAGAGATGCCTAGAGAGCTTTTAAAGCCAAATTCAGCAGCCTCTGCTTAGTTTTCCTCAGTCTGTCTCCACAGCATTTAGTGCTTCTGATAACACCTCCTTAACATTCTCTCCTCCTTTGGCTCCATGCTGCTTCTAGTTCATTCCTTTTGTCTTTGCTCTATCAGCAGGAACTCCCTATTCAGAGATGCTCTCTTCCTTGTACATTTCAGTCCTGAGTCACATTTTCTTTTTTTTTATTTCAGACAGGGTCTCACTCTGTCACCCTGGGTAGGGTACAGTGGCATCATCATAGCTCACAGCAACCCCCAAACTCCTGGGCTCAAGTGATCCTTTTGCCTCAGCCTCCTGAGTAGCTGGGACTACAGGCATGTGCCACCACACCTGGCTAATTTTTATATTTTTAGTAGAGATGGGGTCTCACTCTTGCTCAGGCTGGTCTTAAACTCCTGAGCTCAAGTGATTCTCCTGCCTTGGCCTCCCAGAGTGCTAGGATTACAGGTGTGAGCCACTGTGCCCGGCCTGAGCCATATTTTCTTTATGCTTTATACCAGTGGGTCTTGGTCAGGCATATGTGTCAGAATTCCCTGTGGAACTTACTTAAAACTTGGAAGCATAATAGCCATCATTTGAAAAAGGTCCTCAGGTGACTTTGACAAACACTCCTGCAGCAGATAGTATTTTCCAAAAGTGGCTCCAAAACATCTCCCAGCCCACATGCCTTTCTGGATGTGACTGTGCCATCCCCCCATCTCAACTTCTTGAATATGGTTGGGCCCTGTGACACCTTTGACCAATAGGATGTAACAGAAGTGACACTGTGCTAGTTCTAGGCATGGCCCTTTATTGGCCTGGTAGCTTTCACTTCCTGCCTCTTGAAAGAAGTGTGATTATCTTGAGACCACCATAATACGAGAAGCTCAAGCCATGTGGAGCTGCCCAAAAGGATGAGATCCCATGTATGAGTGAAGAAACCATCTTGGAAGTGGATCCTTCAGGACCACTCTCCACAGCTAATACCATGTGGAATAAAACCACCTAGCCAAGCCCTTTCCAAATTTCTGACCTACAAAATCATGAGCAAAATAAATGGTGGTGTTATGTCTTTAAGTTTTGGGGGAATTTGTTACTTAATAATGGATAAACTAGACCAACCCTCTTTTCTGATACATACATACAACCCTGAAAAGAACCACGGAAGAACTTACACTGTTTACTTGGCCTTATTCCTGTTGAGAACCACGAGCAACCTATACTGCCCACCTAGTCTATATGGATTAAGCCATTATACATGGGCTAATAGTCAAAAATCTTTATCTTATTCCTTTCCTGAGCTCTGGACCAGGTATTTAGGTAGATATCCTGCTGGTACCTCAAATGTAATACATGCTAAACTGCACACATCAACCCCTTTTAAAAGCTCCTGTCCCCTTTTGCAAATAACGACCCACACTGTCTTCCAAGTTGCCTTTGGAGCAATATTTCACTCCTCACTCTCACTTGGAACAGCCAGTGAGTCCCAAAGTCCTTTTTGTCCTCTTCTTTCTATCCACTTTGTCATTATCCTAGTTAGGTACTTATCATCTCTCAGCTGCACTGTGGTTGTGGTCTCTCTTCCTTTTACTTTTTCAGTTCATCTTCCATACAACGGCCAGAGTGAGCTTCCCAAAACATGAGTAGGCTCACATTATTTTCTTCCCTTAAAAGGAATAATTGCTCCTGAATGCTTACCCAAAAACAAAACAAAACAAAAACCAAGCAAAAACAAAACAAAAACTCCATATTTCTCAGTGTGGCAGTCAATGTCCTCCATTACTGAGTGGCAAAGTAACTTCTTTCATCCACTATCTCCTTGTCTCAGCCTAACTTGCAGCCACCTGGTCTACTAGCTGCCCTTCCCTGACTCCAGGCTTCTGCACAGGCTCTTTCCTCAGTCTGGAAAGCCCCTGCTTTCTTTCTCCATATGTAGAAATACTTTCTTTAATTTTCATTTTCTCTTGGATGCATTTTCTGATTGCTTTTTTCCCCAGGGCTGCCACATGCACCTGTGCAGGTGTGTACTACACAATGCTAAAGAGAGCCATTCACCATAACTACAATGTGAATTGCACCTCCTAAAGTTGTACAATGTACAACTTATAACAACCCCCAGCTATAAGTAATTATTTTGTTCTCTGCACTCCTTCGATACAGTTCTTTATTTTGTCCCCGAAAAATACTTCTATAATACCTGCTATATGCCAGATACTGCCTAAACATCACAGATACAAAGAGGAATAATAACAGGTCTTGGCCTTGACAGGCTTAAGGTTAGAGCAGACAGACAAATGATCAAATGTATGCTACAAAAATCTCTCACCTCTATTTTATCCTTACTTTATTCTTCTCTATATTAGAGCTGATTGAGAGCTCTATTTTAGCACAGAATTCTTAAATGCAGAGGTCATGTCTTATTTATCACAGGCCACAGTTAACACTAAGATTTGTACTACATAGGGCTAAGATAATGGTTATTAGATTGTGTCAGATGTAACAATTGTAACTAGAGTAATTATTTATTGGCTTTTTACATGGAACATTGCTAACTCCATAGTGCTGGATGGGAAGTATACATTTAGAGCTGTGGCAGACACTGCTTTGTGTTCGCCCTAACCCTATTTCCTTTTCATATTGGGCATCCAGCTGGACTACTTTTCCCAGTCTTCCTTTTAGGCAGTTGGGATTTGATAAAGCAAACAGCTGTCTGAAAGACAGTACAGTAGAAAGGTCATTGACTTTGGTGAGACAGACCTGGGTTCAAATTCTGGCTCCAACGATTACTATGATTTGAATCTGGCCAACTACTTAAGTACTTAAATTCAGTGTCCTTATTTGTAGTTTTTCAGAATTGTTATAGGAATTAGAGAACCTCCTAGCATGGTGCCTGGCAGATAGTAGGTGTTTAATTGGTGACAGCTATTCTTATTTAGGAGACAAGGCATACACACACACACCGTGATCAGCTGGATATATGAGAAATGGCAAACAGTTGGCACAAACAAGAAAAAATAGACAAGAGTGGAGGAGGGAAATCACATTGAGCTAGAATGGACAAAATAGGTCATTGATTTTTCCTAAGGCTTTCTTTTAGAGGATTTCTCATTTCTTATATAATAGGGATACCAGATCTAAACATACAACTGTCTTGCAGCCATCCCTAAAAAGAATAAAAGGAGAGAGGAATTCATTGTTTCAGAAGAAAAGTTTTTATATTGGATGAAAAAATTTATAGTAGGCACTGCTGACTCATACCCACACATTTGTGTGTGTTTGTGTGTGTGCATGTGTATGTGTGTGAAATAAATATGCTAAATACATTAAGGATAAGTTGTAAAATTGTTCATATGTTCAAGAACAAAGAGTTATGATATAATTTCTAAAACTGTAGAGATCCAGGTCCGAAGAGGATCTTTCAGTCCAAACCAATCATTTTACAATCGAGGTAACAGACTCAAAGAAGTGAAATGACTTGTCCAAAGCCAACAACTAGGAAATTGTCAAGCTGGGACTTAAATCTTGATCTCCTGAATTTCCGGCCCAATGCTTTTAGCGCTAACTCCTATCTGGTCAAGAAAGAAGGTATTCCATGATGCCACTGGATAGAGCTTCTTGGAGGTCTTAGTTCCAGGGAACGAAGACTTCCCACCCTGCCAGTACTATGGACAGAAGTCAGGCTTGAACAATGCTCTATTGAGGGATTCCACAAAATATTTAAAAATACTTAAAATAGCCCTCATTTATTGAACACCTGCTATGTGGTAGGCACTGTGATGAATGATTTATATACATATAATTAACTTATTCATTCACTTAAATTTTTATTCATGCCTACCATATACCAGGCATTACATGCTACCATATGATAGTGAAAAGACATACATGATTCTTGACTTCATGGAACCTGTAGGATTCCCCACAACAATTCCACACAGTTTTGTTTGTTTGTTTAGTGCATCCATTTTACAGGTGGTGAAAATGAGGCCCAGGGAATAATAATGATGACTGCTGTATATAGACTGCCTGCCTCCTGTCAGGTAGTTTCAAGCACAAGCTCTTAGTTAATCTTCACAACAGCCCTACGAGACTGGAAATGAGGCACAGGAAGCTTAAGTGACTGGTTTAAGATCACAGAGGTAGTAAGCAGTAGAGCATGAATTGGAACCAAGGCTGTCTGGTACCAATGCCCATGATCTTACCCACTATTTCACATGACAGGTTGGATGCCTGCTTTTATTTTTTTCATTAAAAGATGATGCATATTATGTCAAAACACTACTAGTGAGAGGTAGGATCCTGAGAGGCATAAATTACTTTGTGACACATCTGCTGAGAACACAAATATTATTTTGTAGACAACAACATTTGCCTGAGTGCTTACCATGTGTCAGAGTACCACACCCCCACACATAACCTCCAGGTAAAAGCAAACAGCAGGATGCTGACCCTAAGTAGGACCTCAATATAGTAGAAAAATGGCAAGCAGTAGGAATAAATAAGGCTAGAAAGAACCTGGAAATTATTAAGTGGGGGCTGCTGATAGCCACATTTCTTGATCTGCATTTGGACAAAAATACGTCTGTATTTTTGCAAGGCTGTGTTGCTTTATTTAAATATATAAACAGCAAGTATATATATAAATCTTCACAGATCTGTTAGAAAGAGGGCAATTTCTGCAGAATTATACATCAGCCATAACATTTATTGTGTAATATAATTTACCCATCTGTTTAAGCCATTCTGTTGCAAAGCACAGACACATTCTTTGAAAATAAAAAATGGACTAGAACAATTTTCACTTTCAAGTAAATTTTTTTTAAAAAAGAATAAAACAGTGAAATTGCAAAATCTCTCCATTCTCTTCCACCATATGGGTTTCTTTGAGGTTTAATAATATTATAAATAAAGCAACTTTGAGATGAAATGCAAAACAGTGAACAACAATTTAGAAACATTTTGAAGAAGTAAGTATTATATCCTAGGTTGCCAGACTTTCAGCATAAGTAAGATAGAAAACAGAGCGAGAACTCTTATTTGTTCTATCAAGAAAGCATAAATATTGGCTTCGTACTATGCCAACCTTTTGCAGCTGTACACCAGCTCTCCACTATTAAAAAGATTCTTGAATTCCCAGGGAAACAAAAATCAATGTCAGCCATAGAAATCTGTATATAAGTTTACTGTACTTTATTCCAAATATTTTCTCATCAAAGAGCTTGGAACAAACATTTTTTAAAAGAGAAAGTCTCCAATTCACCTATTACACCATTATAAATATTTGAATGACTTCCAGTAACTTTGCTTAGAAAATTTCAATGTCTGTATAACATGCCAATGACAGCTCGGCATTAGTGTCAATACATTTCATTATCTGGCAAGATAACCACTCATAATTCCAATAGATTGGAATTCAGATTGTCGTTTTCATATATTATATTTCACTTTCGTCACAGTCCACTGGATGGTTGTGCTTGCCTTTTCTTGCCCTCTTGGCATGACACTCATTTCTCAGATTATATTAAAAATCTGTTTTATTTGTTAAAGCTTTACATGAGGTAAGTGATTACTGTTTTAATCCCAAATCAATACGTGTAGTTAGGTCTTGAAAGAAGTCAAATAACTGTAGCTCTTGTTCATATTTTAGATGAATAATAATGCTATTGTGCCATTTTCCTTGGAGCTCATTTTATATGTTCCATTTGCAGGGATTATGACCACTGATACAGTGACTATTGCTCACATGGTTTAAACAAAGAAATGGATGTGATATTTATTTTCTGGATTTTGTAAGAATCTGTACTGGTAGAGTGAAATATTATATATATTTGCTAAAGTTTGGCGACATAAGAGTAGAGATGTCCTCAAACTTTAGCATGCAGTAGAATCACTTGGAGAGCTGGTTAAAACAGATTCCTGGGTCCCACAACCAGAGTTCTGATTCAGTAGGTAGGGGTGGGTTAATTTCCAACAAGGTCTCAGGTGATGCTGATGCTGTCAATTCCAGGACCACCCTTTGAGGAACAGTGGAATAAAATGGAGTGTTCAACAGCAAAGGCTTTGCAGTTAAACAAGCTTGAGTTCGAATCCTGCTTTCTCATTTAAAGGCTTATTGATTTGTGGTAATTGAACTACTTTTAAGCCTTGGTTTCCTTGTCTGCTCAAATAATGTCTGTATAGTACCTGACATAGTGCTAGGCAGGTAATACATGATAGCCATGGTTTTTAGAAACGAGGTAGTCTCTTTTTCTGGGATCTGTCTGGTTGAACATGCAGTGCTTCTGCTTCATATCCTAGTATATTTAGAAATTATTTTTCAGGTATGTCTAGATTAGGGACTATTTGATTAGTGGGTTAGTAACTATTCAGGACTTGAATTGTGCAGGTGGGCCCTAAAACACTTAAATATTTTGACCCTTGGGCCTTCCTTAAACAGGACCTCCAACTGAACACCATACAAAAATTTTGTTTGGTTCTTTTCTTTAAATTATTTTTCATTTAAATAGCTTTATAGTTCCATGGTTATGTCTCCTTATGAATGATCTTTCAAAGAACATAAGTTTATTTTCAAAATCATACTCAGGTCTTTGGAGACTAATATCCTTTCTCTCCATATTTTGCTATTCTATTAAGAGGCCTGGTGTTCTGCCAAGGTAACATTTTAATAAATTTAGGCTTGAGATTTTCATTGTCATGTGAACACTGAAATTGGCTCTCAATTACACAAAGCAGCCAATTCAACAGGATACGTGTATTGGATTTACAACAAACATGATTACTTTAAAATCCCTGATTTTGTGGTTTGTTTTTAATTTGTTAAAAAAGCATGATCCACAAGTCACAAAAATCTCAGCCAATTCAGACCAAGTTTATTTTGAGAAATATATTTTACTTTAGTCAAGTGTTAATAACTAAATTTGTTTTACATTTATTTATTCAGTTATTCATTTAACACTAAGTCCCATCTTGCTGGTAGGAACTGGGCTAGACGCTAGAGAAAACACTTCATCCTCTCAGAGCTTACAGTCTAGTGAAAAAGGTAAAAGCACAGTTATTATTATAGAACCTCATTTTAACAGCCTAATAAATCTCCAGTCCTCACCAGTTAACAAGATTTAGAAAGTGTTTGTGCTCACAGTTAATTACCCATGAAGCTGTTAACCATCACTGAAAGCTTCAGACACATCCACAGCACTATGTGGTGTCTTGTAGAAGTAGGGTCCCCCAGGAGCATCTAGACAAAGGAGAACTTTACATTTCCTATGGTTTTATTTGTAAAATGAATGCAGAAAAGGCAAATCAAGTCAGCTTTTCAGCTTATAATTAGCTGTTACATAACTCTCTAGCAAAACGATGTGATTGAAAACAATAGCAATCTGTACATCAAACTTGATTATTTTGGATTTTCAAACAACGCAGGGATTTACATTCATATGATCTGTTATTAACTGATTGTTTATGTACTCCCAAAATTCATATATTGGAGCCCTAACCCCCAATGTGATGGTTTTTGAAGATGAGGCCTTTGGGAGAAAATTAGGCTTAGATGAGGTCATGAGGGTGGGTCCCTCATGATGGGATTAGTGCCCTTATAAGAAGAAACACCAGAGCTCTTGCTCTCTCTCTCTGCCTCCTCCATGTGAGGACACAGTAAGAAGGCTGCCATCTATCTACAAACTAGGAAAAGAGACCTCACCAGAAACCAAATTGGTCAGGACCTTGATCTTGGACTTCCCAACCTCCAGAATGGTGAGAAATAAATTCCTATTATTTAAGCTGCTCAGTCTATGGTATTTGTTATGGCAGCCCAGGCAGACTAAGACATGACCTTAAAAAGATCACAGGGATTTATTTGTACAAAACTGCGGAAATGCTCTAAACATATCTCTTCTTATTTCCAAACCAGGCTCCTCAGCCCCAGTCTGCCAGGCTGGAGCTTTAGCATTGCCTGAACACAATTTGCTCTTTCTTGCCTCTACTATGTACTCCTCCTTGTGCTGTTTTCTTTTCCCAAAATGCCCTCCCTAAATCTTCCACTTCTGGCTGAGAGGCTCATCTCTAAGAAATCTTTCCTGATTATCACTAGTCCTTTCCCGAACAATCCTTCCTTCAAACTTTGTGTTTTGCCACGCACTGACACGTGTCTCACTTTATTGTGTCCTGTGTTGGTTCAAGGATGTAGGTCTTATTTCCTCAATTAGACCTTGAACATTCCAAGGCAAGCCTAGGGACTTGATTTTTCAAACTGTGTCCTAGACTGGCCCTCTTAGAGTGTTGTACAAATACAACGGGAATAAAACTTATCAAATGAAAATTGAACTAAATACTGAGAGCCAACAAATGTCCCGAGGCAAATGAATCAAGTAATAGAAGGAAGCACAATGAAACCCTGGCTCCAGAGGCTTTGGGTGGGGGCTAGGAGGAGAGTCACGCTGGATAAGACCCTTTAATGTAAGTTAATAGATGGCTGAGGACTTAATCCTTTTAAACACCAAAAGTTTTACTTTTAATTATCTTGGATGAAAACATTTCCAATATATTAATCTTTCCTGCCTTCTAAAATAGTGCATTATAAACATAATCCAGCTAGATGACTTGGGGTTGTCATTAAAAGTAGTATTCAGCTATAACACTGAGAAACCCTCAGGCCCTTCTGAGGTATGCAGAACTGTTTGTCCCTATTCTAAATGGCTGCAGATTTCTGTGTTTTTATTGTTGTTTTGTTTTTTGGCTTTTCTGGGTCCTCCCTTGCTGCTGTCAATCCTCAGCACTGATGCCTGTGTGACTGACTGTGCCATTTCTACTCCCCCTAATTTGCTGCTTCTCATCTGAAATGAGTTTGGGAATCAAATGTCCAAGTTCACTGTGGTTATTGTCATGATTATTATTGTTAGAAATGTGTGTCAACAGAGAGCAAAGGGCTCTCTCTGTGTGAGGGCTTGCCAGGGTCTCCATGGCTAAACTGTGCAAGAGTCCAACACATCTATGTTGAGAACTTCTAGTTCTGCTACTCTGAATCCTTTTTCATTTACTTAATATTATTTTTCTGTTCTCAAAATAAAACTTTCTGGTTATATGTTTTTCAGATACATTAGGAATTCAGTCATGCATTCAACAAATAATCAAGTGCTTACAAAGTGCCAGTACATGCTAGGTACAGTATCATAGCCTTCTAAAATAAGTGTTCATACCTCTCTTGCTCACTGTTTTCTATATTGAACTAGCACATCATAGGTACTCAACAAATATTTGTTGAATAAATGAAATGAACTTTATAACCTGAGCAGTGATAAGATACTGACACAAAACACACACAAATAAGCTGACAATGTAAACCATAGGAAGGGCCAAATTGGAGATACAAATAAAGTATATACAAGGACCAAAAGATTATCTTCTGTTGGAAAATGCAGAAGGACTTTATGGAAGAAGTGCTAGTTTTGACTGGGACTTGAAGGATGAGGTCATATTTCAATCAGCAAGAAGCCAGGGAAGTAAGAAGAGACAAGAGCACCACAGACAAGACCCAGACACTAGAATGGGAAGGGTATACCTGGGAGTTGATTAGTACATTTCAGCTAGAGTACATGTAAGAGAGTAGGAGATCAAATTCTAATGTTATACTGGGGTCAGGGCACAGGTGGGCCTTGACTATCGTGCTAAAGAATTTGGACTTTATTAGGCGATGGGGAAGAGCTGGGGGTTTTTGAGGTGACGTGCCTAGAGCTGGGCTTTGGAAAGATAACCTTGGTAGATGTTGGAATTTAGGGGTTGAAGGGAAACCAGGATGGAGATGATTCTAAGGGTATAAGAAAGAGGTAACATGGGCTTAAACTAGAATGTTGGCAGTGCAAACAGTAGGGAGGGACAATTGTCACAGATGCAGAAGTGGAATTAAAAAACTTGGCAATTTATTGTCGAGAATGACACAGAAGAACACACCGAGTGTAACTCTAAGTGATGTCCTTTCCAGAACTCAGAGAGTCCACAAGAACAGGTTTTAGAGAAAGAGTGATGAGTTTGATTTGGGATATACTTAGGTATGACAGTGGATTGCTGATAGCTCTGCTGAAAAAGCATGAATGGAAAACTGCACTGAAAAATATAAAGGGATAATGAACATTCACAAAATGAATGGTTGTGTGGACTCAGCCCATAAGATGGAGTCAGAGGTCCACATCTCATTTTTAGTCCCTTCTTGACATGACTGTATTAAAAATTAATTCATCTTTTCAAGTATCTTTCAAGTGACCCGTTTAAAGGAAGCTTTTACTTATTTTTCTCTTGATAAGACTGGGGCATTAATACTATTTGAAGTTTGAGCACCATTGGATTTGCTCATGGAAGTAATAGTAGCTCCTCTTTTGAGAAACAAAGGTGTTTTCAGATTAGCAGACAACACCCCAAAGAGTAAGTAGGGAAGCTGGGACGTTACATTGGATTTCACAGAAATGACGAATAGGATTTTGAC
Source organism: Varecia variegata (assembly GCA_028533085.1). Lineage (NCBI taxonomy): Eukaryota > Metazoa > Chordata > Mammalia > Primates > Lemuridae > Varecia > Varecia variegata. The sequence continues at coordinate 15,330,325 of CM052440.1, read as the reverse complement.
AAGTAAACAAGAGGGAAAAAAGTGCATTCTAGATAAAGGAAAGTGTGTATATAAACCTGGCATGATAAGAATGATATGGCATGGTCAGGAGATGGCAAGAAGCTACTTGCATATAGCTGGAGCACATGCGGAGAGAGTGCAGGGAGATGCCATGCAATTATGGAACTAGATGGACACTACCAAAGTGCTGCTGAAAGCAAATGAGGACCCAAGCAAATGAGGTTATGAAGTAAGCCAGTGCCTAGCCTATAATGGGCCCTAAATGTGTGCTGGTTGATAGGCTGTTGAGGCTGACAACAGTCTTTAGCCCATTGGAATTGGATGAGCCTCCTCTTCTGTTCAAATCAGCTTCAGCAGCAGGTTGCTGGGCCAGAGGCCTTGAAATAGGAAATGTTCTAGAAGATTAATACTATAACCAGCAACTAAGATTCACCTTTGGCTTGGAGTACAATGTAGAAGACACAGGGAAGCAAAATACAACCAGGTTCTAGTGGACCTGCTTTCTTGTAACATGCACGACACCCTCAGACATAATCATTCTAGACAGGAATGTATAAGGCCCCTGGGGACTGGGGACTGGGGCAATATATCTTCTAAACAAGACCAAGGGAAAAACTGCAAGGGCTCTCCATTGAAGAAACTCGATTTATTTTTCAAATGCAATAAATATGTACTACTATATAGAATTGCTCTGGCCAAGAGGGTAGCCACTAGCCACATGTGGCTATTGAGAATTTGAAATGTGGTTAGTCTGAATTCAGATTTACTGTGAGTGTAAAATACACACTATATTTCAAAGACTTAGGATGGGAAAAGGATTTAAAATAAGTCATTAATGTTTTTTGTAGTGGTTATATGTTGAATACGATTTTAGATATATTAGGTTAAATAAAATGTATTATTAAAATAAATAATAAATTTCACATTTTTTTATTTTTTAAAATATGGATACTAGAAAGTTTTAAATAATTTATATTGTTTATGTTATCATTCTACTGAACAGAACTGCTATAGAAAAACTGTGTCACTTTCTATTGAAATAAAATTGTTCTATCTCCTCTGATTTTTCTGAACTTTTGTCCTTGTAAGGAACTTGCCAACATGTGCACTAGGAAGAAATTCAAACTGTGATAAACAGGTTAATTCATTCTTATCATCTATTGTCAAGTGCTGTTTATCTGCATTTCAATGTTTCCATGGAGATTAGTGCAACTGCAGGCTTGTTTTAATGACCATGCTGTTCAGTACAGTTTGCATATTATAAAAATTAATTAAACAAAAAATTTGAAAGGGTTTATTATTTGGGGCTATTAAAAAGCAAGAAAGGCAAGGAGGGGAAAAGGTCTCATATTAATAACTTTTATATCAGGCAAGTTGTAGTCTGATATGTTCAAATAAACTCAACCTTTTTAAAGAAGAGGTTATTGCAAAATACTTCTCTCCCGCAAAGAGGTTGGAGCCAATATCTCTATCAGAACATCAAATAACAACAGAAAATTCTCAAAAAACAGTACTTGAAGGATTGTTTCGCTTTAACATTGGTAAACAGCAAGCAAATGTTCAGAAAGGACATCCCTGGATTCAATTGCAGGGCTTCCAATTCTTTTTCTTTCTTGTGTGCTAGTGGAAATTGTAATGTTTGATCATAACACTGACCTTTAGCTTTATTTGTCCTAATTTTGCAAACCTTCCTGCTTCATACAACAATCTCCTATGATTCTAAAAATTTGGTGTGTGTTAGCATTTAACAGAATGTGAAATAGCCTCAAAGATTCTCCACTAAATGGGACTGACTATATAATGAAAATAAACTTAAGCAAGGATCTGAAACATCATGTAAAGTTTTTTACTATGTTTTGCAAGGCTCTTTGCATTTAAGAAGAAAGTTTGTTTTTAAACAGAAGTGGTCTCCGAAAAAAAAAAAAAAAAAAGCTAAGCCTTATTCACTGTCTTTGAAGTGTAAGCAAGAAAAAAAACCCCAAAAGTTAAATGATGATTATCAAATCCAAAGGGGAGAATTACAACCCAAGGCGTGCCTACCACACGGAGGATCTGCGGTGCTTCAAAGCAGTTGGGAGTAGTTTAACTATGTATATGTATGGTCTGATAGTACTCAGTAGACAGTGAACCTTTTGGAAGAACAGGGAGTTCTTAAATACCTGTCACCGGCATTATATTGCAAAGCAAGATGGAACTGAAAGATTCTCATGTCAAGCCTTTAATATCAGTACAACAAAAATGACTTCATCCGTGCAACCAGTGAACAAGCTGTTCCCACTGGTGTAATAGCTCCAGAAGGATCTTATTTTGACTTTGTCCCACTTTTCCTCTGCACTGAATGTTGTAACCTTGTCGACTAAAATCTCTTGGCCTAATAATTACAGTCAACATTGAAAAGCTCTGCCCTGAAATTATTAGTGCAAATAAAAGGAGGGAAAAATAAATTAAACTCAGCCCCTTCTATCCCTGTGTTACAGATGACATCCACCTGAACCTTGGAAATTTTGTGCTCCAAATGTTTAAGCATTCTTGCATCTGTAAAATCAAACTAAATTTCTGCTTAATAAATTAACTTTACAGAGTTTTGTTTTGCTACTACTATCATTGCTTTATTGGACTGTTAGGGCAGTGTATTCCATAAAGTTGAAAAATAATTAAATTCTTTTACTTAAAGGAAAGAAACTCTAAGAGATCCCTTTCTTTCCTATTCAGTTTTGACTGTCTAAAGGGAGAAGATTGAAGAGAGGCATGTGCTTCTGGAAATGTATGATTATTATGAGGCCAGTGTATATGAGAAATACATTGACTTGAGCATCTCATCCAGAAGAAAACTTTTAGATATTAACATATCATGTCTAGGAAAAATAAAAAAAATTGGGTTGTGTGTTTCAACTTTGATTCAACAGTGAGCTTAAATAAACAGACTCATTGCTCTTCTCTCTCTTTTTTTTTTTTTTTTTTGAGACAGAGTCTCACTCTGTTGCCCAGGCTAGAGTGCCATGGCATCCTCCTAGCTCACAGCAACCTCAAACTCCTGGGCTCAAGCAATCCTACTGCCTCAGCCTCCAGAGTAGCTGGGACTACAGGCATGCGCCACCATGCCCGGCTAATTTTTTCTATATATTTTTAGTTGGCCAGATGATTTCTTTCTATTTTTAGTAGAGACGGGGCCTCGCTCTTGCTCAGGCTGGTCTCGAACTCCTGAGCTCAAACAATCCACCCGCCTTGGCCTCCCAAGTGCTAGGATTACAGGCGTGAGCCACCACGCCCGGCCTCATTGCTCTTCTTCATCAAAAACTGAAAAGAAATCTCCAGAAACCTCTTCAAACATATCATTCTTCCAGGCCTAATCTACCCTGCTAGTGATAAGTCTAGGGACTATCAGTAAAGTTGCTTTAATTATGCCGATTTCTTCCAGGGCTTAAGGATCTATATTCATTATTTCAAAGTGAAAAATGAATGTAGAGCAAGGGAACTAAGTCAGGAAATATTCCCCTTAAGGGGAGCAGTAATAAGTCATTTATGCTGTGGCTTGTCAGGGGGCACTCTTACTATATTACATTTTAATTTGGGGAGAATATGGTAAGAGAATATATTTAAGTGAAATTATTTTCACTTAAAAAAGTGTTTTCATTTAATTCCACATCTAATTTTTTTAAAATGGAAAACAAGGTTTTTTCCTCTTAGTTTTAGAATGATCTATGTAGTTCTACTCTTGTCATGTTATTCTGTGTTTCAAAGTTCAAACATGCTAGTAGGGATAGAAGAAGACCAGCTGTAGGAATGATGGAGAAAGCCCAAATGCCCACTAAGTGCTAACACAGTTATTAAATTGGAACTGAATTTACTTTATGCTTCTAAAAGAGGATCTGATTTAAGAGATGATTTCACCCAGGACATTTTTTAGTAGGTAGCCTGGTAGCCTGAAAGAGAGTCAGTGTGCCAATATTAGCCATTCCCTAGCACTTTCTAGTCTTCGGGACATAAATCATAGAGCTAGACCAAGGCCAGGCTAAATTATTTTGGCAGATGAGGCCTATGAATCATTTCCTCTAAGGAAAATTTAGGCCACTGGATTAGACCACTGTGTGATGGTACACAACTGATTAGAGATCCTGCTCACAAAGATATCAGTAGATTAAGTTAACCAGAGGCACCTACCATTTATGTAGGTCTTCTCTTGGAATTTTTTTCTAAACATTTTAGAAATGGTATGAAAGTCTGTTAACCACACCAAGATGATAAGAGGGGAGTTAATATTTCAGAAGAGAGAATCATAATTGATAATGTTCTTGGGAAATGTTAGAATTAAAAGGAAAAAGGTTCATTGAGGACGATGTTGGGAGGAAACAGGACCTCATTCATTCAAAAAATATTTATTGAATGTTTGCTGTGTGCTAGGCTCTATTCTAGGCGCTACCTTAATTTCAAAGAGCTCATATTCTAATTAAATTTAAGGGTCTCATTAAAGTTGAAGCATTAAACTTCCACTTATGGCCATGATAGAGTAACAGGGATGAAATTTACCCTCCATCCTTAAACAACTAAAAATCTTTCAAAATCTATGAAACGATGATTTTCAGAAATTGGGAAACAGGCATTGAAGGACACAGATCCCCCCAAAAAGGAGGAAAAAAAAGCCAAGATGAACCTGATAAATGACCCAGCCTACTGCCTAAAGAGTTTCTGGGCCACTGCACAGGGAAGGGGAACCTAGCATCATCTGGTGAGCTCCCTTGAGTTGAGGAGACAGAGTTCAGAGTTTAGAGGGGCTAAGGCAGTTAGACTTCATGGGGGGCAGAGTACTGCAGAGAAGAAAGTTGCAATGAGAAGTCTCCAGGTATCTGCTGAGTGTCCCCTTGAGTCTTTAGCTAAGTAATAATTAGTGCACGGATTTGAGAAAACCACCAAGGCTGGAGGCAAAAAAAACAGTGCAAAGGAGCAGGTAGAGCAATTCTTGGAGCACATACAGGGCTGGAAATACTCTATGTTCCCATGAGCCAGAGTAGAAAAACTTCCTAACACATAAGGAACTAAGTACAGTCATCCAATGGGTATTGTCTCAACAGTAGTGTCAAATTACCCCTAGACTAATGACTGTTCTGCACCCACCAAACAAATCTCAAGAGCAACACTTGAAAATATCAGACTGTTTCCAAGTACTATAACTGGATTCTAGTGCAAAGATCAAAACCATTTAAAGGATTACATATCCAGCACCCCAAAATATTAAACGTACAATGTCTGACATTAAATAAAAATATACTAGACATGTAGAAGCGGGAATATAAGATCGAGGCACTTTGATGAGGAGGAAATCAATAGAAATAGATTCAGAAGTGACACAGATGATGGAGTTAGTAAACAAAGACATTATAGCAGCTATCATACATACACCTCATATGTTCAAAGAGTTAGAGGAAAGCATGAGCATGACAAAAAGAGAAATGGAAGCTATCAAAAAAGATCCAAGTGAAACCTCTAGAGTTGAAAAGTGCACTGAATATGGCTGGAATTAACAGCAGATTAGATATCACAAGAAGAAAAGATCAGTGGACTTGAAGGCCACAATAGAAACAATCCAAAATGAAACTCAAAGACTAAAAACACTAGGAAAAAGAATGAATAGAGCATCAGTGAGGTATGGGCAACATAAAGCAGTCTAACATATGGGTAAAGTCCCAGAGGGTGAAGAGAGGCAGGTGGGGACAAAAAAAAATATTTAAAGAAATAATGACTGAAATTTTCTGCATTTGATAAATTTGCATCATGGCTTGAAAAGGCACTCTTTTTCATTACAAAGCACTGCCTCTGTAGACCTCTCGCCTAGAGTGCTCTCCCTCTGCTTTTTTACCTTCTCCACCTAACACACAGGTGAAGACCCATAGCCTCCAAAACACATTTCCAGACTCAAATGATTTCACCCCTTCATAAACACTGAACCCTTTTGACTATCAGCTGTTTGACAATTAGTCATGCAATGACTGATGGTCATTCTTTTATAGTTGTTTCTATACTTAACTTTTTAATTTTTATGCAACTATTTCCACATTTATGTCTTTCCTCTACCCAAGCTTTGGATTCTGTCTCCTTCCCCATTCAGAGCATACTCCTTCCATCAATTCTCTCCTTTTCCTGTGTGGATCTCTACAACCTTTTGAAAAATAAAAGGTTTAATGGCCAAAAACTTCCCATGACTTTTCTATCTTACTTGACTTCTAGTTATTATTTTATCCCTTCCCCTTTACAATCAAACCTCTGAAAAGATTTTTCTTTTTTTTTTTTTTCCTAAACTACAACCTGCTGCTCTATGGCTTCTATCCCCATCATTCCTCTGAAATTATTCTCATCAAGGTTACCAGTGACCCATTTGCTACCAAATCCAGAGGATTCTTTTGCTTTAATCTTTGTTTATTCAATGAAACTCTTAAGCATCTTCTGTGTGCCAGGTACTGTACCTGGAGCTGAGGAGATGATGTTAAGAAACACATATGCCCTCTCAGAGCACAAATTTAGCAAGAAAGCCAATTAAGAAACAAAATGTGTTAAGTGCTACCTGGCATTTGTTGATGATGGCCACTTCCTCCCACTTGAACTTCTCTCTGATGCTGGCTTCTGTGATACCATCCTTTCTGGGTTCTCTTCTCCTAATTCTATGTCTTAGCAGCCTTCATCTTGGGCTGCCTTTCTTCCATTTGTCTCATGGGTAAAGTGTTTTTCCCCTGGTTCCTTCTTCCCATTTTTTATCTCAAGTTTCCTCCATGATCTCATTCATGTCGATGATTTCATCTATTATAGGCTGACACTTCCAAATCTATATCGCACATCCAGATTTTTCTCCCAAGCTCCAGACTTGCTCTATCTCCTGGACAGCTTCACTTGGATGTCCACAAGTGCTCCAAAGTAAATAAGTCTCACATGGAATTATTACTTCCCCTAAACCTGTTCTCCTCTGAGCTCTTTCATTTAGTAAATGGGTCCTAGTCATCATAGCCGTAAATCTTGGCATCATCCTTGATTTCTCTTTCAAATCCCACATATAGTGAGTCACTAAATCTTGTTAATTTTCTTGTAAGCATGTCTCAAATGGATTTCCTCTCTACCCCTACAGCCAGTGCTTAAATTAGACTTTATCATTTCTCTTTTGGATCTATTAGTCATATCTCCCTGCTTCTGTTCTTGGTTTCTTTCAATCAGTTCCATACTGCAAAAAGTGACCTTTCTAAAATAGAATCCAATTATATCACTTCCATGCTTAATATCTTTTGATAGTTCTCCATAGACTCTGAGATAAAACTCATGCACCCTCTCATGGCCCCAACCTGCCAGCTTCATCTCTCACCTCATACTGAATTACTCAGTTCCCTGGATGCCCCGTGACATCTCATATACCCTGGTATTTGCACATGATGCTCCTTCTGTGGGATCTCACCCTTTCTACTAATGCCTCTTCATGGCCTTTTAAAAAACTTGGATCAGACAGTTCCACATCTAAAAAGCTTCCCTGATATTCCCCTTCTCCAAGCTGAGATTAAATGTCCCTCCTGGTACATCCAAAAAATATTCCATATGTGTTCTTTGTGAAGCAGTTTTATTTTTACAAAGTATCTGTTTATGTCTTTCCTATCACTAGATTATGAGTCCCTCCCCACCCTCTGGCAATTCTCTGTCCTTGCTTAATTTTTCTTCAAGCACTTATCAACACCTGGCACACTATACACTGTACTTATATGTTTGTCTCTACCCCCAATAAGAATATAAGCTACATGAAGGTAGAGACTTTTACCCAGTGTGTTCACTGCAATATCCTTGACACCTAGAACAGTGCCTGGCACGCAGTAAGCACTCAGTAGTCATTGTTACATAAACAAATCTGTGCCCTGAGCACTAAGAGCAGTATCCAGAACATGGGATGGGTTGTTACGCTCTACTGCAACCTTGTTTATTCATCTCTCTCCCCTATAAGACTATAACTCTTCAAGGTGACTATATTTTATTTATCTCAGTATCTCTAGTGCCTAGCACAATTTCTGGCTTATGCTATGGTCAATAAATGAATCTCCCCACCAACACTGAAAGTTCATTGGGGCATGAGTAAGGTCCCACAAAACCTAGAACAACAGTGCCTTCCACATAAAAGATTTTCAGTGAATGTGTGTTTATTGCAAACTGACCATCTACTGCAAACAAAACGCTTAAAAAAATGAAGTGTAATACCACGGTATGTGAATAGCATTATAAATACATAAAAGACAGTTTCCCAAACTCAAATTCAGAGTCTTACCACTTTGAGTTAAGAATTAGTTGCTCCCACTGTTTAAAAAAAGTGACTACCATCAACAATAATTTAGGGTATACTTTAAAATAACTAAAAGAGTGGAATTAGAATGTTCCTAAGAGAGAAATATTAAAAGCCTGAGGTGATGGATACCCAATTACCCTGATTTGATTTATTCACATTGTATGCCTGTATCAAAACATCACATGTACCCTATAAATATATACAACTGTTATGTACCCATAATAATTAAAAATAAAAAAATTTAAAAAATCTATGAGAGAAATGTAGTAAATTGGGATTGTTTCATAAATAACTTATTTTATCTGAATAATACAAAGATTTATTAGGTGTTACAAAATGGTGATATTCTATCTCTATCATTTCTTGTAAGCTGAAATGTTTCCATAAAGACAAACTTTCCTTGCTATTTAATTACCCTAAGGTACAGTTTGTATGGAAAAGACAGGCAGGATAAATTCTTTCTTTTTTTTCCCTTTTGGTTTCAAAATAATGAGTTAGTTCATTTGCATCCTTCAAAGAGCATCAACAAATTTTTATTTTAAAATTCTTGTACCATTGTGAACTAATGGATTTAAACATATTTAAAATGTTTCCACTCATTGCAGTTATTATCTTTACTGATATTTAAAATTTCTTATTTTTGGTCAGTGGAAGCCTATTCAAGTTGGTTCTTGGGTCTTTTTGACACTAGCCTTGTTTGTTTCTAATAGCTTCCTTGCTTTCTGATAAAGAAACATCTTGTCTAGGCTCGGACTGTATATTTTCTGCCTTAGGCTTAAAAATCACCCATTTTTCTCAGGAATCTTGATTTCTTTAAGTAGGAAAGGGTAAGAAGTCATAATCTAGGTGCTACGGATGCTCACTGATATTGATTTGGTCATGATTTTTAGGTCTTTCAGCAGATACGGCAACAGTTTTCGTGTCATGTCTCTGCAGTTATTTTGGTAGTCTGCAGGTCATTCTTCATTGGATTCCTAAGGAAGGTCTTATGGGAAAACTATTCTTTAATTTGGTTCTTACATACTCTTAACTAGTTTTTTAAAAAAAACTGTTGTAAGATATAAATAACATAAATGCTACTTTTTTATTTCAAAGTATTATGGGGGTACAAATATTTTTGGTTACATGGATCACTTTTACAATGCTTGAGTCATGGTTATAAGTCACCCAGATAGTGTTCATTGTACCCATTAAGTATATTATCACCCATCTCCCTCTTTCCCCTCCCCATTGCTTGATTTCCGTTGAGTTTTATTTCCCTCTATGCATATGTGTGCTCTTTGGTTAGTTCCAATTTAATAGTGAGTACATGTGGTGTTTGTTTTTCCATTCTTTAGATACTTCACTTAGGATAATGGTATGCAGTTCCATCCAAATTGTTGCAAAAGGCATTAAGTCATCCTTTTCCATGGCCAAGTAGTATTCCATGGTATACATACACTACATGTTGTTAATCTACTCATGAACTGATGGGCATTTAGGCTGATTCCACATCTTTGCAACTGTGAATTGTGCTGCAATAAACATTTGAGTGCAGGTTTCTTTTTGATAAAAATGACTTCTTTTCCTTTGGGTAAATACCCAGTATTTGGATTGCTAGATCAAACGGTAGTTCTACTTTTAGTTCTTTGAGGTACCTTCAGACTGTTTTCCATAGAGGTTGTACTAATTTTCAGTCACACCAGCAGTGTACAACTGTACCTTTCTCTCTGCATCCATACCAGCATCTATTGTTTTTGGACTTTTTAAATAAAAGCCATTCTAACAGGAGTAAGGTGATATCTCATTGTGGTTTTAATTTGCATTTCCCCAATGATTAGTTATGTTGAGCATTTTTTCATACATTTTTTTGCCATCTATCTCTCTTCTTTTGAAAAGCTTCTGTTCATGCCTTTTGCCCACTTTTTAATGGGGTTGTTTTTTCCTTGCTCATTTGCTTGAGTTCCTCATAGATTCTGGAAATTAGCCCTTAATTGAATGTATAGCTTATGACTATTTTTTTCCATTCTGTAGGTTGTCTATTTACTCTGTTGAATATTCCCTTTGCTGTGCAGAAGCTTTTTAATTTAATCAAGTCCCATTTATTTATTTTGTTGCTGTGATTGCCATTGGGGTCTTCTTCATAAATTCTTTCCCTAGGCCAATGTCTAGAAGAGTTTTTCCAATATTTTCTTCTAGTATTCTTATGGTTTCATGCCTTACACTTAAGTCTTTTATCCATTCTGAATTAATTTTTGTGAGTAGTGAGAGATATAGATTCTGTTTCATTCTTCTGCATGTGGCTAATCCAATTTTTCCAGCACCATTTATTGAATAGGCATTCTTTTCCCTGGTGTATATTGTTGTCTGCTTTGTCAAAGATCAGTTGGCTGTATGTGGATGGTTTTATATCTGAGTTTTCTGTTCTATTCCATTGGTCTATATCTCTATTTTTGTGCCAATATCATGTTGTCTTGGTTACTATAGCCTTGTAGTATAGTTTGGTCTGGTAAAGTGATGCCTCCAGATTTGTTCCCTTTGCTTAAGATTGCTTTGGCTATTCGGACTCTTTTCTGGTTTCAAATGAAGTGCAGAATTATTTTTTCTAGATCTGTGCAATATGACATTGGTATTTTGATGGGGACTGCGTTGAATCTGTAAATCACTTTGGGTACTACGGACATTTTAACAATGCTGATTTTACCTATCCAGGAGCAAGATATGTTTTCCATTTGTTAATATTTTAAACATTTTTAAGTGTGCAGTTCAGTGGCATTAAGCACATTCACATTGCTGTTCAACCATCACCACCATCCATTTCTCAAACTTTTTCATCTTCCTTAACCAAAACTCTGTACTCATTTAACGCTAACTCCCCATTTCTTTCTTTTCCCTGTTCCTGGCAGCCAGCATTTTCCTTTCTGTCTGTATGAATTTGACTACTCTAGGTACCTCATAAAAATGGAATCATAAAATATTTGTCCTTTTGTGTCTGGCTTATTTCATTTTCTTTTTTTAATTTCAACATATTTAGGGATACAAGGGGTTTTGGTTACATGGATGAATTGTATAGTGGTGAAGTCTGGGATTTCAGTGTACTCATGTCCTGAATAGTGTGCATTTGTACCCAATAGGTAATTTTTGTTTTGTCTTAGGGTTCATTCATGTTGTAGCATATGCCAGAATTTCCTTCCTTTTTAAGACTGAGCAATATTCCATTGTAGCTATATGTCACATTTTGTTTATCCATTCACCTGTATTTTATACCTCTTGTTAGATTTATCCCTAAAAATTTCATAGTTTTTGATGCTATTGTAAATAATATTTTTTAATTTTGATTTTCAATTCTTCATTGCTAGTACAGTATATAAAAATGAAATTTTTTTTGTACATTGATTTTATATCATGCAACCTTGTCAAACTTACCTATTAGTTTTAGTAGCTTTTTTATAGGGATTACAATAGATTTTCAACATAGATAATAATGTCATCTATGAGTAAAGGTGGTTTTACTTCTTCTTCACAGTCTCTATGTCCTTTATTTCTCTTCTTGCCTTACTGTACTGGCTAGAATCTCCAATAAAATGTTGCATAGGAATGGTAAGAGCATCCATTGTTGGCTTGTTCCTGACCTTAGGGGAAAAGCATTCGGCTTTTCACCATTAAGTAAGATGTCAGCTCTAGGATTTTTGTCAATATATTTTATCAGATGGAGGAAGTTCATTTCTATTTTTAGTTTATTGAATGTTTTTTTGAAAAAATCAGCAGTGGATGTTGGATTTTGTCAAATGTGTTTTCTGTGCCTATGGGTTTTTTTTAGTTTGTTAATATGATAAATTATATTTATTTACAAGTATTAATCCATTTTTGCATTCCTGGGATAACTCCACTTGGACATGATGTATTATCTTAAGACAATAATCTATTTTCTTTTTAGTGCTGTTTTAAATTTACAGAAAAATTGAGCAGATGGTAGAGTTCCATATATCCACCTTGCCCCACCACCCCCAGTTTTTTTATTATTAAGATCTTGCATTAATGACACATATGTTGCAATTAATGAACAAATATTGATACATTATTATTAACTAATTCATAGTTTACATTAAGATTCATGGTGTTTTACAGTTCTATGGGTTTTGACAAATACATAATGAGATATACCCATCATTATAGTTTCATACAGAATAACTTCACTTTCCTAAGAATCTCCTGTGCTTCATCTATTCATCCCTCTTTTCCCTCCCCTCACATACATTGACCCTTACTTTCTCTACAGTTTTGCCTTTTCCAAAATGTCATTTGTTTAGAATCATAAAATGCGCAACTTTTTCAGACTAGCTTCTTTCAGTTAGCAATATTCATTTAAGTTTCCTCTGTGTCTCTCTGTGGTTTGATAACTCATTTCTTCTTATGGTTGAATCATGTTCTACTGTATGGATGCACCAGAGTTTGTTTATCCATTCACCTACTGAAGGACATCTTGGTTGCCTCCAGTTTTGGTAATTAAAAATAAAGCTGCTATAAACATTCATGTACAGGTTTTTGTGTGGATATGTTTTCAACTCAACTGGGAAAATATCTAGGAGTATGATTGCTATATGGTAAAATTATGTTTAGCTTTGTAACAAACTGCCAAACTGTTTTTCAAAGTGGTTGTACTATTACCACAATGAATGAGGGTTCCTGTTGTACTGCATCCTCATCAGCATTTTGAATTATTAGTGTTTTGCAGTCAAATGCTCTACCCCTGAGCTATACCCCCAGTTGAATTATTAGTGTTTTGGATTTTAACATTTCTAATAGATGTGTAATGGTATCTCATTGTTGTTTTACTTTATAATTCCCTAATGATATATGATGACGAGCCTCTTTTCATATGCTTATTGATGTCTATATATCTTCTATGACATTTGATTTGCTAAAATGTTTTCAAAAATATTTACACCTGTTTTCATGAGGAACATTGGTCTATAGTTCCTTTTCTTGCAATGTCTTTGCTCTTGATATCAGATTAATGCTAATCTCATAGAATGTCTTGGGAAATAGTTTCCTCTTTCCAATTTTCTGGAAGAGTTTGTGTAGAAGTGGCATTATTTCTTTCTTAAATGTTTTGTAGGATTCACTACTGAAACCATGTGGGTGTCCAATTTTCTTTATGGGAAAGTTTTTAACTATACACTCAATTTATTTTATAGATATAAGGCTATTCAAATTATCCATTTATTTTTGAGCGATTTTTGATAGTTTGTGTCCCTGAAGAAATTCTGTCATAGGTTTTACCCTTGGAGGTTCTGATTTTGCTACCTAGGTATTCTCTGTTGCAGCTATTTTAAGTTCTGTTACCATACACGTGCATACCAAAAAATGGTAACTACAGGTGATGATGGTGTGTTCATTAATGTCTACCTATACCAAATTATCACATTGTTCACCTTGAATATATACTATTTTACCTGTCAAATATTTTAAAATACACAAAAAACTGTTTCTAGCTTCTTAGAATTTTCTAAGTTTTGACTTCTAAAACCAGAATGACAGTATAACAAAGTATAAACCAACATGGTTAAGAAGTCCCTAAGAAAATGTAAAAGTAGCTTTACTTGACTGTTGCAGGGTCACATATTTTAATGCAAATGAAAAATTGAAAGATCAATATTAAAATGTCCTTAAGAGATGTATGATAAAAACATTTCCCAACTTCACTTTGCAGACTACAATGTGAAATTTTAATAAGATCAGTGAATGTTAAGCAATTTGGTTTTATATGGATAACTAAAATCATTAATATTTAATATAAAAATATTACTGGAAGATTAAGAATTTTTGTTTATATTAATAAACCTCTTTACTTTCTTACATTTATTGGGGGAATCATTCAACTCCTCTGGGCCTCCATTCATTCATTGTTAAAAATGAGTCAATTAGACTAGATATGTTTGTTAAGATTTCTTCTAGACTTAAAAATGTTGTTATTAAGTTTGCAATTTTAACTGTGAAACAAAGTGTTTGATTCTAAAGTGTTTTAATTTATCAGTTTGAACATAAGTATACACAGATGCCTAGTAAATAATTTCTAGATATTGTAAAATGAACTTTTTCCCAAATTTGTTTATTTGTAAGGTGCCAATCTAAAGTAACATTGTTTTGGGAAGAAAGGAAATCGAATCACAAATAAAATCTTTATACTTCATGTTCCAAAGGAAGAAAAATGTCTCTTACTGGAGCTATCTACCCAAAATCCAATTCAGAGTGAGACCTGCTTTAGTGTTAGCTCTTTCATTTATTAATCTTACCAAAAAGAAAGGTAAAAGTGAATGTTTTTGACAAGAGACCTTGGCACTGTTGCAGCAGCTTTAAAAGTACAGGATTAAATTGTGGGAATTTAAGTTCTTCACAAACTCTGGAAATCAAGCTTGTTTTTGTGAAGAACTTGATCAGAAACAAAAGAGTTTTACTGAATATTACGTTGTCTGGATGCTCTTCAACAGCACATGGACACAGTTTATTCTTTAACAGGAGCCATGCTCTGGTTCAGATATAAAAGTTTCACAGTAAAACTCTGTTGGGTATGTATAAAAGGAAACATTTAAAAATTGTATTATAATTATAACAGTCTATAAAGATATAGATTTAGTCATTGTTCATCCTTTACTCACTCTCAGAAGATTTTAAAAACTAAAATTTTTAATGAAAAAGTTCTGGAAATCTGGAGTATGGCTTACCAACTTGTCTTTATATCCAAGAATAATATTGTACATTTTAAATAAAAGGTAAGCTCAGGTCAATTTGGTGTTTTGGAAGCAGTACTGTGTGTAGGTACCCTGAAATATATCCCCAGGCCCACCTTGGATTTCAGCCACAGTTGTAGTGAAGAGTTCCACTTAATCTCAGATTCACCTTTTGGCGGTAGCAACCCACCTCAAGTGAGTGCCCCATTTCTCCACTTTCCGACCTGGTGTCCTTTCTAAGGCCATGGAAGGCCCCTAGGCCTGTGAGCAAATAGATCCCACATTATACAGCAGTAATACCTCCACCAATGGGTCAAAGCTAGTGGACAAATGCTTCAGGTTCCAGTTCTTCGGGTGGACAATTCTAAAAGCACTGCTCATTCCTAAGGAGGCGATGGTCCTGGAATCAAGTCCCAAGTGCCCACAATGGCAAACTCAGTGATATGTCCTTTATTGGATTTTATCCCCTCTCTCATTCTTCCTGCTCTCTCACTCCTGCTTCCTGGGATTACCTCACAAAAAGGCAACTTGCACCTACATGTTTGTTGCATGCTGTGCTTTAGGAGGAACATACAACTTTGGGATAAGGAGTGACCCTCAAAAGCAGATCCTTAGGTTGGGATCCAGGAACTGGATCACTGATGCCTATTGCTAGGATAAGTGGATGGTGATAACCCCTGGTGCACATAGTTATTCCTATGAATCTCACCCCTGTGGTGGATTGGGATGAGGGGCATTGGGTTATAAGGTTGTTCTTCACTAGAATGGAATGGAGGCAAAGAATTGTGGGCTTGGCTAGCATTTGTTAACCACCTTGGAAGCCTTGAAAAACGAAGGTGGCAGGCCCAGATCAACCATCAACTTGGAGCACACTGTGAAAGCCAAAAGCCTCCTTGTCAGTGTTTAGAGAGACTATTATCCCCTAAGCCACAGAGTGGCTGTGCTGAAAATCAGACTCAAAGTGTAACCGTAAGGACAGCAGGGTGGCAAAGGAGATGAAAGATGCAGCTTCAACATGTCTCCTTTGCTAAAATCAGGGCCCTTATAGCAAAGGAGAGGAACTCTGAGACCCGGGATGGGAAAATTTCAGTGAATATATTTGAAGAGCTTGAATTCCTGGTTTCCTCTGAACCCTCCATCCCAGCCAAAGCAGCTCCTTCTCCCACGCCAGAAGGTAGCAGCCTCCCCTCATGCACAGTGTTTGCCTGTGGTGGATGCCTTGTAAAATGACTCTTATCTCTTCAAGATATAATTCCGCCTCCTCCATTGCTTTGAGATTAACTAATGTCAGGTTTCAGCTGAGAGGAAAAATATAGTCCTTGATCTGGGAAGAAATAGCTTATTCACAGAAAGAGTTTCAGGTACCAGCTAATAAGCACTGGCAGTAAGGTGGAGACTATTACTATTACTATGGAGAGGCGATCTTGAGGACGCTGGACCAGAGAGGCAGAATATAAGGCTGGCTGGAGGAGAGTTTGTTGATATGGGAGCATTGTCTTATGAGAAGAGTTAGTGTCTTGGT
Organism: Varecia variegata; assembly: GCA_028533085.1. NCBI lineage: Eukaryota > Metazoa > Chordata > Mammalia > Primates > Lemuridae > Varecia > Varecia variegata. The sequence continues at coordinate 15,313,791 of CM052440.1, read as the reverse complement.
GAGGACACACGAGCTGGTCTTAACAGGCTGTGGGGGTTGTGGCTTCTTGAAACTTGCTCATGATGACAGCCTACACTAAACGAGGCAGAGATGCAGGAACTGTCTGGTCAAGGTATTGAAGAAGTGGGTCAGAGGCTCAGAGGTGGATATGTCAGAATGATTTATTTAATGTGTCAAGAGAACCAACCTATCATTTTCCCAGGAAGGGTCCAGAGAGCACTCTCTTTGCTAAGACAATAAAGGGTGTACTAACAAAGGTGGCACCAACAACTTTGAGAAAATTGGCAGCAGCTGTACTCTGTAGGCCAGGATTCACAGTAGGACATGATGAGTAGAATTGGGCTCTCTAGTACTAGTTGAGATGATAGGGTTCCATAACAGCAGGGGGCAGGTAGTGTTATTTAACCATCAGCAACAAAGTAATAGCAAGGCTGAAGTGAATGTCACTTACGCCACCAGGAGTATATACAATAAACATTCACCCAATCTTTCTCCAAAGACCTTAAACCACTTAGCAAAGCAGGATTAGTGGAATACTCAATCCTTTCAAAGATTGCATACAGGGCTCAGTTGACTTGATATCAAGTGATCTAAAATGTCAGCATTGCCCCTCAATTAAAGTGGGGGCTTATGAATACCAGGTAATAAATGGAGTCCTGGCTCCAGTCAATGTCACAGTAGTTTCAATTGCTCCAGAGGGGTCCCTGTGATTATTTCCCAGGAGTCTAGTGAATATCTGGAATAAATATCCTTAACAGCTTCACATTAGTTTCCTGACCTATGGAATAAAATCCATTAGGGTCAGGAGGATCAAGTGGAAATCCCTAAAATTGAACCTCCCTACCCTAGCCAAGATAATAAACCAGAAACAATATTGCACTCTGAGTGGAATTTCAGCGATTAGCACCACTTTCAAAGACCTCAAGGATGCAGCGGTAGTACCTTCTGTATTCACCTGTAAAGACCCTGCTAAAACCACATGGAACATGGTGGAAGACAAGGGACTATCACAAACTTAACCAAAGTGGTAGCGTCGACCAGGGATGCCACGCTAGATGTGGTACATGTCCGGGAATGTATCAACACAGCCTCTATGTCGTATGTGGCTGTTGATCTGGCAAACTTTTTTTTCAATCATTAAGAACATCAAAAGTGTTTTATATTTATGTGGAACGGCTAGCTATACCTATTAACCTGATTGTCCCAGAACTTTGTTAGCTCTCTTGCTCTCTCTCACAGTGTAGTCTCCAGGGATCCTGTTCATCCTGATATTACACTGAACCTCATGCTAGTCCTCTATATTGATAACATCAGGATATTTGGATCTGGTGAATAGAAAGTGGAAAGGACTCTTGGGGCCCTATAAGATGCACACAAGCCAGAGGATGTCACAGTAGCAATCCATTATTCAATGGAAATGATACATTTCGGATCAAGCCTGGATAAGTCCAGAGGCACATGTATTATAATTCAGACCCTTGCAGATTTTAGGAGTCCAATAGTCTAGAGGATGCTGGGACATCCCCTCCAAGGTAAAGGACAAGTTATTGAACTTGCACTTTTACCACGTACCCTTACCAGTAAGAAGGAGACACAGCATGTTGGAGACTACTTTGGCTTTTGAAAGCTTCACATACTTTCCAGTTATATTCTTATATAACTGGAGCTGTCCTTCATAACTTAGGTATTATCATAAAGTCAGATAGTCACAGTAGTGATCCATTATTCAATGGAAACGGTACATTTGGGATCAAGCCTCAACAAGTCCAGAGGCATATGTAATTACAAGGACAAGTGGCCTGTCATTTACCTCCCATAACATTTACATCTCTTGCAAATGTCTCTCCTTCAACCTACTCTTGTCTCATGGGGAATCCCCTATGGCAAACTGTATCAGTTATTTATTGCTATAATAATGCTATAACCAAAACAATAAAAAAGTCTTTATGACAATTAACATTGAAAATTTATTACTCACACATCCAGGGGCAGCTGGGAATCGGCTAGGCAGATTTTCTGGTCTTGGTTCACCTATGTTTTGCATTGGCTGGTAGATGAATGGAACAACTCAGCTCTGCTCCACACATCTCTCATTTTCTCATTCTCTATCAGACTTTCCCAGTCATGTTCTTATGTCAATAACAGAGGCGCAAGAGAAGGCAAGACCAATCAACTAAGTATTTTTCAAGCCTCTGCTTGGATCACATTTGCTTACATTCCATTGGTTGAAAGCAAATCACGTGGCTAAGTTCAGAGTTCAGAACTGAAAGCTGATGCAGAATGCTCCACCCAGAGTGGGAGGGCAATGCAACATTATAACTCATAAGGCATGGAGATGGGGAGAAATGAAAAATTGAAGCTCTTTTTGCAATATTAGCATATCACCTGAAAAGGAAGGAAAAAAGTAGGCCTTGTTCATGCATGAAGCAGCTTGGTATGTTGGTGTGAGCCAAAAATGGCTGGTTACTACACTACTGCCTCAGTAGAGGTGGCCCTAAGAATTAGTGGTGAGAAAAAAATAAATCTTCCTGACGGGAAGAACTTCAAACAGTACACTTTGTCATCACGTTGATGGAGAAAGACACGGCCTGAGTTAAGAATGCAGACTTTTTGATCCTGGTAACTGGCTTGGCTGGTCAGGGGCATGGAAGGAGCAAGTTTAGAAGATTAGAGAAAGAGAAATCTCTGTACGAGGCATGTGGACAAAAACTATGGTAATGTGCACAAAGTTTGAAAATTTCAGTGTCATGGAATGCCAAAAAGAGAACACTTACCTGAGGAGGCAAAGATTAGGTGGACAGGATGATTCCTCCAGTAGGTATCAGCCAGCCTTGTCCTTGGATCACCCCAGGCTCACACAATGAGCCCATGAATGGAGTAGTCATGGTGGCAGAGATGGAGGCTATGCATAGGCCCAACTGCTCTGGCTTCCTCTCACTGAGGCTAATCTAGTTACTGTCACTGCTGAATACTCAATCTGTCAGCAGCAGAGACCAAGGATTTGGTAAAATTCCATGAAGAGATTAACTGGTCACTTGGGAGCAAGTTATTTGCATTAAATTCTTTCTACCCTGGAGGAGGAAGCAATTCCCTTCTATTGTAATTAATTCTTACTCTTAATATGGGCTTTCCTTCCCTTCTAGCAGTACCTCTGACTACCCTATTATCTGATAGCCTGCAGAATGCCTATTACCAATGTAGTATACCAACAGAGCATTACACTGCCTCAGATATATGGATTATTTTGTAGTAAATGAATAGCAACAATAGGTGCATGAATTATTGGATCCACTGGTCTTACCATATACAGTAGTATCCAGAAGAAATCAAATAGAACCATGGAATTGCCTATTATAGGCACAGCACCAGCTCAGAGATAACATCCTGTAGGGTTGAGGTGCTGTTCTCTAGGATGTGGTATAGGCACTATATCAATGGCTAGTATATGATGCTTATCTCCAATTGCTAGAATTCATGGATCCATGGCCCTTCCTACCACCATTCCCAGAGATCTACTTTCACAATTGTGTTTCCCATCCCTGTCACCTTAGACTTTGCTGGGAATCCTGGTTCCCAGACAGGGTAGGAGGAAGGAGCCGGCACACTTCCATGAAGGAGCACAATGAGGATTCCACTAAAGTGAAGCTACTGCTGCCAATTGGTCTCTTTGGACTCTTCATGCCTGTAAGACAACAGACAAAAAAAGGAGTTAATATGTTGATTAACAGGAGGAGCTAATTATAAAATGAAACAGGCAGAATGTGACTAGAACTTAGATGATTCACTGGGGCATGTCTTGGTTCTTCAATGCCTGGTGTAAACAGCAAACAGACAATTCTGATAACCATAACCTAAAAAGGGCAAAGTAATCAAGGCCCTGGACACTTTAAAAGATAAAGGTCTGGCTCACTGCACTAGGGAAACAACCTAGACCACCCAAATTTCTGGCAGAGAGCAAGGGAAATCTAAAATGGGTGGTAGGAGATCATGCATGAGTTTTGGCCTTGAGTTCAGTTGCAGCAATAGTAACTGTAGCTTGTCCCACTAATCCTCCCATGTAGTATTTTAGAGACTATAGCTGGCTATCACCTTGAAGATGTGGTGACAGAGTAGACTTAACATGGGACTCAAGCAGTTCTGAATAGTCAAAGGGTAGACAGCAGCAGACACCTCGTGTGTGGACATCACATCCCTTTGTTTACTTCTAATAACAGCCACAGCTGCACTGGACAGTTCTAAGTGACCTTAGACTTGTTCTTGTTGGTGAAATCCCACTGCAATCGTAAGCCACGCAGCTTTCTGCTTTCTGTTCCAAGTCCTTCTTCAATGTTGGAGGAGACTGTTTTCCCACACAGAAGCACAACCCAGAAGTTCAGGGGTAGTTAATATCCCTGGATGCAACTCTTAACTAATGGGGGATGGAAACCGGTTAACGAATGATCCCAGCTCTATTAAGTGGACAATCTGGGGAGGCATTCTGAAAGCTTCTGAGGTCTTAGGACACTCAAGCCCCACCTTGATAACACACCTTTATAGTGGTTTCCTCCCTCTTGCTCTCCCTGTTCTGTCACTTCTGCTTTCTGGGACCATCTCACAAAGCACCTTTTCTCAGGTTCTACTTCCAGGTGACCTAAACTAAGACAAGCAAAAATAATCAAATGCAATATTTGTTTCCACATAAGATTTTAGGGATTTTTTATACTATGTGTAAATAATTACTATGAACAATTATTTGTAAGGTGAAGTGAGAAAATTTTAACCCTATGTAAATTAAATTGTTTTGCTTAGATAATAAAGTTGATGATAATGATTGTTGCTTATTCTGAACCACACTGTAACTACCTTCAATTCAATTTCCATCTGATAATAAATATAGTCATGTGCCACCTAACAGTGTTTCAGTCAATGATGGACCGCATATATGACAAGTGGTCCCTTAAGATTAAAATACTATATTTTTACTGTACATTTTCTATATTTAGATACCTAAATACTACCACTGTGTTACAATTGCCTATAGTATTTAGTTCAGTAACATGCTGTACAGGTTTGTAGCCTAGGAACAATAGGCTATACTATATAGCCTAGGTGTGTAGCAGGCTATACCATTTAGGTTTGTGTAAGTATACTCTATGTTTACATAACAACAAAATCGCCTAATGACACATTTCTTAGACTGTATACCTGTCATGCATGACTGTATTATAAGAATATCTGACTTAAAAAATATCTGAACTAATGGTCAAGTGGGCAAAAGTGGTATATGTTAGTAAATACTATCAATAAATTCCATATTCAAATATGTTTCACATTGTCACAGATAATTTCAATCCAGTATTACTTTCTACCATAAATTTAACAACTCTTATGATATGAATGCACATATTTTTCATTCCAAAATATTCACACAAATTGAATAATTCACTTAGCCAAATTTACTTCTTTGCATTGAGTCTATTACTGATAACTAAATTCACATTGACTTCATTTTTAAAATGCTAATTGCATCCCTGAAATATTTCACCTAAGTATTTGTAGCACTAATCATACTTTATTTAGGTTATTCTATTTTTCATTTCAGGGCCCTTTATTTTAGTAACAAGACACACTGGCAGGTTATAAATGTTTTATTATTTTGTTGACATAGAGGAAGGTTGGTGATGGATATGTGGCCATTGATGTTTTTATGCCTAAAAGTTAGAATTCAGGCTCTCTCTCTTATAGAATATAAATGCTACATACACATACATATGTAATTGTTATCAAAATTAAGCTTAGTCACTAAAAGATGATTCACTATCTGAACTTTCTTCTGCAGTTTTTTCACTTTCGCCATCAGGCACTGGAGCATCTGGCCTCCTGAAAGAAGAAAAAAAAATTTTAAGGTTTTTTCCAATTGAAAAACACATTTACAAACTGTAAATTAGGGTCATCTTAGAATATTGCTGCTAATAAATCTGCCAAGTCTGTGTCTTTAACTGAGGGAGTCTCCCGCTCTACACCAGAGCGTGCTTCTCTCTGGCTTCTTCGGCACCACGGGGATTAAATGCTATTCCTGTAGAGGCCACGGCACTATTTTCTCTTGCCAGTCCTTACACAGTATGCTATTTCAGCAATTTCTGCTTCTCATTACCATGGAGACCCAACTATAGACAGAGATGTAATCCGTAGAGGCTGGCATGAGCAGCGCTAAACCCCTGAAGCCTCGAAGCATACATGAGGTACAGAGAAAGGAAAGCTAGAAATGGAAAGAAAAGGAAAATCTTCATGTTCAGGAAAGCTGCAGGGAAAAACTTAGAAACTGAAGAGAGTTCAAGAATGGCTATTAAAAAAAAAAGTTGACAGTAAACATGTAAGACATAACAGTTAAAAAAAAAAAATCTGAAAACAATAAATGTTAGCATGGATGTGGAGAGACAGGAGCATTCATACACTGCTGGTTGGACTGAAAACTAGTACAACTTCTATGGAAAGTAATATGGAGATACCTCAAAGAGCTAAAAGTAGCACTACCATTTGATCCAGCAATACCATTACTGGGCATCTACCCTAAGGAAAAAAAGACATCTGCTCTAGAATGTTTATGGCAGCACAATTCACAATTGCAAAGATGTGGAAACAACCCAAGTGCCCATCAATTCATGTGTGGATTAATAAATGTGGTATATGTATAACATGGAGTACTACTCAACCATAAAAAATGGTGAACTTATACCTCTTGTATTATCCTGGATGGAACTGGAGCACATTGTTCTAAGTGAAGTATCACAAGAATGGAAAAACAAACATCACATGTATTCACCATTAAATTGGAACTAATCAATCAACACTTATGTGCACATATGGAAATGACATTCAATGGAAATCAAGCAGGTGGGAAGGGGTGGAGGAGATGGGTAAATTCACACCTAATGGGTACAATGCACACTATCTGGAGGATGGGCACACTTTGACTCAAATGGTACTAAATCAGTTTATGTAACCAAAACA
>CM052440.1:15282502-15306301 GCA_028533085.1 Varecia variegata | reverse complement strand
TTTTTTTTTTTTTTTTTTGAGACAGAGTCTCACTCTGTTGCCCGGGCTAGAGTGAGTGCCGTGGCGTCAGCCTAGCTCACAGCAACCTCAAACTCCTGGGCTTAAGCGATCCTACTGCCTCAGCCTCCCAAGTAGCTGGGACTACAGGCATGCGCCACCATGCCCGGCTAATTTTTTCTATATATATTTTAGTTGGCCCACTAATTTCTTTCTATTTTTCAGTAGAGACGGGGTCTCGCTCATTGCTCAGGCTGGTCTCGAACTCCTGACCTTGAGCGATCCACCCGCCTCGGCCTCCCAGAGTGCTAGGATTACAGGCGTGAGCCACCAAGCCCGGCCTGTCCTCATTCATTTTAAAATAAATTTTATGTTACTTTGAATTGGAATCACCAGGGAACAAAAGAAAAAGTGCACACTAGTTCTCTTTGGGTATAAAAAGAGAAAAACTTCAAAAAACAATGACAATCAAATGAGGTAATATATAGGAAAGCATTTTATAAGTTATAAAGCCTTACAAATGTTAACAGTAATAATAAAATTCACAGCAATGCCATCATTTCCAACCTTGATATTCGTATGTTTAGGGGAAACAGAAATTTGGCTCTTTATATATTATGATTAGAAGTACTCTGACTTGATCATAGATAGACAGATATGAAGGACATATAGAGGATATTAAGAAATTGGAGCCCTTGTACAGATATAGAAATATGCATATATCTGTATGTGTGGGTGTATGTGAATCTTTCATTTTAACTTGTTTTTCATGGAAAGAAGTTTTAATACATGTTTGAAAAGGTTGCTACTTTAAACTACTGAAGTTTAGCTTCTCCAAATTGAAAGGAAACACACCTTACTACTAAAATCTGGAAATGAGGACTTTATAATAGTCTCTCACTACTTTAAATATGTAAGTGAATTACTAAAAAAGAGTATATCAGCAAAATAAAGAAAAATATATAAAATCATAAGTATATTCATGATGTATATGCATATTTTTAACAATCTCAATCAGTGGTTACAATAAAAAACACTATCTTGGTGGATATATTTTTAGAAGCATTTTTATATTTATGACACCAAGATTATCAATAAAATTCTTAATAAAAGCAAATTTTTAAAGTTTATGTTTAAACTCATCTAAATTATCTCAAAAAAAAGATCTTTTCAAAGAAGTTACTAGGTTGATCTCAACTAAAAAAACTGAGCTAAAATACAGAAAGGAAAGGAGCAGTAGGAGGGACTAAGTATATACAAATTGGTACTTTTTAGCATATCAGATACTGTGTGCATGCTAATTTTGACACCCATCCTTCTTCCATTTATGTGAATTAAGGAAGGCTGCCCTCACCCTTTCCTTATCCACTTCCTAGTTTCAGTCACATAATCCAGGCCTGGCCAATCACAGGAAGCTATTTCCTTGGAGAGATGGATTCAGAGGGCACATAACTCAAGCAGGGCCAATCAGACTGTCTCCCTAGAAATGAGCTATGGGTTGTGGAGAAGAAGGGGTTGCTCTCTTTCTGCTCAGTTGGAAAAACTAGCAATATTAAAGCCTGTTGGGGGCTGTATTCCCTTGCTTCAGAGAGGAAGCTCATTAGCAGTAGGAGAGACATGGTTTACTATACCAAAAAAGTAAAGGTGGAATGAGGTGAGGGGAGAGAGAACTTCAGCCAGCCAGCCCAGGTGACATTTAGGCCCTAGATGCTGTCTTACACCTAGATTTCTCAGCTATTGATGAGACAATAACTTCCCTTTTTGCTTAAGCTAGTTTGAATTGGTTTCTGCAATCCTGAACATGAAGAGAATCCTAAAATACAAATATTGTTAGTTTAATTTGTTTTCATTAAAGGAAGATTTGTATATTTGTGTTTAAAGACATAGTCACTTTAAGGATACAAAAATCAAATCAATATCCTTTGAGAAAATATTTATTTTTGTAGATAAAGAGTTTAAAAACATTTTTCATTTTCTTTATGTTTAAAATAGCTGAATGTTAAGCAGATTAAGTACCAAAAACATTTGTTAGTAAAAATATTTCTGAGTAGGAGGTGGTAGGGAGAGGGTGTAGCAGTTATTCAACTCACTTTTCAATGTAAACTACAGTACACATAAAATTATTAGTATGTCATATGACACTGTTATATTACTGGTGGTCTGTCAAAGGTCTATGTGAAGGCAATGGGTAGTGTTAAGAAAAAAAACACTAAAATTCCTAAGATTGTATATACTATATAAAGACCTCTGGGGTAATTAAAAATATAACAATTTGAACTTTGATATTACGTTAATAGTAGCTAGTGAGACTTACTTCATTTACTCAAACTATATACACTTTGGTCTTTTCCCTTCTGAATTCTTATCAAGACAGGTATATCCTGTTCTTTGTCTTGGTAAGTAGGCTCCTGCAACCAGAACAATTTAATGCCTAATAAAATAAAGAAAAAGAAAGCCAGCTGTTCTAGGTAGGATGGGCTTCTGCTATTGATCTTGGATCCTTTACTTCCCAGCAGTCCCCTGTCTCTTGCTTGTTAGCTACTGACGGACCACACTGTTTTTTAACACCAGCTCTTTGATATTTCTATTATCTCTCACACTCTTGTGATCAAGGTCTCCAGCAATGACCAATCACAATTTTTGACATTTCTTATTTGTCCTATATTTTCTAGCCAGCATCTGCCAGCCAGTGACTCAGGACTAGTAATTATACTAAATGGAGAACCCAGCTCAGCAAAAACTAAAAAAAAAAAAAAAGGAACCAGTGGCCAGGCAGTGGCTCAGACCTGTAATCCCAGCACTTTTGGAGGCTGAAGCAGGAGGACTGCTGGAGGCCAAGAGTTTGAGCCCAGCCTGAGCAACACAGTGAGACCTCATCTCTACAAAAAATAGACAAATCAGCCAGGTGTGGTGGTGTGTGCCTATAGTCCCAGCTACTCAGAGGCTGAGGCAGGAGGATTGCTTGAGTCCAGGAGTTCAAGGTTACAGTGAGCTATGATAAAGCCACTGCACTCCAGCCTGGGCAACAGAGTGAGACCCTATCTCTAATAATAATAATAATAATAATAATAATAAATAAAGCCAGTAAAAAAATCTATTTTTTGAATTGTCCGGTTGTGGAATTTAGGTCTACTCTATCCTCAACTAGCTGAAACTCAATCTTTAATCCATTATGCTGTTGTGTAGCAGGAGGTAGATAAAGATCACTGGCAGATATGGAATTCCCTTAGAGGTCAGGAAAATCTGCTGGATATGCCTTATAAAAGAAAGTTTTGCTTTCCAGTATCCTTTTGCTTAACACTAATAAATCCTCTCTTGTCTCAGTGATAAGTAGGCTGAGGTGGTTGCTTTTATTTCTGGCAACTATTAAGAGTGGTCATTCCACTGTCTGGGAAGACGGTATAAATGTCTTTTGAATAGATATCTCTAGGACAAATGCCATCTGAGCTGGTTCTGTTCAAAGCCTGCACAGTAACTTAGTTATATCCTTTCTTTAGCCAAATCAATATACTGCACACTGCACCCTCCCACTAAGGTTAAGAGTATGACCAGTTGAATTTCAATTTCAGTAATCTGTTGTTTACTGCAAAGTTGAAAATACAGATTTTCAGTTTGAGAAAACGGAAGTTAAAAAGATAACTATTCTATGTAAGTTAAATGTATCTTTGTTGAAAACATAATGGTATACAGACAACTACAGGATTATAAACAAGCTGTGATCCAAAAGCCTGGTAAATCTGTTTAGAATTTGCTACAAAGTCCTCCGTTAAACCATTCGTAAATCACAACTAATACTTATTGAACATTTACTGCTTGTCCAGAGCTGCGCTAAGTGCTTACATCATTATCTATCTTAGTGTGAACAACTCTATGAAGGGGTGAACTCTTCTATTTCTCATTTTACTGTTGAGGAAACTGATGCACAGAGAGGTTAGGTAATCAATCCAGGATCATACAGCTAGAAAGTGGCAGGGTGTAATCTAAACTCAAGCAAGCAGACCATCCCTAAAGTCTGCCCTAGCCTAAGCCTTAACCATGATGAATTTCATCTCTTGCTGATGAGCAGGTCGAGTCGTAAGAGCAGTAATTACTAAGTAATAAGAGTAACTTTAGTTCTGGAACATAAATGTCAAAGTACAAAATAGGATAGAGGAAAAACTTTTTTCTTTTTTTCCTGGCAAGGAAATCTAGGCATTGATTGAAAGATTTTATAAGGCATGATTTATCTATTCTATATTTCTGAATGCAAAACTAAAGCAGATTAACCTTTGGACAAAGACCAATTAAAATTTCCCATTTTCTTTCCCTTTAGACTCTTTTGAGTATGACAAAGGTATTCTTTCACATATATTTTTATCTCAGTGGTATTAAAACTGATTTTTAGAAACTAAACAGGACTAATTCTTGGTTATATAAGAACTATTGTTATTTCAAAAACTTGGATTTTTAAAAATAAACAACCACTTAGAAGTATCAAACAAATAACATTTAGTAATTGTCAGGCATTTTCTTCAGTCTAAAATTCTATGATAGTCAGTTTTCTAGGAAAATTGCTAGGCTCTCTTCCCCCTTATCATGCAAACTTTTTTAGTTTAAAATTGTGTACTCTTAGCTTCTAATGTTTTATACATACAAGTCAAATAAATAACAATGTATTTTCTGATCAGTATTTATTTCTATTTTAACCTCAGGTTTGCCCTTTGTTCAGTGCAGACAAATCTAGGCTATTTCTTCTTACAGTTATATGAGTTTTTCTTCTACCTAAAATTAATAAAAAAGAAAGTGTATGTTTATACTTTAAAAGAAAAAAGGAAACAGAACAATCTTTACTGAAAGTTCTCAGCTAAGGCTTAATATGTACCTAGGATTCTAAATAAAAGTGCACTCTTTCCTTGGACGGCACATTTTCTTCTCTTTCATCATCTCATACTTTTCTTCCAAAGTGAGGCTCCTTGACTTATGTAAACATGATTCCAAAAGCACCAAAATTCCTCTGTTAACAAGGCAGTTGATTCTACTTATCATATCTAGCTAAATGTATTAAGAGTTGGAACTGGTTTCTTACTGGTGGTGATTAGGTTATAGTGAGTCACCCCCTCTCCAACCAGTGCCCCTGGTGACCAATGGCATGTATTTATGAGGTAATGGGTCAGAATTCAAGCCCCAAGCTGTGGTTTAGGAGTAGCTTTTCTGTAAGACAATGTTAACTGTTACTGGAATTCTACCCTAAAATTTGGCACCACCTTGAAAATGAATGTTTCTCAACATTTATAGAAAATGACATACCTCTCGTGACAGTTTCTTTGGCTGTGCAGAAGCTTTTTAATTTGATCAGGTTCAATTTATTTATTTTTATTGTTGCTGTGATTGCCTTTGGGCTCTTCTTCATAAATTCTTTGCCTAGGCCAATGTCTATAAGAGTTTTTCCTACATTTTCTTCTAGAATTCTAATAGTTTCACGCCTTAGGTTTAAGTCTTTTATCCACCATGAGTTGATTTTTGTGAGAGGTGAAAGGTGTGGATCCTGTTTCAGTCTTCTACATGTGGCTATCCAGTTCTCCCAGCACCATTTATTGAATAAGGATTCTTTTCCCCAGTGTATGTTTTTGTCTGCCTTGTCAAAGATTAGATGGCTATATGAGGATGGTTTTATATCTGGGTTCTCAGTTCTGTTCCACTGGTCAATGTCCCTGTTCTTGTGCCAATACCAAGCTGTTTTAATTACTATAGCCTTGTAGTATAGTTTGGAGTCTGGTAAATTGATACCTCCCATTTTGTTCTTATTGCCTAGGAGTTTTTGCTAAACAGGGTCTTCTCTGATTCCATACGAAGCGTAAAATTATTTTTTCTATATCTGTGAAAAATGATGTTGGTATTTTAATAGGGATTGCATTGAATCTGTAGATCACTTTGGGTAGTATAGACATTTTAACAATGTTGATTCTGCCGACCCACGAGCGTGATATGGTTTTCCACCTGTTTAAGTCCTCTGCTATTTCCTTCCTCAGTGTTTCATAGTTCTCCCTGTAGAGAGAGGGAGAATATACTCCTAGGTACTTTATTTTCTTTGTTGCTGTTGTGAAGGGTATTGAGTCTTTGATTTGGTTCTCAGTTTGACTTTTGTTGGCGTACATGAAGGTGTACAATATGCCTCTGATTTGTGCATATTGATTTTGTATCCTGAGACTTTACTGAATTTACCAATTCCAGGAGTCTTTTGGTTGAATCCTTGGGGTTTTCTAGATATACTATAATATCATCAGCAAAGAGGGAGAGTTTGATCTCTTCTGCCCCTATTTGGACGCCCTTAATTCTGCTCTCTTGCCTAACTGCTCTAGCAAGGACTTCCAGCACTATGTTGAACAGAAGTGGAGATAGTGGGCAACCTTGTCTGCACAGCCAAAGAAACTGTTACGACAGCAAACAGACAACCTACAGAATGGGAGAAAAATTTCATATGCTACACATCCGATAAAGGGCTGATAACTAGAATCGATTTAGAACTCAGGAAAATCAGCAAGAAAAAATCAAACAACCCTATCAAAAAGTGGGTAAAGGACATGAACAGAAACTTTTCAAAAGAAGGCAGAACAATGGCCGACAAACATATGAAAAAATGCTCAACATCTCTAATCATCAGGGAAATGCAAATCAAAACCACAATGAGATATCACTCATCTCCAGTGAGAATGACCTTTATCAAAAAGTCCCAAAACAATAAATGTTGGCGTGGATGTGGATAGATAGGAACACTCATACACTGCTGGTGGGACTGCAAACTAGTGCAACCCCTGTGGAAAGCAATATGGAGACACCCTAAGGTGATACAAGTAGATCTACCATTTGATCCAGCAATCCCATTACTGGGCATCTACCCAAAAGAACAAAAGACATTCTATAAAAAAGACATGTGCACTTGAATGTTTATAGCAGCACAATTCACAATTGCAAAGATGTGGAAACAAAAGTGCCCATCAATACATGAGTGGATTAATAAAATGTGGTATATGTATACCATGGAGTACTATTCAGTTATGAGAAACAATGGTGATATAGTACCTCTTGTATTATTCTGGATAGAACTGGAGCCCATTCTACTAAGTGAAGTATCCCAAGAATGGAAAAATAAGCACATGTATTCACCATAAAATTGGTTTCACTGATCAACACCTAAGTGCACATATAGGAATAACATTTATCGAGTGTCAGGCAGATGGGAGGGGGGAGAAGGGATGGGTATATACATACATAATAAGTGCAATGCACACCGTCTGGGGGATGGACATGCTTGAAGCTCTGACTGAGGGGGGGCAAGGGTAATATACGTAACTTAAACATTTGTACCCCCATAATATGCTGAAATAAAAAAAAAAGAAAGAAAATGACATACCCTCAAACTTGCTAAGCCAGATAGAAGGGAGTATTGGGGATGTTGGAATTTTCCCCTGGTAGTCACCTATGGACTTCAAGTGGTGATACCTAATGAAGTGTTGAAGAGTAAGAAACCAGCCAGGCCAATATGATGGGGGACGGTAGTTCCATAGAGAGGAAAGAAAACATTTAAAGACACCAAAAGGGAATAGGAAAATGATACATTCAGGAAACTGCAAGAAGTTTGCTATGGCTGCATGAGATAGACATGTGGAAGAATGGCAAAAGATGAAGCTAGTGAGAGGGTTTGGGTCTTTATGATAAAAGCATTTATATGCAACGCTTGGACTACGTGTTGAAGGCAGTGGAGAGTCACAGGAAGATGTGAAGTAAGAGTGAAGTATGAACAGATCCACCCAGACTTTAGTGGATGGCTTGAGTTGAATAGGAAAACCAATCAGGAGCTACTATAATAATTCAGGTGAGAAATGATGAGGGCCTGAACTAAACAGCAATGGGTATGGAGGCATGTGGTCTGATGTGAGAGATATTAAACATGAGAAAATCATGTTTAAAATCATGTTTAATATCATGTGACTGACATAGTAGGGGGTAGAAAAGAGGGTAGAATCAAGGATTTTCAAGTCGCTAGTGTAGGTAGCTACCTGAGGTAAAGAATTATGGAGTAGTTTAGTCTGGGTAGGAATGAAACGAAGCCAGTAGTGGGTAAAAGGATTGGATATCCAGCATATCTGATGCTTATAGGGCACTAGTTTTCCATTTATTATATTTTCTCTAGAGAAATATCATCATTTTAAAGGTCATTTTAGCTGTTATTATAGACGGTCTACTGTGTATTTCCAGAAGCAAAAAAAGAAGTCATGGTTAATGTTAAATGTATTTATAACCTATATATTCCAATGAGTATCAAAATGGATTGAACCCATATGTCCAATTCACATTAAAATATATGTCACAATCCAACTGCTTTTAAAGTGTGTGTCAGAAACAATTTCCAGAACAAATGCCAAGTATCCCGGAGATGCAATAGTTCAAATTACCAAGTCATGCTATTGTACTTGAACTGTTTGCTACTTGGATATATATCAAAATGTAGATACATGTTAGAAATCTGTTCTTGCAGACTTAAAAAAAAATTCTTCAATTTCATATTTTGGAAGATAAAATATGAGAAAAAGACTGCTTTATGTGTTTTACCTCCAAAATGTATACTTTTCTTGGAGGGCTGAGAGCCAAGAAAAATTCCAAAGTATACTTCTAGTACATTATGAATGCTTGGATAACATAGCTAAATACATTGGGGTGAATTAAAACACCAAACAGGAAAGACTCTTTATGAGTACCTAGATACTTGCAAAATAGAATTCTTCTGAAGAATCCATTAAGATATATATCTTATACAGGATGAATTATGTAGCCAGGTTTGCTTGGATGGAATGAATTATTGTCAAATGTCTGAGACACAATTTTTTAGCATTTCTCAAAAAACACTTTCTAAAACTCACACAAACTGGTATATAGTTTCTTAACAAAAATTAACATCACCTATGGTAACTTTATCCTATTTATTTCTCAATGTGGCTTAATCTAGATGATGGTAGAATAAATTTCCTATACACTAAGGTGTTAAGTAAAAAGCTGGTAGATAATAACCATTGCCCCTTCCCTGCAAAAAAACAAGAAAAAGGTATCAAACAAGAAACTAAGGTTCAAAATAGAGCTTATAGGTTCAAGTTTCTATTATTCTCATACTATAACCAATTCCATGAAACTAACATTAAAATAGGAAGCTTATCTTCCTATTTTATAAGAAAAGGAAAAAAAAAATTATCATCAAATTCCAGTTCCTTTGGATATCTAGATTCAACACTGGGCTATTGAAATTGCTCCTAAAATGTACAAAGGTTTTATTATAAGCACAGGATATTTTTCTTTTTGGTAACATAGCAGAGACATTATTTATGAAGATGGTTTCTTCAACCAGAAAACACTATATAGGAAAAATACAGAGAGAGCTTGCAATATTTTTATTATAACTGACAAATTCAATATCTGACAGTAACATCATTATATTAGAAGATTTACTTACTCAAGAAGATCTGGGTCTAGTCCTTCCGATATCATTTTGTTTCTTATTGCCATTACTGGAACACCCTAAGTAAAGGATACAAGATAATTCAATCATTAAAAATGCCTCCTTTATATGTCTCCACATATTACCTAAAACAAGACCTTTAGATGTCTATTTAAAATAGTTCTTAATTTGCTTTTATATTAGTATGTGCACTGCACTTGAGTAACCTAAAAAGGTACATATTTTATACTGACTTAATGGAATCAGTGCTATACAATACCACCGAAGCCCAAATTAAATCCTTTGAGCTTATTCATTACTAACTCTGATGTATATATAGAAGGCAGAGATCATATTCTCATTCTTATTATAATACTAACAGGAAGAACATATTGATAAATGATTAAAACACTGGCTAGAGTGATACAATGAATACTTAACAAAATGAATAAATGTGATCTCAAATAAAGAATTCAGAGTTTTCTACTCTTAAGTATAGCTATGCTTATGCTCTTTTCATATTAAAATGGTCCAATTCCATTTGAACACTTTAGGCACAAAAGTAAAATAGAATTCAAGAACCCTCTTGGGACTATATTAAGAATAGCAACAGTGGGAAAAGGATATGAGAGAAATAAATATAAATTTACTTGTAATAAAGTAAGCAAGAAATGAAAACTAACACCACTTAAAAAATATGTTACCCCAAAGTAAGACTGGCTTGAGTAAAATATATTTAAAAACACAATTTACTTAACAATAAAATTAATTTTAATTGTAGCGGAGTTCAAGGCCAGTCTGGACAACATAGTGTGACCCCATGTCTACAAAAAGTTTTTAAAACATTAGTAGGGCATGGTGGCACACGCGTGAGCCCAGGAGTTCGAGGTTGCAGTGAGCTATAACCACAACACTGCACTCCAGCCTGGGCAACGGAGTGAGGAGAGTAGAGGAGAAAACTAACTACTTAAATGACAGGCTGGGAATTTAACTTGATAATTAAATGCCATTCAACTATTTAGGATAACACGGAAAGTTGGGAGTTTGGAACACTTCATAAAAAAAAAAATGGAAGTGCTTAGTAGAAAAGGGGAAAAGAAAGCAAAGTTAATGCCATACTTCTTTAAAAAGACCTCTCAGCTTCTATTAGCTATGGTTTTATGGTATAAAGTCTTTCTATCAACTCAACAATGTGATTTATTTATTATACTTTAGCATAATCCACAGGACATCATTGGAAAGGTTACACAAGCAAGTTACAAAGCCGAGAAAACAGAAGGGAGGAGAAATGAGGTTGAAATAAAACATTTCCTAAAATATAGCAAAGAAAGTGTGTATGAGGTGGAGGTGAGGGGAAGCAGTGGGTGGGAAGGAAGGAGTGGGGAACAGGGAAGTTGGCGGAATTAGATAAGCTTCCTATTTTAACGTTAGTTTCATGGAATTGGTTATAGTATGAGAATAATAGAAACCTGAACCTATAAGCTCCATATTTGAACCTTAGTTTCTTGGATTGGCTTACAGCACAAGAGTACAAATACACATACACAAAATTTGGTGCCTTTAGTCATTTCTGTATATGGCTATAGGTAAAGGGAAATACAGTCAACTTCTAATATCACACATTAAAGACTTATTAACACCACTTTAATACAAATCTCATAAAGTTTGATAAAAAATAATTTGGCCTGTGTTCCAAAGAATGCACTCCAAAGGGATTTGCCATTGTTTACAGTGATGTTGCTTAGAAAATTTGTTGTTTTCCTGTATTCTTCCTTAGAGGTCAAGTAACAGAGTCTGGTTTGTTAAACACCAAAAAGAAGTGTCCAATTTCTGATTGCCAAGAGACAAAGCTACTGGTGGTCTAAGGAGGACATGAGAGACCTCAAAACTGAAGTCTACTGAACTGTGGGATTTTTTTTGGCAAGTGAAAATGGCAGTTTGTCCAACATAAGTAATCAAGAAGAGAGAAGGCAGCCATAAGTCTGATGTTCCAAAAAATCACGTCTGTATTTGCGTCACTGGAGAAAGTGTGTAAAGAAGCCACACTAATGAAATTATGATGGCAGCACTAATAGTGAAATACTAGGTACTTATATCACAAAAACTGTTGGGAGGTTTAGAGGCATGCCAATATTTACATTTATTTGTTATTGTATTAATGAAAGCCAAACTATTGAATCCCTTAATAAACCATGTTAAAATTTTCCTAAAGTTTTAGATTAGAAGGGGGGGAAAAAGCCTTACTCAATTTAAGAGATATAAATGATCTTTCTTTTTTTAAAATTAAAAATGCTCCTTCTAATTTAGAATGTTTCCTCTCAGTTTATGAGTTTGAATCACAATTCAATTATGAAAGATGGAAAATATGAAGTTCTTTTCCTACCTAAGGCAACAATAAAGAAAAGCACTATTGAGCTGATAGGTAGATAAAACTTTATTTGTAGGGAGCAGGAACGATGCTATGGGTTGCTAAAAGGCAGCCAGTCCTCCAATCAGGCTCCTTTTATTTAAAATTTAACTTAGTAATATAGACTCAACCATATCCTTGCCTTCCGATTTTCAATAGTGCTATCTTTAAAATATCTATACTGTACTTTATGAACTATATTAGGGTGTTATATTTAGGATACAATTTTGAGATAAAATATTATACATGATAGATAATTATTTACTGAACAAATCACAACACAAATGAAAGCACGTGCTCAATGATCTTTTCTCTTTCTGGAAGCTTTCAGTGAAGGGATACAAAATTAATTTAAATAAATCTCTTAATCACTATAAAATGAATGTTTTTATCTAAAAAAGGAGAAGCTTTATTTCTAATGACCTGTACAGATCTAGAAAATGCTAGACTCTGATATTAACTCTGATAATGTTACCACCAAGGGTTTTTAATTTGAATCTAAACATATGGGCCAAAGAGTCTCACAAATCTTGATTAGTACTATACACAGTGGTTTCTTTCGATTTCTATGAAAGCTAACAGTAAATTATTCCTTTTTCAAGGATTATCTCAAGGCATCAGTTTCACAATAAGTATTTCCCACTGACTGCAATCAGGTATCTTTACAGATGAAGGAACAAATAGCTTGAATAAATGAGCAAAAATGACACCAGCTATGACTAGAGCCCCAGGAAGTTGGTAAGGCAATTACTGTTGTTTTACTCATAAAATAAACACATTTTAGCAGTTTCAAAAAGTGAGAGATCTATTGTTGAGGCACAATTCAAAATACAGCTGCATCAATTTCCCCATGTGATTGATTCTCCTCCCAATCTCTCCTATAAAAAACACTGTAACACGTTAAATATGAGGTGTCAATGACCAAAAAGTGTATGGTGTTTTCTCTGCATTTTGTAGCTACTCAAGTGTTTGTTGGATTTAAGAATAATTTAGGGCTATGGAGGACCCATTTTCCTCTCTTCACTATAATGCAAATGCAATATCTAAAATTGAAAGATTCACTTTGATAGGCTAATTAATGGTAGAACTCCATTTTTAATATATAGCTCATTTGGTTCAAATGATACAGTATTTGTTCTTCAAAACATATATTAATTAGAAATTTTTAAATTTAATTATACTTTTACTTTCTAGGAATAAAAACTTTGAATAAAAATTTTAGAAGACTTTTTACAGCAAATCATTTTGGAATTTGCTACCTAAGAGTGTAATAAGTTCAGATGGTCTCCTGAACAATTTTTGAAAACTTACAATTACTTGTACCTGTTCAAGAGGATTTAAAGAACTATCTCTAAATACAGCAATAAAGGCTAGAAAGAATAGAATTCTTAGTAATTAATAATGAAGATTATTTTAATGACTGAAATCACAGAATATTCATTTTTAAATTAATTTTCCAATAGTAGTAATGTATTTGAACTGGTACATTATGATTCTCTCACTCAATGCCCTTAAGGATCTAATAGGTACCCATTTAAAGAGACATGGCCAGGATTAGGCATTCCATGTGTCTATCGAACCACAATGAAGGGCCCTGAATCTGATAACAATGTGTCATCAGCACATGGTCTAACCAACTAATAAAAGTCATTTGTGAACTTGGGCTAGAAAAAAAGCAAGAAAAAATTTGGAATGCTTCACTGAATTATGAAAACCTTCAGTAAATTGTACTTACGTCTGAAAATATCTTTTAAAATTATAATATTAAGATAAATATGAAAATATAACTATCTTCAGGTAGAACAGATAATTTTCATTCATTTTTCCCAATACAATCCAATATTTTGAAAACTACTTTATTTCTTTTAAAACATACAGTTAACATATCAGCATTTTCTCCTAAATGGTAAATAATCTTTAACAAAAAATGAGTTTACAAACGAAGTATGTAAGTTGCATCTTACATTGCTGTGACCAATTCAAGACAAATTATCTTCTGACCTAGGACTGTCACATTATGAATGCTTACACTATTTGAGATCCTAGTTAGCAAGTAGTGCTAAAAACATCTTCCTCAAGTTATAGTCCCTACAACCTCTTAGGCACTTACTTCTCTCCCTCCTCAGGTGAGCTCACTTCCTTATTATAGCTCATTTGCGTCTTTAGTCCTTACTTTTTCTCTCATCAGTTAAACACAATCTTAAACAAATTTATAGCTAGGTTGAGAATCATGATATTTCTAAAAAGAGTAAATCTATGTAAGTAACTACTTAATTAATGACTATTATTTCCTCCTCACCAATTTGGAAAACTTTTAAGTGAGGCCCCTCCTTATTTCTGGTAGAGGTAGGTGGTCAATGAGAAAGATGAAAGAAAGGTACTGAGAAATTAAAACTGGATAACTGAAAAAATTATAGTTGGATCAGAGCAAAAGGATTATACCACACATTTCAGCAAGCATAAAAACTGTTATTGCTAGTGTGTATCTTCAAGAGCTTCCTTATGAGCCTTAATAGAATGCTGTTCCTTTTCTCACAATTTCTGAAGAGTTAAGAAGTTGTTTAAATGAGTTAGAATGAAAGATATGAAGTCAAACATTAAGATATTTTTCTGCTAATGCCTTTTGTTATCATTTTATATATCATAAAAAGGAAATTCTTATGAAACTTAAAACTATTAAGCTAATCCTCTAAACGTTCCCTCCCTTGTGTTTATTTGCTTCTGCCCCCTCTTTGTCTTTCTGTCGTGGGGAAAAGGGGACAGAGGTAGGGCGTAGTAGCAAATTTAAGGCAGATGAAATAACTTTTATCAACACAGCAAAATAAACAGATATCAAGAATTAAACGTTTTGGCTTGAAAGGACTGTTACAGAGAAGTCATCCTACACACTGTTTAAATTATTTTAATTATAATACCAATGGCACAAAAATATGATGTGGAGAAAAATTCCTGAAGAAATACATTCTCTTCTAACACACTCTGAAAACTGATTTGACAAACTGAACATCCTAGGTTTATTACCTTCTCAATTATTTTTTTATTTTTTTATTTTTTTTGAGATAGAGTCTCACTCCGTTGCCCGGGCTAGAGTGAGTGCCGTGGCGTCAGCTTAGCTCACAGCAACCTCAAACTCCTGGGCTCAAGCGATCCTTCTGCCTCAGCCTCCTGAGCAGCTGGGACTACAGGCATGCGCCACCATGCCCGGCTAATTTTTTCTCTATATATTTTTAGCTGTTCATATAATTTCTTTCTATTTTTAGTAGAGACGGGGTCTCGCTCTTGCTCAGGCTGGTCTCGAACTCCTGAGCTCAAACAATTCACCTGCCTCGGCCTCCCAGAGTGCTAGGATTACAGGCGTGAGCCACCGCGCCCGGCCAATTACCTTCTCAATTATTTTTAAAAGATTATTTTGCATTCTCAATTCCCTTACATTTCACTTACTCCCCCCCTTTAAATTATTTTTTAAATTAAAATTAATTTCAATTATCTGGTATATTATAAGAAAATAAAGTACTCAAGCATACAGTAACTAAATACCCTTCTACAACTCTAATGGAGACTGGCATCTGTATAATATACCAGTTTGTTGGTATGTGACTATTCTTCAAATATGACTGAGAATTCCAAAACTTTCTGAGGCTCACAACTCAAAATATAGGTTCCAGAGACGGTACACACTATAAATAAAAATAGTCACGGTAACAACTAGATCCTGGAAACAAATTATTCACAAATGAATACTTTCACGGCAATTGAATGCCACCTAAGGATAGCTATAATGAAAAATATGTGATATTAGTATTAAAATATTCTGATCTGTATATCAACAGTGGTATTAGTGAAGAACAGGTGAGAATCAAGGGTGGTGTGTATAATATTACCAACTAGATATTGGCAACCATATAACTTACTAGGTACCTGCCTACTACATGGCAAGTACTTCCTGTCATCTTCTATAGCACCCATCAAGAAAAGCAAGAAATTTAAAACTTGGACTTAGTAATATCATTGTTTACTGCTTTCTAACAAAGAAAAATTTAAAAGAAAGACTAAACAGAAGGGCAAATACATAATTTAAAGGCCGTCTTCTCAACACTAAGAAATTGAGAAGATTGTGCATAGCATGACTAGTTCTAAGTTCCCTAACTTTCAAGACATCATGGGGAGAGTTCAAAATGCAGCCAAAATGACTGAAAAATAATAATTTGCAAAACTGGCATAATAATTCTTCACACATGGTTTCCTTAGAGGCCGGTTTACTGACTTTAGCAGAGAATAAGTAATTTTTGTACTTCTTTTCCAAAAATATGACAAAAAGTGGTGTGTTTCTAGGTTCTCTGGATACTCAGGCCATGTCAAAGCATACGTAACACAGCAGGGGCTTCCAATTGGTGGCTAACTGTCACAGTTTTCTGGTTAGGGGAAAGCTCTATCTAAATTTTCTTGTATTTGATATAAGATAGAATGTAGAGGAAGAAGGCTAACTGTCAGAGGTCATTTGAATTTCATTTATCTCAACTCAAAGTTACTTTACCATTCTGCTAAGCTTTGCTTCTTTCTTTTAGTTATATTCAAATAGACTTGGCTAACTATGTAGCTGATGTGAAGGATAAAATATTTTTATTTACAATTTTCAAGGTTGGACAGATTATGCAATTAATTAAAAAGACAAATGTTTATTTGCATTTCTGCTTTATCTACATTCATAAGTGTAGAAAAGCAGGTAATTGGGCATGAAGCCTTTGTTTTCAATAAACAGAGTGAGGCTAAAACAACACAAAAAATTTATCTCCCTATCCCTCAAACCTTCATGTGCTCAAAATCCATTAACATTAATATTGATTAGTAAATCTTAGGTATCATAAAAAAATGAAATACATACTAATGTAATACATATAGTTTTAAAACAATGAAACAAATAACATATAGTTATTAAACTAAATCCATACCAGTGTTTTTCACAGCTGTGATTATATATGAACCAGTAACTCCTCCTTTGGACTACACTATTGATCTGTGATGAGGAACCTACTCGGGGGTTCCCTAGACCATGGAAAGCATATGACTGGGGACATATCCAAAAAAAGGTTTTAAAGACTTTAATTGCTGTAACAGTAACTACATCTTGTTTGGTATCTAAATAGCACTCTACTCCACGCTTGATTAGTTTCACGAGGTCCAAGGTGCGTAACTTCTTGACGAACATCTTTAATAATCATTTGGAGCCTCTTCATCCTTAGGTAATGGAAGTCACATTTCCCCAGGCCAACATCCATGGCTGGCAACAGATACATCAGAACCACCAGAACCAAAGAGATTATTCAATTCACATTTTAAGCCAGCCAAAGAAAACAGAGCTTTAAAAAAGTCTAAGTATCCGAAGAGACTGTTTTGGCAAATATGGTTTCAAAAAATACAAGTCATTAGCTTCTTAATGTGGAAGTCGGACTTTCCCAATGCACAATTTATTACTGGCAAAGGATTCACCAAACTCTGCCAGTAAAAAGAGGAGAATTGTTGGAAAAGTGATCTATGTACACAATTCCAGTTAAGTTATAAAAGCAATATGTAATTTAGTAAAGGCTTGTGCTGCACTATTATGACAACAAACATTAAATCAGAATCAATTATCTGCCACATTTGGAACACAATGGTATTACTCACTGAAAATCTTGTATAAAACTTGCTTAAAAAGGAGAAAAAAAATGTCAGAAAATGCCAGCAGGTGTTCCAGGAACATTCATTAAAAACAAGATTTACATTTGGGGATCAATTAATAGATTACAAATCTAAAGGAACTTTAGATTTTATTTTATGTATGAGGGAACTGAGAGGCCTTGAGAAGTGACATGACCTGAACATGGTCACACAAGGAGTATATGACAAAGCTAAGAAACTATACCATGTTGCATCTCAGAAGTACAGGGTAAAGATCTGAGTATACTCCTAGGCATTCAAATTGTCTCTCAGAGAAACAACTACTTTCTGGAACTGTAATCATTCTTTTATCTCACAGAGGATAATCCAGGAGTGACAGAAAAAGGCATGGAGACCAAAGAACAAGGTAATGCTTATTACTCTTTGAATTGGTACTTGTGATAAGTGAAGGACTGTGTTGGCTTCTGTTCAAAGGAGTTTATATTAAATGGTCTTAATTATCTAGGCTCTAAAATAGATTTACTGGTGTGTGACAAGAGAGGCAAGGCAAACATAAAAGTAGGACATTCCAGGGAATAGCTACGACCCAGTAAAAGGAAGCCAAAAAAGATGGTTGCTCATCCTGATATCCAGGAAATCTGAAAATTAAAAACAAAGCCTGTTTTTTTAATAATCTGCAGGATTTTCTATGTCTACCTATCTAAAGTGAATCACTACACATTGGTAGTCTGCAAATTCAAGCTTTCTATACTAGAGAATAAGCTTAAAGGGCCTGAAAAACACTTTTCCATTGTCTTACTACAGAGGATGAAATGGTTCTAAACAATAATTCAGGAAGGAAGTGGTAGAAAAGATTAGAAGATTGTTGAGGAGCTATTACATATCAAGATGCTACTGAGTGGAAGAATATTACATTTTAGAAAATAAGAAACTCAGTATAATTGGAATATAGGTATAACACTCTGCTTATGGAACAGTAACTCATACTTTTAATGACAAGAATATAATGGTAATTGAAAAAGGATAAATCCTATTAATGCCCTTTCACAAGGTAAAAGACCTTGTAGTACTGTTAATTCCCTTTTGAGGGTATAGAGATGGTTTTTTTAGGATCTTGAGAATAGATTTTTATACTGTTGGCATAAATACAGTGATTTATTTTTTCAGAAAGATAGGTTTTTTTTTTTTTTTTTTGAGACCATGCTATTTTCCCTTTTGTCAATACAAACAATTCCCTAAAAGTTGGAATGTAGGCTTCTGAAATTAAGCTTTTATAACTTGTAGCAACATGTACAATGGGTGGTAAACCACCCAAAACTACACTATAGACAAAGTAGAATTCATTTAATGAATTATGCTGATATCAGTATTTCTCTACATTCACAACTAAAGCTAAATCTCGAGTGGTGGGTAAGCAAGAGAAACCTTACCCACCCCCTGAAGTTGAAAAAAATTGGGTATTTTAATGAAAATCTAAAATCTTGTTGGGAAATGAAATACTTTTCAATATTGATAAGGCAATATGTAATGAAGCTGCCCTCTAGAATTAGCTGGGGTTAGGCTCCTTTTTATGGCCAGTGGTCAATCTTGTTTTTCTTTCTATCTATATCCCTCTGAACCCTGTTTGTTCTCAGATATACTCAAGGAATTGAACCACCTTATCAGGGTTTATACTGAAGGAACTCAACCACCTTAACACAGTGAACTAGAAGACTAACAGGAAATAGACTAACTAGAAGACCAACAGAAAATGGGAAGGCATATCACCGTCCTAGAGTACAGAGATACAAAGCTATCTGGATTCTTCCCATCTCAATGATGGAAACTGAATGATGCAATGGCACAGACTATAACGTATCTCTAATGACTCTTCTCCATTCCTGTGAGGCATGTTCTAAAGCGAGGTGCCACTGTCATCTGTTCTTCCAGTTTTATAAAGGAATGGACATAGGAAACACAACTAGCTATGCAGATACTGCTGAAGAACAATATTTTAGGTGATGACTTATGACATTAGAATAATTGTACTCCTGGAAAAGTGCTAAGTAGTTCAGAAACACCAAAAGATTATGCTTAGCAATACTCACAGGTATGATCAAGGGGCTTGCAACTGAAATCAAAGGATAAAAAAATCCTCAATTAAAACTGTAAGATTAGATCTACAAATAACAATACAATAGAGAAGAATACAGAGTGGAAGAACTATTAAAAAAATTATTAGGAGGAAAAATGTAAACAGAAAATAAATCCAACAGCCTAAAGAAAGTGTGTTTGTGTGTATGTGTGTAGTTATACAAAGGAAACCTGAAGTTTCAAAATAAATAAATCTTGGGAATTTCTAACACTTAGTGGGAAGAAACTTGTGAATGAGAACGAGCATTTGAAAGGAATGTCTTACAATGTTTACAACGAAGGAGGACAATAACTATAAATCAATACATATATACATATATGGAAATTCTTGAACATGGGATAAAGAAACTCCTAAATGAGGCTAAAATAAGGTAAAAGTTGTATTATGAGATAGGGCATACTTTTTGGCCACCAGACCAGATGGAGGATTTAGATAAGGCTTTCCTAAAACATTACAAACAGGCACAAAGATAAGACGTAGATATGATAGGGGGACATTATTTATCTATATGTACTAGAAGCTTAATTTTATCCAAATCAGGACATCAGAACATCTGATAAATTCCTATGTTTCTTTGCTGAAAATTTCTTTCTTTTTGTTTTTTTTTTTAGATGGAGTTTCACTCTGTTGCCCAGGCTACAGTGCCATGGCGTCAGCCTAGCTCACAGTAACCTCAAACTCCTGGGCTCAAGAAATCCTCCTACCTCAGTCTCGCGAGTAGCTGAGACTACAGGTGCACACCACCACACCTGGCTAATTTTTCTATTTTTAGTAGAGACACGTTCTCACTCTTGCTCAGGCTGGTCCCGAACTCCTGACCTCAAGCGATCCTCCTGCCTCAGCCTCTCAGAGTGCTAGTCAGCCGCCCAGAGTGCTAGGATTATAGGCATGAGCCACTGTGCCTGGTCTGAAAATTTAATTCTTAAACAGACGAAAGAAGCAATGAGGGAAATAGGTTTAACTATTTTGTACTTAAGTTTGAACACAAAGGCCAAAATGAATGATGATGCAGAAGTGTCAGGAACTCTGGTAGCGACCATATCAAGATTTGACAATCCTGGGCATTGTCAAACATGGAGCCTACATCTGCTGTTGGAAATTGACAGTCACTCATGATATACTTAAGAAATAGAAGAAAGGGTAGATTTATAGATGGTTCAATATTACAATCCAAAGAATAATGACTGGCAGATTCATGTCAACCTTGAGGAAGACTTCTATTTGGTCTATTCTTGTTTTGGTACTACAAAACATTTTAAACTGATAAACTGAAGAAATGGGAGCACATTTACACATTTCCAGGTAATACAAAGCTGGGAAGGAGAGTTAATACGCAGGATTAAATAGTCCATTCAACAAATATTGATCGGATACCTTTATGGGTAAGGTGTTAAAATGAATATAAAGATTATTCAAGATACCATTCTTCCTCTCATGGTTCCATTTTCAACTGGGGATGTAAAAATATGGACAAATAATCACAGAACAAGGTATGAATTCATAAATTCTAGAAAGATTACAGATAAAGTGGTTGGATAGGTCAATGAAGGGAGATAATTAATTTTAGCTTTATGTGCTGGTAGGTTTAGAATCTGGGATGATTTAGTGGAAGCATTCATAAGAACATGTTAGATGAGTAGAATTTGGACATGTAATAAGGGGAATCTAGATTCAGGAGGAGAAAAGCATGGAGCTTATATAGTGAAAGGTTTGTGGTTTTGTCTGACTACAGAATGGAATTCAGGACAGGGAGCAGTAGGAAATAAAAATTGGGTAATAAGATTCTGGGATACAGGTTGGCACAATAAACTAAAAGCAATAAAATTCAATTTAACTTGGATAAATTTCTAGTTTTAGGATGGCAATTTGATGTTGTTCTCCCCTTTCTTCTTGCAAATCACCCTCAAACAATAAGAAACAGAATATAACCTCTAGCTTTACTGATACAGATGCATATATGAACCACATCACAGGACACTTTAGAGCAGATAGAAGAATGATTGATGACTTAGCATAGCAATGGAAGGCCAAGTCCATGTGCCTGAAGAGGGAGACACCGTAAAGTAGCAGCACTTCCAGAACCCTGGAAATGCTTAGGAAATAAAAACACCTGTACCAAAGACAGGAAGGAGGCAAAAGGCTGAATACAGGAAGACTTAGCTAAAATCAGAAAAAGGCTGAGGCAGAGAAGTTGAACCCTTGATCATATTCAGTGACATCAAGCAAAAAGGATGGACTGAAGTTAAGTACCAAGTACTGCTAGTGGGTTAAGACTTTCTTTTCTTTTCTTTTTTCTTTTTTGAGACACAGTCTTGCTCTGTTGCCTGGGTTAGAGTGCAGTGGCATCATCATAGCTCACTGCAACTTCAAACTCCTGGGCTCAAGTGATCCTCCTGCCTCAGCCTCCAAAGTAGCTGGCACTACAGGTGTGTGCCATCATGCCTGACTAACTTTTTTAGTTTTTTTTTGTACAGATGGGGTTTTGCTATTGCCCAGGTTGGTTTCAAACTCCTGGCCTCAAGCAATACTCCTGCTTCAGCCTCCCAAAGTGTTAGGATTACAGGTGTGAGCCACTGTGCCCCGTGTCAAGGCTTTCTTTTTTAAATAAAACAATTTATTATTTTCTTAAATGTTTTTAAATTTAAAAATATGTATGATGTAATATATAGTTTATAATATTTTAAAAAGTTCTTAATCAGAAGAGCTGCATTCCAAAATACACATGCTCTATATGCCAAGTACCAACACTAGAGATTCTAATTTTGTAATGTGGGGCCCAGGAACTTATCTTTTGCAATTTTTTCATTCTGAAAGCCACTGAGCTAGTGTGAAAAAGAAATCTATCATCAAAACCTATGAAAAGGTAAAATGGCACAGAGAAAAATATAGGCATTTTCATTCATAACTAAATACTAAGCGCTAGGTATTGTTCTAGGAATGGGAATGGTGCAGTACACACAAAAAATTCCCTGTCCTCATGAAGTTTATAATTTAGTAGAGGAAAAGACACAAAGTAAATATGTAAAATACAAACAATGCTAGAAGCTGATATGAAGAAAAATACAGTAGGGAGGGGTTAAAGAGAATTGGGTCAGAGGACACTACAATTCAAAATAGGGTGGTCAAGGAAGGCCTCACTTAGAAGGTAATATCTGAATAAAGATCTGAAGGAAGTAAGGGAGCAAACACTGAAGATATGTGGGGAAGAGTATTTCAGGCAGAGAGACTAGCTGATACAAAGGCCCTGAGACAGGAGACTGCCCATATACTTATTCAAGGAAATCACAGAGGCCAGTAGAGCTGGGGAAGAATGAGTGATGATATGAGATCATAAAGGTAACATGGGAACTAGATTGTACAGGATCTCATGGGCCTGCCTATAAAAGACTTTGGCTGTTACTCCTAGTGAGATGGTAAACCATATGATTGAAAAAAAGAATATTTAAAGGGCCAATTATATATATTTATATACATATATATGAAAACAATGGAACTTGTTTAAGTAATTAATAACAAAAATTAAAATTGCAAGTCGTGTCTGGAAATTTTGCTAAATAAATCTAGACAATACCTAATATAGTAGCTTAGTGTTTAATAAATATTTCTAGAAAAAATGGACAGTAGATTTACACTGAAAAGGAGAAAGAATTTTTGAAGTTCTTGTAAAATCAAAGGTACTGTATCAAGAATATAATAGTTTTCCCAAGATACAGTCTTTCATAAAAGATTTCAGGGCATTCAGATACCACTCAGTAGATTTTCCTATTTCCTATTTTACATAGGTAAGACAAGAAGGGATTAACATAAAAAGCCTTTTTTGGAGTCATTTTGAAGCTTTTTCTCTTTTGTTTAAAAGACTCAACACACGGTTCTTAACAAGTCTGTTTTCAAGCCTAGGCTTTCCCAGGTTCTAGCTTTAAAAATGCATTCATCATGATTCATACTCAAGCTGGCTCTGCTTTATTCTTTTTTTTTTTTTTTGAGACAAGAGTCTCGCTCTGTTGCCTGGGCTAGAGTGAGTGCCGTGGCGTCAGCTTAGCTCATAGCAACCTCAAACTCCTGGGCTTAAGCGATCCTACTGCCTCAGCCTCCCGAGTAGCGGGACTACAGGCATGCGCCACCATGCCCGGCTAATTT